>VZRE01009351.1:0-142127 GCA_013396775.1 Cephalopterus ornatus
ATATATAATATATATATAATATATATATAATATAATATAAGAAATAATAAATTTCTTGTGAAATATTTTCACCTGAAAATTGCAAAGGTCCATAAACCTAAAAAGATGGTGAGAAGTAGCACCAGTTTAAGATCTAAGTGCCTTGTAGAGGCTTACAAACACTGCCAACAAGAGCATCATTGTGATCTAATTCAAAATGTTGGCATACTGAGTATAATAGCTGGTAAAATAAAAAGCCACTGTCTAGACTTGCAACATAGAAGAAACATTAACAGTAGAGTATTAAAAGATTATATTTTCTTGCATTATTTCCTTCAAGACAAAAGAAAAAAAATGAAAAGGCACATACTGCAATTTTCTCCAAAGCAGAAACTAGCTGTGACCTCTTTTGTATTAAACGAATTAATGCATTAACGCTTCCTCCCCTCACCCTCAAATGCCCCCTTGGGAAGCAAAATTGTGCCATCTAGTGGGATTTGGACCAAGTCTTAGCTGTGCATTCCCAATGGACACTTTGGACACCCTGCATACCACCTCCACTAGAATCTGTTTACATTATTCCATGATTTGTTTGGACTTTCTGGGATTCCACTTTGATCCAAAGTTCAAATCCCTCCTCTGCCACAGCTACAGGAAGGGTGCTGTTCACCCTGCCAGGCTTAGGGCCAGAGAAGGGGAGGGGAAGTTGCTTTTTCATTTATCTGCTCAATCCACTTTCTTCTTGGCTTCTGAGTTGATGAGAAAGATGGAGAAAAATTATTTTCATGACTGTGACTTGGTAAATTTCCAAGAGCGAAGCTGTGGGGTTCCCCATGAACGAAGACTCTCTCACCTGCGAAGCAGCCAGCAGCCTTGGTTTTCTGTGCTGCACAGCTACAGAGGTGGTGTATGCAGACAGCACTGTAACACAGTCTCATTTCCTATTTCACTTTTAAGTAAACCTTAGTTAAGCAATAGGCCTAATACAGATTTCAGTACAAGGGTTTAATCTTTGCCCTTTATGGATTAGTATATCTTTCTGCTAGAAAGCAGTTTCACTGCTTGCATTTTTTGATTTCTGTGCTGCTCATAGTAGAGAGCCATATAATGTACCACTGCAATACTCAAGTTGGTCCAAGTGTTGCAAGTGACTTGTATACCTATCTAATAAAACATGATAGATGTCCTTCAGGGGCAACTGCTATTGCCTGAGTCACAACAGGTGAATGAGTAACAACTCCATAACATGTTTCCAGTACAAATAAAACTAAAGTTCACTGGCCTGTCTTCAAATAATTAACAGCTCTTTCCTCTACAAACACAGAAAGAAGTGACCTTTTCCAACAAGGCATAAGCTGTTTTTCTTCAACTCAAACCATCCCCTGGAATAATTGGATAAGCTCTGCCCACCAGCAGACCTTTTATCTTCTATGAATCAACATGGAAAGGAATCTTAAGAATGTTTTGGTCATTTCTTTTGGATTTTTATTCCTCTTTACTGCTTACGGAGGACTCCAGAGTCTACAGGTAAGTGGGCATCTCTCACTGGTTAGCAGGACAGTTGGCCTGGAAGGGCATCAGAACAGCTGGTAGTAGGAAACACATCCATCTTTCCATGGTCGACATGCACGATACTTTTTGTGAGGTTGGTTAGGACATTAACTTGCTGCAGGTTAGTATTCCTCACCCAGATCCATAGTATTTACTAAATATTTTATTCTAGTATTTCTCAAATAGCTTGAATACTTGTGGCATAATACTTCTTTAGATTCACAAAGTTGTTTGAATAAAAACAAAATTTACCTGAGATTTTTCTCAAAAGATGATATTGCAAAGTGGAAAACAGTTGCTGGAAAAGGTTCTTTTAATACTTCTGAATTGCTGTGGTTTTATAATAATTATTATTATTATTGTACAGCAATGTAAAATAATAAAAATTATGCCCAAAACATTAAATAATTTCAGTATAAAATAATATAGTAATTCCTGGGATCATGATATAACACAATAGTAAAGGATATTATTTTAAATCAAAGGCAGTTGTGGTTTGTAGTGGCATTAACATCCTAAAACATAGTAGCAGAGCTGAACACTCAGCATACCATTGGAGAACATTTGTTTAACCAAAATAAAAGACTGAAGGTTACTGTTACTGTCTATGAATACTTCAGAGTAGATAAACACAAGGAGAAACTTCTCAGACTAGAAGACTCTGCTGGCCTCATGACTAATAAATGGATATAAACTATTCATAAACAACTTTATGCAGGCTATTAACATATGACCATGATTGATTGAATTGGGTTTTCCCACTGGAGTGGGAATCTGTATGCCTTAAAGGTAGAACTTGACACATAACATGATGCACTTGTTTGCAATAAGAAGAGGTTGATCTAATTTCAGGAAGAAGTCCCTGCTAGTTCTGTACATCTGTCTTCTCCGCTCCTTGAACATCTTCTCATTGCTGACATTGTCAGATTCTGAGTTCAGAGAAGTTATGCAAAAATATCCCCAAAACTGGACGGAGATATTATGAGTTGGGGAGACTAATGAGGCAGGGGAAGATAAACCCAAGAATCTGCAAGTCAGTCCCACCATCTGAAATGATGCACACTCAGGTTAAGTGCTGGAACATTAAAAGTTTTCATTATTCATTTCAATATTCCACTACCCAGATCCCCAAGAGAAACCCCAGACAGTAACAATTAAGCTAATCATATGGTTTTGGAGGCCTGGCTTCTAATTTTTGTAAGCTGTAGCTGACAAAACCAGGCCTGTGATGTGCCAGAAATACGACCTCTGAGATCAGGAAGCCTCTCCGCCAGTTTACTAAACGACCACTCCGATTCTCAAATACTTTGACCTGGCACAACTTCATGAGGGGAAGAGGAGGGGCAGACACCGATCTCTTCTCTGTGGTAATCAGTGACAGGACCTGAGGGAATGGCCTGAAGTTGTGCCAGAGGAGGTTTAGGCTGGATATTAGGAAAAGGTTCTTCACCCAGAGGGTGGTTAGGCACTGGAATGAGCTCCCTGGGGAAGTGATCACAGCACCAGCCTGACAGAGTTCAAGAAGCGTTTGGGGAAAGGAGACAGTAATACCCAACCCCAGATGCTGTGTCTTTCCATTTCTACCTGAAGCCACTCTCTGTACATCATAATAATATGTACCCATGATAAAATTTGTCTCAATCACTGTTTTTGTCCATGCAGAGCAGTCTCAACTCAGAAGAAGGCCTGGGTGTTGCTTCCCTAAGTGTTCTCTATGCTGCACTCATCTTATCATCCATGTTCCTCCCTCCAATCCTCATTAAGAAGCTGGGCTGCAAGTGGACCATTGCAATCTCTATGTGCTGCTACATTGCATTCTCCTTAGGGAACTTCTATGCTAGCTGGTACAATTTAACTCTTTCTATTGTGTTTGAACAAAATAAGTAAGGGCAAAGTTCTGTCTTCTTTTTCTTCTCAATTCCTACTCTACCTCTGTGTTGCAGATTAGAAAGTTAGATGAAGAAGTGCTACCTGCAAGAAATAGAGATAAATAAATCCAGTAGCAGGTAAACCAGAGAGGTAAAAATGTGCAAAAAGTCAGAATGAATGCATCTGTCCACCCATCTGAAGTTGCTTCTCTAACTCATGTTTGTAGCAGAGATTCCCCTTGGGGAAAGAAAATAAATCATAAGTTTCATTTAAAAGCGAAATTACTTTTAGGACTGTTTTTGAAAAGATTGAAAGGAAGGCTATCTTCCAGCCAGTAGTCCTGGGAGAAGAGGACCACAGGAAGAGGCTAGCTCCTGCCTTGCCTTTTCTGAGGTGGATGAACAACTTCCGCTCTCCAGAGACACAGATTGAAGCTCTTTGGAGGCAAGTTGTTGAGATCCATCTTCTGAAGTGCAGGTCCAATTTAATTCTCAGTTACAAGAAAAGGCACATGAGCACAGACCTAGCCAGCCTAGCTTAGGCCTAGTCCCTGACAGAGCTGGGAGTGCTTGCACATCCCAAGCTTCATAAGACTGGCCTTTTCTGGATTGCATGTAATAGATTTATTGTGTCATACAAAGGATAAATCTATTTCTTTGATGTCTATTTTTGCCTCTGGATCTTTGGACAAATGATTGTTATGCTAATGGACAACAACTATGCTAAATAAATTGTTCTTTGGCAGGTACACACTAATCCCTACATCTGTGATCCTGGGCTTAGGAGGAGCACCACTCTGGTCTGCCAAATGCACTTACCTCACCATTGCTGGCACTTCATACGCTGAGAAAGCAGGGAAAAATGCAAAAGACATTATCAACCAATACTTTGGGGTCTTCTTTCTGGTATTTCAGTCCTCTGGCATCTGGGGAAATCTGATCTCATCCTTGATATTTAGCCAATCTTCCACCAAAGGTAAAATATATTTTAAAATTTTGGCACTTCTTTCTGTAAACTTCAGATAGTTCTAGATAGACAACAGGTAAATTTCTGCAGCTGAGCTTCCATAGGCAGTGGAAATAGGCACTTCAGGTGTGAGTTAGCTCCTCTGAAGATAGATGTATGAAATAGATGGGCTGCTTTGCTCTCTGGAAGTGTCTATTTTCTATCACATCTTCATCAGCCACAAAAAGAGTTCAGACAAATAGCTCAAAAATAGATGTCTATTGAATTCTGGTTTAATTCTCTGCTGTGTTGTAAAGCATAGATAGGCTGCTGGCAGTGACAGTTCTTCACATCTGACTTCTATTTAAAGTGGATTAAAACAAACTTTGTAGTATTGGATTAGTTTGCTGTTAAACATTCAAGAGTAGTCGAGCTGATGCTGTTGCTTGCTGAAAATGAGTGCTCTACAGAACTGTCAAGAAGAAATAGCAGTAGCTGTTGGCAGGAGTCTGTGTGCCTGGGCTCCTCTGCTGTATTTCAGGCTCAGACAGCAGATGCCAATGTAGCTTGAAGAAATCACTCAACAGCAGTGCCCTCATTTCCCATGCATGTAATTGGTGTCAGCTTTAAACGGGCAGTTGTGAAGATAAATTAATACTTGGATGCCACCTTAGAGATTCAAAATGCTACGGTATATTATCATTGCAGTCTCCTGTGCATTCCTTATCCTGTCAAAGTCACAACAGGGACTTTCCATATACATTCTACTATAAGTAGCCAGAAGTTACCTCTCTTCCCTGGCTCAGTTAAGCAGTATGTCCTCTGAAGAGTATTCAAATAGGTACTAGTTTAAAACTAAATGTCAGGAAGCTGGCATCAGGTTTTAATCTTTAAATCCTTGGGTTTATGGCAAAGTAGTTGTCACAAGGTGTGATACTTCTGGAGGATCAGGCTTCCTTTAAACCCAAATAACTACAGATGAAACACCGTTAGAGCAGAACGCTAACAGACAGACTGCTTTCAAAGTGCATTGGAGCCCTGCTGGCCTGATCACTGAGCCACATGATATCTCGGGAGGGACTGTCTGTTCTGATTTCACTTGCAGGGCAGAGGGTGTGGTGCAGCTGTGGGGTCTGCGCAGACTGCAACCATTTTACTCTCCTCTGCCTCACAGCACACATCATTTTAATAAGAGGACTAAACAACTGCTTTTTTGTCATGTAAATCCCTTCCTAGTTTTACATCTGCGGATATTCCTCCAAATTCTAAAGAAACTCTTTTACTTATTTTTTTTATCAATTATATAGAATTTCAGAAAATGCAGTGTTCCTGCGAGATGTGCTGTGAACAGCTCTCAAAGCCAAAGGCCTTGCATACCTTCACAACAGTGATGAGCAGTTATACCATAAGCTTCTCTGCTGCACCTTCTCAGTGAGACTCAGCTTTAATCTAGAGGGAGCTTCTTTGCAGAGGTGAGGGAGTAAGCATCTTCAATATTTCACATATTTTTCTCTCCTCTGACAGTGCAACAAAGGTATCCATCTGTACTGTTCATATACTTAAAATGTATAATTTCACTGAGCAGTCAGAAAAATATAGCATTTATCTGCAGAACCAAAATGCGTAGAATTCAGACATATACCTACATTTGATGAATTGCCTGCATCACTGCATCCAGACACAGCAAGGCAAAGTTACATCATGAAGCAATACTACAACAGAAGACAGTACTCAGTCATCCTTTCTCACTCATCAATATTGTAGCCTTAATTCCAGAGAAACAGTGCAAACCCTGCCTTGCACCTTCCATATCACTAATTACATGTGCATCTTCAGATGATGCATGAACAGATGAAAAACTTCTACACAATTCCACACTTCACTCATGTGACTCGCCTTTTGCATATGTTAATTTTGCTGAGGGTCTGATTGTCCAATTTTTGCTGAAGGTCAGTAGCACTAGCCAGTGGCTATGATAAGGGTAATGATTTTCTTTGCGTTATTAAATTTTATCTAATGTTAAACCTTAAGTTGTTTATGAAGCTACTTAAACAGCTGATTCACATTGCAGCAGCTTTGATTGCAAGCAATGAGGAAAATCATACTAAAGGTAGTTACGCAATAACCTTAATTGAAAAATTACAGATCAACTCTTATTTCAGGAATCAGCGAAGGTAAAAGTGTATTGCCCTTTATTGGGCTTAGACCAATGACAAATTCTGCAGTGAAAGCATTAAAATAATTGTCTGGCTTTTTGATCATCATTCTCCACTACACAGCTTATTCAGGCTTACACTTTGGGTTAGTATTCATTCTTCATCAAGAGGCTAGTGGAGGAAGTAGGCATGGTGTCATGGTGACACGGAGTGTGTGTGAGCACAGGCACATGTGTGGCTTTGATGTATGCCCAGCACAACACTGGTAAGATTGAACAAAGCAAAGGTCTTACTCCAAACCCTGCCAAACTGATCTAGTTTAAGGTATGTTCTCAGAAAGTTATATAGCCAGCAATAAAATAATAAAGCCAGGAAAAGCAGGTTTCTTGGAAGACTGCATTACTGGGTCGTCATATATAAAACAAAAAGATGTCTTGAAGTGGTTTCTGTTCCTATAACATATGCAGAAATTACCTGGAGAGGGATGATGTACAATGGCTGTAAGAACTGTGCTCCATCAGTTCAGTGGCAGTGTAAACTAAGGGACCTGTCTCGTGGGGTGTTATGATTAAGAGGTAGAGACATGCACTGGAACTTTGAATACTGCAAATTGAGCTTGGATTCAGATTTCAACCTTTAATTTTAGTCCTTATCTCCATGTAACCATCAATTCAGTATTCAGTCTGAAGATACTGCTTCTTTTATTTGTGTTTTCAACTAGGATTCTGAAATTAATCATCTCTAATCAGGAAGGATTTGAAACCGGGACCGATCACTGAGCACCAAATTCCCATCTCCTTATATCCTTATGTATAGTGTGCAGTTATCTGATCTCTTCACTGACCTGCCTTTCTCTTGGTTCTTACTGAATTAGTGGAAGTCTCAGATGAAGACCTGGTATGCTGTGGAGCATACAACTGCCTGACTGATACCACTAACACCACTGAGTCAGCAAAACCCTCCAACTCCTTAATCTACACACTGCTAGGGGTTTACACTGGTAAGTAATACACACAATCTTTAATCAATATCACCGATGGGGAATCTAGTACTTCTGAAATCTAGCATGACTTTGCAGATTAAGTTTCTGACTTTCTCCTTCAATCCAATTTGCTAAAAGGAAATAAGATATGTTGAGACCTGTAAACAACTCCTTCCTAAGTTTCAAATGCTTTATGCCAGAGCTGTATCATTTTTTTATCTAAAGGAGCAAGACATTCTTTACACTTTTTACCTGAAATAAAGTTGAAGCCCAGTGTGGTAACCCCATTGTTTCACCCAAAGTCATAATTCCTCTACATCCTAGACTCAAAAGTATGCCCACATTGCAATTACAGGATTACAGTAGCTTATCCAGTTATGCATGAGATGATTTTAAATTCACTATTTTCAGGACCAGTAATAGTGATCTAGTTATTGATGGCATAGGGCAAATTTATATGCATGCAAAGGTCCAAGATGGTAAGAGTAGTCCAGATAGCAGTACTTGAACTCACAAACTTCTAGTCATGTGGGGATGCCTACCAGAACTGACTGGCGTCCTACCATATGTAAAGAAGTTTTGACATAAGAACTACATTGTATTTAGAGGTGGACCTGAACCACAGCTCCCAGAACAAGCAATCATTTGAGGGAAGGTTTTTTGGATCCCTGCTGACACTTTACAGCTGCAGTCAAATCTTAGTTGCGATGCTTGAATACCTTAGTGTGAAAGGCAAAGTTGAAGAGAAGCACCAGGCAAACTGGCATTTGCTAATTTGCTCCCCTTTACTAACTACAGCTGCTAAAGACCTCCCTTGCATAAGGCTAGAAAAGAATCAAAGACAGGGAAGGCTGATGCCATCAAAAATTGGAAAGACAAATAGATGTGCCAAGATTCATTGAGTGAGGAAATTTCGGAAAGTACCTAGCTCAAAACAAGTTATTCTCTGGATAAAAGAAAGTATTTATCAAGACAATATACCACCTTGGCTCCATTAAAATATCTTCACAGTCTCTGAACATAGATGTATTTTCTGTGCTGAGACAGATGCATGGAATTCATTATATGCTCCAACAGAGTGTATCTGATCTAGAGAGAGCCAGGTCTCACAGGACAAGGGCATTGCAGCAAACCCTTCCTCTGTCCCCAGTCTCCATTCCTAATTGGTGAGAAAATGTAAAGAATATCCCCCCATTTCCCTTCCAGAGTGTACTGGAGCTGATGACTTTCTGCTTAAGGCGGGTTTGTCTCACAAGTTTAAATTTAAATTTGATGACTAACATATACAGTGCTCCCTTAGGCTTTGCTCATGTAAAATGAATGCAACCTTGCTGTCTACTGACCCGACATCAGCAGGGTTTCATTTTTCTTTTAAGCTCTTAATAAAAGATATGTCTTTTCCTACCTCTAGGGAAAGCAAATAGCTAAATATTTCATCCACAGACATTTTTAAATGTGTCCTCTATTTGGTGGCTGAATACATATTTTGCCCAGCTTGGGTGGAGACAATGCTGGCGTAGTCTTTGTTGCTGAGTTTTCTCTAGGACTGTGAATGTTTCTACTTATGTTCATATCAACCACTCTTAAGCCGTGCCATTATCTCCTCTAATTGCTCTTGATTCATTTGACATATTTGTTAGAAAATTTTTGCTGAAAATATGGATGTCCTCCTCTCACCCATGTAAGCCCTGCAATTATGCCATATGTACTAATAAACACTCTGGCAGAACCAACAATTACTTACATCATGAAGAGTTTACAGCTTAGCCTCTGTGGGGAACCAGGACACTGGAAAATACGATTCCATTCTAGGAGACACGTAAGGAAAATAATAAACGATAAAAAAATGCGGCAGTTGATTATAAATCTGCTGATGTATTTGGACATTAAAAGTTCACAGAAGAGAAAATAGCCATGCATATAACATAGGAGCACAACTAACAGGCAGTGTGGATGGGAAGAGGGGCCTGGTTCTCCTCTTACTCTGAACTCTACTTGTTTCCATGGATGGAATTCTAGTCGGCATAAGTAAGACAGGAAACATAATCATGCCCTGCATTCATAATGAAGCAATCAGTTGGGAATCTATGGCTGTTTCATGTGTATTATGAGACAAGTTTATCCTCTCAGTAACATGAAAAAAATTGTATTGATTCACTACACAAGCAACAAATCCAGACTGACACATGCATGATCATTTTCTGATTAGCTACCCTATGTATTATTTCATATTATGCTTCTGCTAGGAAGTAACTTCCATCTTTTTCAAGTTAGCTAAAGTTGCTCACCATCATCATCAAAACAGCACGTATTCCATACTCGAAGCATTGTTCTGAGCTGAAACAAACCAAAAAAAAAAAAAAGGAAAAGAAAAAGTGCAACATATACTGAGATCCAAGACAGCATTTATTTTTCTTTCCATGTATTTGAAAGAAGATCCCCCCTAGCCATGAAAACCTTGGCACTGGAAGTGAATATTCCTCTCTCGTGTTGATTTAAAGCCTTTTGATAGCTCCCAAGGGAGCTGTTCCTGGCCAACTCCCCAGCCCCGCGCCCCTGGATTGCCCTGGAAGGGTGAGCCGTCACCCTCTGTGGCCGTGCAGCTGGCCTGGCGGCTGTCACAACAGGACAGTCATAGTTAAGCTGAGGGGATTTGTGAGGTGTGCAGCTGTATGCAGAAGATGTGAATGTAGATCAGGCCTTCTTGTTTATACAGAAATGGCCTTTACACTGAAGTGGAATCAGAAGCATCTGCCAAAATATCCCGCAGAGAGCTAAGCACTAAGTCAGAACAATAACAGCAGCAAGCAACTTCCCATCATTCTTTCAGCATTCCTCAGTTTTTCATGAACTTTTTTGTTTTGTTTTTTTTGCAGCTAGTGGTGTGCTAGCTGTGTTGCTGATTATTATCTTTCTGGACCAGATCAAATCTGATCAAGCAGAGACTGAGAAAGAAAAACTAGAGATACCATCATTTTGGTCTACGTTCCTAGCAACTTTCCAGCATCTTAAAGATAAAAGGCAGTGTCTTCTAATCCCTCTGACAATGTACAGTGGGTTTGAACAGGGATTTCTTTCTGGTGACTACACAAAGGTGTGGATGAGAGTGGAAATCTATTTCTATCTGACTTTTTTTTGTGCTTTTATGTCTTACTATTGCATCTGATCTATATTTTCCTGTTAAATGAAGATGTTTTCAATGATGATTTGTGGATTGCTAAATTACTATTTACTTCTACTTGAATGAACTCTGAGTGACATCTTCAAACAGTAGAGGCCAGCAGTAAATATGTCCCTTGGAACAGCCTCAAAAAGAGCATGGTAGAGAGCTTAACTCGCCAGTGGAGGCCACAGCAGAGAGCTACAGGTTCAAACTCTTCAGCTTGCTGTAAATAACAAACTGGGAGAAAAGCCAGAAGCCAGCAAAGCTTTTATATCTTCCTTCCTTCTGGTTTCCCTAGAGTTTGTATAAGTGCAAGTCAGCACACATATCACGTATTTTATTTTGACAACCTTTACGGTAAGAGGGCAAGTCCTCAACGTGGCTGGCTGAAAGCCCTCACCAGTCACTAGTGCAACAGATCTAAATCCCGATGGATTGAAATGACTGAAAGCACCTCTGCTCCTCCAGTTTCTCTATAAACCAAGGCACACAGCAAGTGTGTTCTGCATGCATTTGTTGAGAAAAAACCCAAAGAAAGGGGGCAGTCTTCCTGAGCTGCTTCTTTGATGCTTAAGCTTTCAAACCTTACATTGAAGCAGATTGAAGTACACTTGCTGCTGTATTGTAACGGATTGAGAGGGGCACTGCATGGCCACCTCCACTGGTCATATGCTCTTACAGATGAGGTCCTCTTCATTTCTTGGGAGCTGCTCTGTAATGACCATAGTTTCAATTGTCAATTTTCACCTCTTGGGCTATGAAGGGAAGGGCAAACTATTTCTAATGCTATTTCCAGGAGTTTTATTTGTATAGCAAGCAGTGCTGTGATTTGTTCTGCTTGTTATTGCTCTATTTGCATGGCATCAGTCTGACTGGGACCTGGGTTAGGAGTATTGCTGCTGAAGACCAACTATGTCAATACGCCAGGGACTTGTCAGCAAACTCTCCAGCTCTGCTCCTTTGATCTTGTCCGTGCTATTTACCAAATACTCAGACTAAGACCTTTGAACTTCAGCTGTGTATTTTCATGGAAGAAAATGTATCACCACTGTCTCTTCTCTTCCAGGCATACGTGACCTGTGCCCTAGGGATACAGTACGTTGGCTATGTGATGATCTGCTTTGCAGCTGTAAATTCCCTCTGCTCTCTGCTCTTTGGAAAGATCTCTCAGTTTACGGGTAGAAAACTTCTATTTGCATTAGGTATGTGAAGGTTTCTTGAATGACTGATCACCTCATGTAATAGATCAAAACCAGTGCTCCACCCCTTACACCCCATGCACAGAGAGATAACTTGCTGTCAGCTATCAGTTAAAACCAAAACCAGTCTGGAGGCAAATTTCACAAATGTCATTCATGAGAAGAGAGGCAGCACAGTTCACAATTAAGCACTGAATTGAAGTCTTTGCCTTACCTCACTTTGCTGGTGATGTAGGTTCACCCTGCTTTTGGGAGTACTATCCACACAGAAGGCATCCTATAGCCTTGATGCTTTATAGCTCTGTTGCAGCCAATGATAAATGATCTTAATGCAGATGTTAAGATGTGCACTATAACAGTGAAGGATTTCTCCACTGGGCTGAAAAATCGTCACCTTCATGGAGTGAAAGAAAATCTCCGTTGATCTGAGTCTCAGGGAATGGTGAATTTGGATATTTCAGCAAAATTTCGGGAAAATTTTTAAAAATTGGCCTAGTGTCATTTCTACTGCTTGTTCTAGTAGGGATAAAAATAAAGTCACGTGCCAGAGTGTCAGGCTAGAATAATTTAAGGGCTTGTGTATGGGACAGTAATTTTCATTTTGCCTTGAGAAGAAATTTGCGTATTTAAGAAAGACCAAAAGCCACCAGACCCTCTAGATATCCTTAACTGTTTCCTCTGCTCCTGAATAGAAATCTCATTTAAGGACTAGGCAAGGAGAGCTCCCTTCCCACATGCCTCACATGGTGACTGTGAGTGTTTCAGCAGCCCCTTCTGCTATTCAGTGGCAGTTTGTGTCCTTTGGTCTAACAGCTATGTCAGGGCTGAGGACCTCTCAGCTCAGGACACTGCTCAGAATTATGAATTGAAGACCATCAAAGGCCTGCATTGTCTTGTATTTCATGTGATATCGACTCAGTTGGCACAAATCTCAATGAATCAGAAAGACTTTAAGACTGCCTTGTGCTCTAGTTGGGAGAAGAATAAAGAAGTATTATCTATCACTATCTGTCCTGTATATAATTGCATCTATATGTCTCTTCTTTCTTTCTAAATCAACAGCCACAGTTACGAACACTGCCTGTATAGTAGCACTACTGCTGTGGAAACCTCATCCTAAGCAGCTTGCTGTTTTTTTTGTATTCCCTGCTCTTTGGGGACTATCTGATGCTGTTTGGCAAACACAAACTAATGGTAAGTCCTGGTGACAATGAAATGTATTCTCTTGAGATATAAGAATCTGCATGTTTGCACCTATGAAACAATGTGTGCATAAAAATGATAATGGCATTAAGACAGCATCTAAAAGAAATATGTTGAATCACGAGAAAGTAGAAGAAATAAGAGCACATTGGGAATAAGTGAGCAAAATACTCATTAAACCAATTTTTCCAAGATGAAGAGAGAAGAATACTGCACCAGATGATAACGGGTATTCAGAATAACTATTCTGGAGGAGTATAAGTATTTCAAAGAAAATTAGAAACTTAGGAGAAGGATACATTTAGTCTGTCTTTTACAATAATGGAGAGTACTCTGGATAAAAAATCAACTCAAAGCTCAGCAACAAAAGAAGAAGGAAATTGGCTGTTAGGAGTTACTAGAAAAAAAATTGAAGGAGAAAACTACAGAAAGAAACATTATGCAACCAAGTAAATCCATACAGTTCTGATTTGCTCCATTTCAAAAATCATAATCCAGTGTGATAAGGCATAAGAAGACAATAAAAAGGAGCTGAGTCATGTTAGACTTCCACTTCAAGGAAGCCTAACAAGCTAGAGCTCTTTAGCCTGGACAAGTGATAAGTACAGAAACCAGTTGGTAAGGTCATTAAGAAGATGGAGAAGGTGATTAAAAATTCACTCTTTCTCTTAAAAACAGAACTGGTGGCACCAGATAAAGTTATCAGGCAGAAGTCTTTGTAGAAATCAAACCAAATAGTATTTTTCACACAATGCATAATCAAAGTATGGAATTGCCAAAAATGTGTTTTTCAGCTGGAATTACATTGCTGGAGAGGGCAAGAAAGGGCTATAGTCTGTGATGACGTGAAGTAAAGTCTGCTCATGACTGTCAATCACAGTCTTTTTAAATCAACGCCATATAACCTGCTTCAGCAAGATAGTTAAATGGTCTCCCATCTGCTCCAGTATTTTGCCTCTTATTTCATCAATATTGTTTTCCTCTATCTCAAGTACATATTTGGCAGATGCCATAGGAATATGCATGTAGCAGAACTAGCTCCTCTGGGCACACATCAGATTATATGTCTTAGCCTCCCTCCCTTTGGTCCCTTTGCTTGTTTCAGGAGCTTAGGTGATTTCACCCACTGGATAAACTGTCATGAGAGAGCCAAAGGGAAAACACAGCAGTCCATTGCCCGGCACTGACAGTACTCTCCTTTCAAGCACATGCAGAGTCCCTGCCTCTACACACAAGGAAGCAACCAGTCAGCATCCTTCTCTGACACTCCAGCAGCTCCAGCTCATATCCCCTAGAGGAGAGCTTGCACTTATGTCAAGGGACACCCTCTCATCATCTCACATCCTAACCCAGAGCTTTGCACCTTAGGGAAAAAATCTAAATCGGTGCACTCATTACTCAGGTTCATGGAAGGACAGCATCAGTGAGGATTTGCTCTCTCTCAAGTAAAACTGTCCATTCATTTCCTGCTTCTTCAGCTACAAACTTTCTGACTGCTCACTAAGCTTCTTCTCAACGCTCTTGAGAGCCATATCCTAGTCTTCCTCTGGGATAAAGGACCTGCCCTTTGTTCTGCTTCTGTCTTTTCCAGAAAGTCTTGCCCTCAGACAATGGGCTTCTTTGAGAATCACAGAAGGGTTAGGGTTGGAAGGGACCCCTGGACATCAGCTAGTCCAACCCCATTGCTCAAGCAGGGCCACCCAGGCACAGCCACTTACTTAGGACCATGTGCAGACAGCTTTTGGTTATTTCCAGGGAGGGAGACTCCACACCCTCTCTGGACAGTCTGTGCCAGTGCTCACCCCCAACGTAAAACGTTTTTCCCGATGTTCAGAGGAAATATCTGGTATTTCAGTTTGTGCCCATCGCCTCTTGTCCATTTTTCTTGGACACCACTGAAAAGAGCCGGGCTCCATCATCTTTGTCCATCATCTTCAAGGACATCATCCTCACTAAGGACATCTCCTCAGTAAGGTTCCTGCACACCTGACAAAGATGTACCTGAGGTCCTCATTAGGAAAAAAAGGGGTAGGTACAGAGGACCTAAGTATTAGAGAAGGTGTCTGGGAAGTGGCTGTAGTTCCCAAACCCCCAGATGAAGCATAGGCAGTTTCATGCTTACTTAATGGTGAGTGAGCTCTGCAGCTATGTGACAAGACATATGCTCTGTTACTGCACTGTAACAGGTCATATCCATTCCCAGATTCCTACAGGATACTTGTGAAAATTTCACCTGTGTTTTAGCTTGGGAAAAACCCAAATGTTCCTTTTCCTTGCAAAATGTCTTTTTTTTTTTTTTTGTCTGTACCTCATGGAGCTGTTTCACAGCTCCCAGATATAAAATTATACAAAATTTGCTTTGTCATGTTGTCACAGTGAAATACTGAGTGATGACATGAAACCTTAATAGAGAGGTGCAGTGACATTAACTCACAATGCTGCATCCCAGAAGAGGATTTTTTGTTTGACATACCCACTTGGGACCAAACGTCTTCTCCCCTTCATCAGTTTTATACAGATATACATCACATGAGAAATTCCCAGCATCAAAGACTATAAGACCTCTAAAACAGCATTGGTGACTAGGATCTGTGGTATTTCCTTTGGTAAGCTCCCATGACTGCTGCTAGAGCTTCAGTAGTTTAGGCAGTGAATGCATGCAATGGCATTGTGCCACATTCTTAAGGTGTTCTGTGGTAATCGAAGATGGCTCACTTTGTGCTGCTGTGAATAGTTAATACTCGAGTACCCCCTAGAGGATATGCAGGCTCATGCTGGATTAATCACTTTATCTTATAAAGGCTTCCTAACATGTTTTTGTTCATGTATGGACACTCTCATTTATTTCCAACAAAAGCTGCTTCATTTCAGAGCGTGTAGTGCCCTTTCTTGTTTAACTTGAGCATAGATGCTGTTATTACCCATTGACAATAATTGCACTAGTGGTATAACAACTGAGTGGCACAGAGCTATCAGATAGACTACAGTAAAATCAAGTTCTTTACAGGCTAATGTGTGTCTTCAGAAAGGATATGAACGAGTCTAAAGAGTTTTGACCTGAGTTCAAATAATTTCCAGCAGTCCTGTCATATATGCATGCCTACTACTACAAGGGGAAGGAGTAGGAAAACAGGCACTGGTAAACAAGCAGGATAATTGCCATGGAAGTGAATTGTAAAAATGCAGACCTGGCAGCCTCTCTACTCAGCCAGCCTACCAGGTCCTGGTGAGGTTTCAACTAGGCAATTTGCACCACACTGCACTTGACAGTGTTTGTGATGAGGACAAATATTTAGGTTTGAGGCAAAACCACCATTGTGCTTCTATATAACTGCTAGCTAATACCACATGTGCATCCTGAAAATGAGGACTCCCTGGCCAAGTCAACCCTTCCTATAGCTGAACCTTGGACTAGATCCTCACTCCCATTGTTTTGGTTGAAAAAGAAGGCTTCAAAATAGCAAGGGAAAACATGTACCAGCTGAAATCTTAACACATAGAACTGTAATGGCATCAGAAACCTTCCTATATTAAACTCTCCTCACTAATCCCTTTCCAGAAGACAACACTGGGCATATCAGGAAAGTTTTATGAACAACTTGTACTTTTTCCTTTATTAGACGAAACTATGAAGGATTATAGTTTAATTCATGCTACACTCCACTCAGCCAGTTTAATGAACTAACTGATGAATCTTGTGATGCACTTATCCAGATTTTCCATCGTGTAAATTGAAACAGTTCAGTAAATGTCCTCTTGAAAGTCCTCAGGATTCAGTAGGTTTTTACACATAGATGAAGTCTTCCCCTACTTAGCAAAACTGAAGGGATAATTGAGTCTACTCAGACTTTCAGAGAACTTTGTACTCCTCTGTGCCTTTTGGCTAATATTTCAAACAGATATGGTGTTAGAGAAGTGGATGAGAAGAGTCAAGGTTCATGATATTCCTCTCTTCCCTTCCTGCACACCACAGCCGAGTCAGAGGAAATGCTCCCTTCTTTATCACAACTGATGCTAGCTCAGCACCCAGAGGAAAGCAAGCTCTCTCCCCTTTCCTGTCTGCTCCACTGGGCAGACCTGGAGGCTGGGAATCCTGCCTTGACTCCCAGTTGTGGGTGTGCGACTGACAGAACTCAGTGAGAACTTCCCAGTGAACGCAACTGCATTAGGATGATCTGTTCAACTAAGTCTCTGTGTCAAGCAAGTTTTCCAGTTGATGCCCAGGGGTGCTGTGTGCATGAAGGATATTCTATTTGCCAAACCATCCAGGAGCTGAAAATTTGAAAACCTGGTTATCTCAGAGGTGCAAGTCTTCCCTGCATACTAAATTTGAGCCCAGCTGTAGCAGTTTTCTTAACTTTCTGATTTAAGTGTTTTGGGTCAGTTTATTTCTCTCAAGTTGGCACATTTGAATAGCGGACATTAGCACCATTGGCAACACTGTGTGAGCCTCACCTGGGGGCTCCCTAAGTCTGAGTTCTGGTGAAAACAAGGGACATGCATTTTACATGAACAGTCTCTGCATGTTCTCAAGCAGGTGAAAGAAATAGTTTGAAGAATAGGTCAACAGTGCATGCAGGGTACAATCAAGTTCTTCCCAAAACTGGTGAAGTATGGGAGTATCTTGGTCCCTGAGGACCATGTTGTCCCTAGTCAAAACTGCTTGTTCTGTGAAAGCCAGAAAGGACTTGGTATAACCTTCTCAATAGTTATACAAGGAGACCCTACAATGTTAAAAAGCCGTTTCTGGACATCTCCTCTTCCTCCTTACTTACTTGTTCATCAGTGCAAAAATCTTCATTTTTGTGGCTGATATTTTGAAGAATAAACTTCCTGGCATCTCACTTCAATAGAACCCATCCTTTCTTCCTTCTTCATGTTTTCATTCCCATTTATCTGATATTCTCTATTTTGTCTTGTTGGCTCTGTTATTTCACAAAGGCACAAAGATTTTTTAAGACAAAGCTTATATTTTCCTTTCTGTGACGTGTATGAGGTAGGGTCTGTCTTCCCCATTGCAATCTAGTTATTCCCTTTGCAGAAAATACTTGGTTGCAAGTTTAATCTTCACAAACCATGTCCTTCCTTCCTTCATTCCAGGACTCTATGGCATTTTATTTGAGAAACACAAGGAGGCTGCCTTTGCAAATTACCGTCTCTGGGAATCACTTGGATTTGTCATCGCCTATGCTTATAGCACCAAATTGCAAGTTTATATCAAACTGTACATTTTATTGTCTGTGCTTGTGTTGTCTATGGTGACATATGGAGCAGTTGAATGTATTGAGGCTAAGAGCTCACCTGGAACACCTACTGCTACGAAGAAGAAAAATGGAGGACCCCTCACCCAGGAAACACACATGTAATCCAGCAGGGTCAGAGTGATGGAGGCAAAGCAAACAAACTGGCCAGTTCCTATGTCTCCAAAAGCATTCCAATATGTACTACCTCCAGAAAGATGGTAGTGGAACATATCTCAGGGCCAATATAATACAAATGTCTTAGAAGTAAAAATCTCTTTTGAGGTCTCAGCTTCATAAGGGAAGATTATCTGACTTCACCCTTTCATGCAAATGACTAACTAAATGTTGTGTATTTTTTTAATTAATAAAGTCTTAATAAATGTAAACAAGCCTCCTAAAGTCCTCATATTTTTATTTCTGTGGATAAGACCTTGTAACATAGTTTTACAATCAAACCTAAAATACTCGTATGTGGAATGAGAAGATAAGAGCAACTGGTGTTGCTCAGCTGATTGCAGACAACACACATCTTTTCTTATAAAGATTTATGTTGTTCTTATACTGCATTCTTTAACACCTGCTGTAAATAACATCAATTTATAAACTGACTATATCTACACTTCATATCTTCATACCTCATAATCCACTGACCACTGAGCCCACCAGCTTGTCTCAGGTCAGCAGACAGCTGTGTTTCTGTCCATGTCATCCCTCTATTCCAGACCTCTTTCTCTTTTGGTTTTCTTGTCTCCAATTTTTCTGTCACCACTTACAGCAACTTCATCCTAAAAGAGATGCCTTCCACATGACCAAATACTTCGGTCATGATGACCTTCCCCACTTTCCCATTCATCTTTCCCAGACAGAGCTGTTTTCAAGATGAGCAGCCAGAGCATGTTACTTGGGGAACCTAGCCGTGACAAGGGTGCAGGTAACAGTGCAAGTCACAGAGTGATGAAAGAAAAGGAGGATGAGCCTACACTGTAATATCTCCTTCAGACCTATATGTATCCAGCAGTGACTCCAATGAGGATTTCCCGCATCTCATTTCAACTTCTCTTTAGTTTTATCCATATTGTTTCCAGATTTGTATTTTGAGGGTTTTACTGCAAATAGAAGAGTGCTACAGTGC
Organism: Cephalopterus ornatus; assembly: GCA_013396775.1. Lineage (NCBI taxonomy): Eukaryota > Metazoa > Chordata > Aves > Passeriformes > Cotingidae > Cephalopterus > Cephalopterus ornatus. Next base: position 19,423 of record VZRE01009351.1, read on the forward strand.
AATTACTGGGCAGTGTTCCTGTATCTTAATGAGAGAGAACTGTACAGACATGATCATTACTGGTAATGACACTGTGATCAGATTCTCTGTGTGAGGCAGACAACAAAAAAGGAATTGGAGACAAATGATGTTCATCTCCAAGATTAGTGCTGCCTCTGGAAGTAAACTATAAGGCTAGTTAAGTTGCTGCCTGCCATGGAGCTAACACTTGAAACTACTTTCTCTCAGTTATTACCATAACAGGAGGATGAGGCACCATACGGTGTGACAACAATGATACAATTTATGTGGAAAAAAATCCCTGAATTTTAGGTCTTTTAAATAGCAATAAACTTCATGCTATTTTACTATCTCTCTTATATTTCTTATTCTGAAGCATCTGGACTCTCCACCAGACTTCACATTGATTCATTGATTTCCAAATGATGAGCTTCTTTTCCAGGTCTCGTACAATAAAGTTCATTATGTCCTGCAGAAAAGGAGGTGACAGGTGGGCTGCCTCACCGATCCACCTTTCTCTTGCACATTTGCCCTATCAGCTCAAAGGCATGCTGTTAATCTCTCTGTTGGAAATACAAATGGCAAAACTATGGTGACTGCGAAATCCTGACAGCCTCCCAGCTGCCCAGCACTTACAGATGGATTTTACAGGCTGCTGCTGCTTCTCACCCTGCACTGCTTCCATCTCATACAGAAACACAGCATCATGTTTTAGTACATCTCCGAATTCTCCTCTGATTTTTTCTTTTACAAAGTAGTGTTCAAAGGCTAATGAACCAAAATGGATTTTTGAGATCAACATTAGTGAAAATCTCATCTGTGTGAATGTAATAATTTTTTAGTTGTAATAACCCAGCACAGAAGTCAGGATCCTGCTACATGAGATGCTCTACAACCTCAGAACAAAAAGACAATCAGGGAGACTATACGGCTTGATAAGTTTTTCTCTCTTTACTCCTGCACTGAGTCTGTCTGGGATGGAGTTAATTTTCTTCATAGCGTCCATATGGTGCTGTGTTTTGGATTTTTGTAACTAAAACAGTGTTGATAGCACACCTGTGTTTTGGCTGTTGCTGAGTACTGTTTGCAGAGCATCCAGTTTTTCTCTATTTCCCCACTCTGCCCCCTCAGTGAGTAGGTTGCACATGCCCGAGAAATTAGGAGGTGGCACAACCAGGACAGCTGAGACAGACTGACCAAAGCGACATCCCATGCCACACGATGCTGTGATCAGCAATAAAAGCTCAGGACAAAAGAGGAAGAAGTGAGGACATTCTTGCTTATGGTAATGCCATGACCAAGCTTTGGATTGACTTCCGCAGCAATTGCTGTGCCCACTGAGGTCCTGCTTTCCAGGAAGTGGCTGGACACCTGTCTGCCAAAGGGAAGTAGTGCATGAATTCCTGTTTTGTTCTGCTTGCGCACACAGTTTTGCTTCTCCTATTAAACTGCCCGTGTCTCAAAGCAGGAGTTTTATCACTTTTGCTCTTCTGATTCTCTCCCCCATCCCATTGGTGGGGAAGTGAGGGAGCAACTTGGAGGATGCTTCATTGTTCACCAGGGTCAACACAGCACACCTCCTTAATTGTTTGGTTCTCTGTGTGCCCAGGATTTGTCTGTAAAATTCAGCAATGCAACATGAACAAACAGCTCCTTACACCACGTATTCCAACTGAAACCATGAGGAGCTACCAAGGAGCAGAAAAGGTGCTCTGACCTTGGAGAGGATCCCAGTATCACTGACATTGAATCAGCACAGGAGACAGAACACTGCAGCCTGTGGTTTGGGGACCCTTTTTTTGCTCTTGATTTTGTCATAGGACTTTACTGTAGTCATTTCCCAAACTGTAATAGAAGGGGAAAAACAATGCTTCCATTGCACAGAGAGGATGAGGAAAAACTCTGTTACCTTAGTAATGAAAGCCACAAGCTACATGTGGCAATACAATGAACATGCTTATTCCTGGGACAGGATGAGGATAAAGGTGCCCATCAGTTTCACACATGACCTAAATGAAAATTGTTGTTTAGCATGGAGAGTACACAGTTACAAAATTTGTGTGGTTTTGTTTACTGTAAAGGCAATAGTGATTTTGCTGCATAGTATATATATAAAAATTTTTGGCAGAAGTTCAGCTAAGAATATCTTTTGATTGAAATGCAAGAAAAAAAAATATGGTTGAAGTTTCTGTGACACGAGGCCTCTGCCCTTTCATGGCCAAGAAAGATTCTACAAACCCTGTTTCAGTCTAGCAGGCAGTGAGCAGTGCAGGTCTGTCTATGTTGAGACCTTAATCAACAATAAGGTGCAGGTGGACTCACCCTTCTCCACTCCATGTTTCACCAGACAGGCTCCTATCTCTGTGTCACCTGGTGTCACAGACAATGACATCCTGCTCTCCTCAGGGGGAAGGCCAGGTTGGATGGGGCATTGAGCAACCTGGGCTAGTGGGAGTGCCCCTGCCCATGGCAGGGGGGTTGGAACTAGATGATTTTTAGGATCCCTTCATAGAACCATTCTGATTCTATGATTGTAAGGTCTCTGCTTCTGGGTGCTACATTAATTTAGACCAGTGCCTAATTCCAGAGTTGCTGTTTCGTAATTGTACTTCAAGAGCTTCTACTTATGTAATATGACTTCCTTAAAATCAGATAGGTCTTCTTTGTTAGTTAAAGTGTTTTCTTTTCTTTGTACTTAATTATCAGGGAATTTGAAGCAGACATTTGTTATATCTAGGTCTGGTTAGCCAATTTCCTGTAAACTGGCATTCCCTGAATGCCAGAGGTTTAATTTCATTCCCTGAGTGCTAGATGTTCATTAATAGAAGATGATATGAACAAACCACCAAAGAAAGCTTCATTGTTCAGACATTACTAAGAGCTTAGTTTATGATTACCTAGTGAAGACTGTGATGGCACAGTTTACCACACACTGCTTTCATGTTCAGCAGTGCCTTTCACGGAAACACTGCTAATAACAATGTTGAGCAGTGCAGAAAAGACAAAGCTAACTGCAGTCTATAAGGTGATTCATCCAAATGCTTACCATAGCTGATTCCAATTATATAATTTTTTCTTAATTTAATAATCTTTGCCCCAGGATTTGAACCAGCTACTGTAAAACTTGATTTTTATTTTTTTTTTGTTGTTGTTTTTTAGTTGGTTGGTTCATTGGTTGGTGTTTGCTTTTCAATTTTTTCTTAGCATGTGACACAGACAGGGCAAAGAATTCCCAGGAAAGAAAGTGGAAGCAAAGGTAACAATCATTTCCTGGGACTACCATGTTAGGTTTGTGTGCAAGCTCAGCAGCAAGCCCCCAACTTTCTGGGGCTGAAAAGAATGACTCACCGCAAGAGATACAGCAAGATTACTTTTATAGAAATCCTATTACACCACGGCCACACTTCAGTAACTACTTACCATATTTCTCTTCTGTTCCCTATAAACCCCTCACCCAAGCAAAGCTCTCACTATGGAAAATTCAACTGCAGTCTGTCTCTATGCAGTTTAGATCTTGCTCCCTCCCTTCCAACACTAGCTTAAACCTGAGATGGAAGGGTACTGCAAGTCTGACCGTAAGACATCACTAAATATGTTAATATACATATTACTATTGGAATAGAGAATTACATTTTACTTTGCAATATGGAAAGTCATTATAAACAGAAATTCAAATTTTGGCCACAGTCTCAGCCATTAATGATGCCTAAAGTCCCTGTCCAATAGGAGCCTTATACTTCACACCTTGGACCAAAGCTTGCTTAAAAGCCCTTCATTTTTAAGCAAAAATTCCCTCACTACAGGACATAAAATGGTCCAGGGCTGTTTTTAATCCACATACTACAGTCCTATCGTAAAGTAGTCTTATACTCCTAACCCCACTGCCCTGCTTCCCAGCCTTCCAGAAATACTTCCTGGCCTGTTCTCTAAAACCCTCCTCCCATTAAGCCCCAATTGCAACTCTTCTGGGTTTGCTGTCTGCATTGTAACTTGTTACAAGCTTCACCATGCTGCTTGTAGAAGAGCTCTGCGACTGCTCTGTGGTTACTCCTCAGAGCCTGTGAGCAGCAGAATGCATTGGACAGGCATGACATAAGTACATCATCGCATGAGAGATCCACAAGTGTCAGAATAGAGAGAGAAATATGGTTTTTCATTCTGCACGAATTTTTAATTATTTTTTTTACATTTAAAAAAAGTAATGGGAATCCTGAACTGTTTTGTGATTTGCAAAACTTTTGAATTATGTTAATTTATATTTTGATAATGGTAAAACATGTCATTTCACATTTGGGCTTCTAGTTTTAAAACTAAATTGGTATTTAAAAAAATGTCTTTCTGAACCATTATCTCTGAAAAAATGAAAGTAGCATATTCTCACAATTTCAAAACAAGAAAATTCAAATTAAATAAAAAAGCTGACAAAAGATTAATTTTGTTCTCTGGAAAAAAGCTTTCAATTTCAACAAATTATAACTTTTCCACAGAAAAGTGTCCCTTGCTAACTCAAGTGACATTATGTTGAGTACTTCCAGGTGTGACTTTTTCCCTTGGTTTCTGTGGTTGTTTGGAAGGCAGAGACTACTTATTCTGAAGTCTGAAACTCAACCTGAAGAGAAAAAGCAAGGGTGTCACTACAATAATAGGATGTGAAGGAGTCTTGTCTACGATATGGACCATCCGTTTTGTATTTTTTTTTTACTTGCTACTTTTTGAGAGGAAGTGGAGGTTGGTATGTTAATGCTTTGTGAGAATGGTCCTCAGCTCAAACATTCTTCTCTCATCCAAGACACTCTGCCCCAAACATGAAGTCTAATCCTCAGGGACAATTCAACTGTAGGGTTTCAACTCTGTAGGTTTCCAGGAAAATAAAACTGAGCGAAACAGCAACAGTTTCAAATCTACAGGTCCATGGGACTTTTTCTGCTCTATGCCACCAGCCAGTGAGATAGGTCTTCAGTTTGAGTCTTTTATGTATTGAACTAGAGGGATAGGGAGGAGCATACTTCATGAACTGTCTATATGAGAGTTGCTATGCTCAATATAACTCAAAATGCATTTTTTACTCATAAAAATAGGTGGGGCCCATCATCTACTGACAACATAGACAGTGGGAAATAGTATTTCATTCAGAATCTACATACATTTCTATGAAACATTATTTTCTCGAGAGGAAAGTGATGAGACAAGAAGGTGCCCTGCTCTTCAGGAACTGGAGAGGAGCTCACTGGAGGAACAGAAGATTATCAGTGAGTTAAATCAGCATGTCAGAGGAGGAAAAGAGCATTGGAATCAATAGACATTTTCCTACTCCCTACTGTCGATTTTGCACTGGGCTTTATAATATTAACCAAGAGAGTTGGCTCAGAGCAGGGCAGCATACTAAGTTAGCATAATGTGTCAGTAATGCAGCAGTACAAAGTAAGTTAGACTAGGCAAAGTTACAGCCATTGGGCTAAAGAGAGTTGTAAAAAAAAAAAAACAAAACACCAAGAAAAAATCATAGAATCATAAAATGGCTTGGCTTGGAAGGCACCTTAAAGTAGAAATGGAAATGATAGCATATGACTATGATACAAGAGATATTTGAAGGTGTTGGTGTTCTGTCTCCATGAGAGATGTCTCTGCAATAGTCAGTGAGACTTTACTGGAGTGTGGCTGAACTCAATTTGACAAAAAAAGTAAGATGACTCAAAGTGGAACCTGTACTGTTGGAACTCCCCTTTCCACATGACAGACCACCACAGCATTAAACCATGGCAGAGATTCAATCACTGCCCAGAAGCTGTTCAGATCACTGGAACAGACTGCTTGGCAAGGCATCTGAAATGTATGAAAGGAGCATAAGGGTAAGTTCTGTATGAATTTAGTCCAGTGGCATTCATCATGCCCAATGACTCTGTTAAATTTAGAGCAGAATACAGCAAGGAGAGACAGTCAGTAGGCAGAAGAACATAGCTATTGGATTTGCAAGCCTGTGGATCTCGCCTGTGGAAGGGGTATACTCATTTTCCAAGACATTATAGACTTAGTATATGACTGTACAGTTATTGTGCAGAAGTACATTAACAACTCATTGCTCACTTCAGGGTATAAACTGGAACTGTATCTTTGTGTATGTGTGATCAGTTTTTCCTCCTCACCATTTGCAGTTATGAAGAAAGTCTGGTGAGGTTTTGCCATTGAAAAGTTTGACTTTGTTTCTCTGGACAGTGTTTATTCCCAAACACCAGCACCAACAAATAGAGAATTTTGTATAAAAAATACAAAGAAGAGATTGTCTGTAGCTGTAGATGGATGTTAAATGAATGTCATTCTTACCTTTGAATATTTGGGGTTGATGACATGGTCCTCTGGCAGATGATTAATAAGACAGTGATTCTTACCCTGCTTGCTGTAACCCCCTTACCAGTGGATTCCAATTGCTCTGAGCTCTTTGGCTTTGACACTCTGGTTTATGACAAATTCAAGCCACAACTTTGAGAAATCAACTACATCCAACATTGTGTTTCGGCTGTTCCACTGAAGACAGTGTGAGAAGAAAACTTTTTCACAGTATTACTGAACTGCTGAACTACAAGCAGATTGACATTTTCAGGCAAAACCCAGCAGCTGGAATAAAGGCTGACAGAATGTGTGTGCCCTAGAGCACAGCTGGTGAGAGTGGCTGGCTTACTCACTTGTGAAAGAGTGGCTAAATGTATTTCTGCTTCTTTTCTACAACCTGCCCTGCATGCTGCAAGAGGATCAATTCGTAAGGTAGCTGTCCTGACCAAGAAAACTGCCAGAGCACTTTCAAGTAAAACTCTGATTTCCCAGATGCAGGAAAAACTATCATGCCAAAAATACCCTCCTGAGCAAAAGCTGAGGCTAAAAATAAACAAATCCCAGGAGGCTGGGCATTCTCCACACAAGTCTGCCCAACTCAGCAGCTGATTACCTATATCTGACTACAAGTCAACACATACACATATTTCCTCTCTGATAAAGACCAGAGGCCAATGCCCCTGGCTGTCTGAATGGAAGTAGCTCTGTTCAAAAGTCACAGCCTATTCTAAATTTAAATAAAAATTGAGGGCAAATACTGGCTGCAGCATGTTTGTGCTAATGCCAGAAAAATCTGTGGAAAGACAAGAAGTGGGGTTTCCCAAATGTGTTTCATATCCCTGTAGGATTCATGAAAATTTGTTCATTATAAATCCTCTAGGACAAAAGGCATAGTGAAGTAGGTATGTGTGTTGCTACAGTTAAAGCACAATATGCAGTCACACTTGATTTGAGTTATTTGTGTTTCTACAACTATGAACCCTTGATGGTAGAGCCAGGGCTTCTGGTTAACTAATGAGAGTGGAAGGTGGAGGAGAGGGAACGTGAGAACTCTCTGTGAAAAACAAAGTGGTAAGTGTCATAACTCATCTGTGAAGGACTCGCAGTTATAACATACCTGGCAGATCTTGTCATTCATGTAGGTGATTTTGTGTCTCCTCCTTTTCAAACCCAGTGTGTGCCCCTTATTTCAGTAATGCCTTTGCTATTATATTATAAAATATCACCCGAAAAGCATGTCTTGCTGAAAGGATGGTCAGACCTCTGTTGGCAAAAGTGCTGTGAAATCATCAGTAGTTTCACCCTTGATTTCACCAATAGAAGGTTTGCCATTGATTTGCCAGAAAGTAGAACCAGGCCCATGCTTATGTATCAATACAACCGCCCTGAAAGCTGGTGCTAACAAGGTAAATGTACGTATCAGCACAGTGAATACATATGTCAGCAAGGTGTTTGCACACGTGCATTGCTGCATGCACAGTTTTAGAGATTGGCTTGGAAATATTCCCTATGTGTTACTCATGTGCAGGACCACAGGCCATATTATTCCACAATCAAAAATGCCTTCTGCAAGTAGACTGAAGCGAGGAGTAAGGAGCATAGTAATAAAATTGTTCCTTATTTGATTTACAATTAGAAGGATCACATATCCACAGAATTCTGTGACACACAAGTTATTGAATAGTAAATAGTGATTTAGGGCTAAAAGCTGCAAGCAAAGACTGTTTTCTGAATTATTACAGAAACAAAAAGAATGTCAGTATTTTAACTGGAGACCAGGGACCTTTTGTTAAAGGAATTCATGGTAATAAAAACAATGTTCCTTTACAAAACGTTGGTATTGTATTTACTTTCCCAGCCAAACTGAAAACATTAACCACATTCATTTTTTTATGATGCCTAATTGAGAAAAAAATCAACATACATTTGTTTTGTTCAGCGTAAGGAAGCACGAACTGAAATTCTTAGTGAAACACATGGAAAAGAATGATATCTTCGATTTATTTTAATTAGAGTTTCCTTCTACAAAGCAAATAAAATATGCTAACTGTTTCAGCAGTGAAAAGCTGAAAAGGAGAGTTATGTAGCAGTATAGAGAAAACAATGCAATTTTTATCATTACACCAGCCGATATCAAACTGCACGGATGTTCACAGCATCATAATTAGACTGATAAACTGAAGTATGTGTACGATCAACATCAGCAATGCTTCTTGCTCTTTCTTTCAAAGATACTCTGTAATTTGAATGGTGATTTGTTAATAGCCTGAGTCCCTGACAACTAAAGCTAAGAAAGAGCAACTCCATAACGTTGCAATAATTTGGTGCTTAGGTGTGAGAAAAGGCTAAAACAGCATGCTATGAAAATGTATTTGTTGTTACAGGAATTTGGATGGCATAAGGAGATAATTGGGCATCTCAGTCAATGGGCAGGTAATGAGCTGAGCTCTTCAAGAGAAATGTTTCAGTGATTTCAAAAGATTCACTTCCCTGGAAGTGTTCAAGGCCACGTTGGATTGGGCTTTGAGCAACCTGCTCTAGTCAGCATAAAGCAACACTGAACTGTATATTTGAGGCTCTTATGCCATGGTCCATAAATGTAGTCTCTTTCACAACTAAATAGCAGAAAAACAAGGGAAAGTGTGATCAGTACCATGAAAAAAACACTTCAATGAGAAGTACTGTGGGCATTTATTTTAATGTTGCATACACTAAGAGCACACGACCGCATCTTATTCAAGTCTCACTCAAGAGACATTACATTCAGGTAAGGTTATTCCAATCTAAGCCAGTCAGCCAAAGTAATTTTCAGCCTTATGGATCCATCCAGTTCTTTTCACAAGTTAAATCTTCCTAACAGTTCTGACCTGCCAAGAAAATGGGTTGAGCTACATACATGCAGTGCAGCCCTTTGCAGGGAGGAATTAGTTCTTATCTAGGATGAGATTACCCTCCTCATCTCTGATTTGAACACGTCCAGTGGAGTACTTGGTTTCCAGCCTACCGTTGCAGTACACAGTTTTCACAGTGCCATCTGGGTACTCCCGCCTCTTGAATTGTGCAGTGTGAATCTCCTTCTGGCCATTTCTGAATATCACTATTTTATCTCCATTCCTGAAAGAAGCAGCAATGAATGAAGTGATAAGAAGGCACTGTCTGTTATTAACCTGTCTCACTGAGCTGTCTAATATGACTCAATGAAAGTGGAAAATAATGTCAGAATTAACATGGGATGGCATTAGAGATCTTATCTCACAAAAAGATTTCAATACATAATAATAATAGCTAAGGGAGATCTGTGTTTTACATGACTTCATGCAGGGATCTCAAGGCTTTTTGCAGGCAGAAAATCTATTTTACAACAGGAACCTTTCTAAGCCCAGAAGAGGCACAAATAAGAGACACCTGTTGTTATTTTTCTCATTCTGCATGGCGGGATAGAGAGACAATACATGAAATGCCTTGCCTAAGATTAGAAAGGGAGCCAAACGGGTAGGAATACAGCTCAGGAGCCCTCACCCTGAGTCCTTTAGCATGCAGATTTTCAGCACAGACAACAGGTGATCTCCCAGCAACTCTGACCAGTGTAAAATTACAAGGAACCAAATGAGGAATATTTCACAGTCACTTTGCCGGTGACAAATGGTCACCTATCACTGAAGGTGGAAGTGAACAGTTTTCAGTGCTATGTTGTGGCAAGACCCTTGCTATCTTAAAAATCCTTTCTCTCTTCATCTGGAAATTTCCTGGCTATGCAAAATCCACCACAGTTCTAAATGTCAGTGTCATTGTACCTGTGTCCAATGCCTGGTTCCTATCTTTTATGCAAGACTTACTTTTCCACTTTTACTACTGTGCCATCTGGGAAAAAAGTTTCCTTCAGTCCGTCACTATAGAGGCACTTCACTGTGTTATCTGGGAACACAATTTCTTGTGTGCCATCGGGATAATGTTTTTCTGTGGAAAAGAAGATGTAAAAAGTCTATCTAGTATTCTTTCATATTTCTTTACACAGAACTAGGTCAGGATTTCTTTTGGACATTGCAATGAGGATGGAAAGTATATGCACAGTATGGCTAAAGAAATTAAAGAATGACATAACCAGATACTCAAAACTGGAAGAGTTACATTTACATTCCATTGTTATATTTGCTTTGTAGAAGGAAATGGGGAAGTGAAGTGATGGAACATACTGGAAGTGAAATACAAAGACAATATGAAATGGCAAGAAAATACTTAATGTGTTAGAGTCAGAACGCAGACCACACTTTGTTAATAGAAATAAATCTGCACATACCGTTCTCGCTTATGAGTTCTTGCATACCTATCTGATTATTCGGGAACTGCAGCACCTCCAGGCCATCTGGATAAGCAGTGTGGGTTGTCTGTGCATCTGCATAATAATAAATCTGGAAGGAGAGTGAAGTGTTAGCAGCATGTTCACAATATTTGCATAAGCATATTCAACCATAACGATGTGCTTAAAAGCAAGCCATCTTGAAAAAGTAATTTCAAGGTCATTTTCTGCATCTGCCATCCATACAAGTAGCTATGTTCATATTGCTGTTCTTTCCTCTCATTCACCCTCCTCCTCATGGCTGTGTCTAGATGACGCTACTCTCATCTCTGTAGCATACAGAAGAAGAGTGAGTACATGAAAGTCATTATCCCACCTCTTTGCTTTGGATCTCATCCATAAACTATTAATTTTAAATAATAATTTAATATTATAATTAATTTAACATATTAATTTAAAAAACCGCTACCAAGGCCTCACTTACTTCCACTTTAGCTCACATTATTATTAACTATTTATATTTATATAATCCCAAGAGGAATCACCTACTATACAAATGGATAAAAACGAGATAGCTGCTCCTGCCCCTTGCCTTTGTTCAGTCTCCTGCTTGGCCAACCACACATTTTTTCCTTTTTGGACTGTTACCTTCATGCCTTTCCACTTTAGTCATTGTAGATGAAGAAGTTTCACCGCTCAGGATTGTTAAACCAACACCCTTCCTTATCAATTTCTCTCAGAATTGATAGATCAAGACAAATGATAGGACCTTATTGGAAAATCAATTAATCATTTTATTTTCCATAAAGAAAAAAAAAGTTACACACCACTCTCTGATCTGGCATGATCTTCTTTACATCTCCATTGGAAAAGCTAATCGTTGTCATCCTTTTATCAGCACTAATCTCTTTTTTAGTACCATTGTGGAAAGTGAAGATTCGGCGTCCATCGGTAAGCACCTCTTCTACCTTCAAACACATAGAGCATCTAATTGAAGTCAAAGGAAATGAGCAGCATTGCACTACCTTCCAGTTAAACTGGAGCTTGAAGCAAGTCATTCTATGCCTTCGTATTTCAGAACTTATCGCTGCAGAACAGGCCTTATTTTTTTTTTTTTAAATCTGTGTATAGAAGAGGCCAAAAGAAATTTTCTTTTCACAAGATGAACTTACTTGAATCACATATCCCAAATGTCACCCTATTACCTTGTTTTTCTGCTAAGGGAAGTAAGGTACAGCCCTGTGGCAATAGGGAAGCCAGTCAGGTTTTTTCTTGACCAACTTCAGTGAATTATTGTCTGGATTCATTTCGTATATGCTTGTACATCTTCCATACAGGTCACTTGAGAGACCCTGGTTCCGTATTATGTGAGCCAAAATGACTGAACTTGATGTATTAACACAGATTACTGACATGATAGGTTAACAATCTTTTTTTTCCAAGTAATCCTGTATGGACATTCAGTACTACGGCTTGTGGCTGCATACAGAAACCTGAAAAATTGCTCAAAACTTCTTAACAGCAGGCAATAATGCCATCAGTGTGCTCTTCTACAAATGATACACAGGTCAGAGAAGACTTCATACCTAGCATAGCCTCTGGTTAATTAATTTTCCTGGTTTTACTATGGCAGTTGGTTCTGTTCACCATATATCAAATCCCACAATATAATTCATTTGAAGTCCAAAAAACAAGACAACCAGAAAATGCATTATAGCTTTGCCATGTGGTTCCAACTTAATCAGAATATCCACAGAAAGGGAATACCTCCCAATCCAAAAAAAAAAAAAAATAATCCTATTTTCTCTCACCTTTCCGTCAGGATACTCTATTTTTTCCTGCAACTCTTTATCACTTTTTCTTTTTTCTTGATGCGACATTGACCTTCTAGATAATATTGATTTTGGAGTCTGTGTTATGAAAACATCCACAGTCAGTGTTATATAAACATAAATGTTTTAAAAATATTTTCATTCATTTTAATCAACAGTGCAAATCCCATATTTACTTTCACACATGCAGAGGAAAGATGCCCTTCTTTTGGATATTGCCTTGCATTTCCAATGAATTTTTATGTTTTAGTTGTAACTAGAAATGTTGCTCATTAACACAAGTTATCTTTGGTTTGCAAAGCTAAAGGTAGCAAAAAGGAAGTCCAAAAATGAAGTGGCAGGAGCGCATTCTGGCAAAATTACACTGTACAAAATGGAGAAAATAAACACAAGAACAGAGAACAGAACTATCTCTGAATATCGGGTTACTGATTTACAAAGAAAAGTACCTATATTAGCTAGAGTCGCTCTTCTGAAACAAATTACATGGCCTTTAGCTCTTAGTGCTATCTATGTAACACTAAGGGCTATTCTGGATGTTGCAATTCTAATTTACTGTTGCAATGAGTGCTCTTTGCAGTCTGGCAGCGTAAAGGAGCCTTAGGTTAATTGACATTGGTGTCCAGGGCAGTTACTAGATAATGTTGATTACTTTTGAATATGTGGTGAAATTTTAAATTACAGGATCCAAAAGAACAGGAAGTACTGCTTCCCACGGGGCAAAGTTATGCTTCAGTAAATGTCTATAAACACCGTGCTCAAAGTTGTCAGATACATCCCTAATGCTCTGTCTACTGCATAGCCTAGAAAGTGGGAATGTTTTCCTTCTTTTGGTGTGTTTTATTTCTGTTCACAAATGGAAAGAAGGCAGTTGCTGATCATGTAAGAACTAGAATCGTATGTAGCTCAAACCTTTGCTTCACGATCCAGAAAAGCAGAACTGCCTGTAAATACTTTGTTGTCATCTGCAGTTATGCCACTTCTCCTGGGTGTGGTCACTAAAGCCACTTTATTCTGAGGTTTTAGCAGTTTTTCTGTCTTTTTAAAAGTTTATTCTTCCTGAGCCAAAATTAAAATAATAACTAACAACATAAATCTATTAATATTCAACAGTTGTGCAGGAATATATTGATAAAGAAATCTAATCTATTATTTGAAAGCCATTACAATATTGTTTTAAAGACTGTACTTATATCATGAGTAGAGGAAAGAAAATCAAGCCAGGAGAGTATGGTTCCTAACTGAATGGAAGTTAGCATGCTGTACATGAAAACTAAGACCACGGACTCACTGAAATTCTATTTTATAGAGTTACATGGTGAAATACCTCTCTTTCTTCATTGTTATTGCAGGGTACAAAGCTGCAAGTGTCATTGCTACGGTTATGTGAGAGGGACATGTCTTCTGAGCTATCTGAAATTGGCAAAGGCATGCCTGTAAGAAAAAACAAAGTAAAAGGGGTCATTGGAAGCACATGCAAATTGCTGACTCACGTTTCCATAACCATCTCGGGTTTTTTAAAGATGTCTCACACATCTTTAAAAACACTGATAATGTTTGCTAACATCTTTTCATGCTTCCAAAGGTGCTTTTTCCTGGGCCAAAATGATGTGCAGTACACAGCCATTCTCCTGCCTTTAAACTTCCAGGACAACAAACTCGGTGAGAAAGCAGGTGATAACACATTCTGCTCTCCCTCTCTTGTAAAACATAAATTTGATAATTCTTCTAAGAATAATAGGAGTGTTTTAGTGATAAGATCCTCTGCAAGTCAAGAGTTAAAGGCCAGCACCTCCAAGTCATTTGCAGACCATTTTAAGCAGGCAGAAAGTTTCCACATATCTTACCTTTTATACAGGAGGATGAGTTAGGCTCCTTGAAAAGATCACTTACATGTGACACAGATCCAGGTGATTTTCTACCATCTGTTTTTCCTCCAGTAGGAGAGGGCTGATGTACAACCTGAAGAAAAATGGAGAGGGCCTGGCCTATAGTCATGCTTCACTGTAAGATGGGAGCTGTCAGTGACATGGCCAGAGTGCACTTCCTCTTCCTAGGAGTTTAGTTGTCTGGTTTGGATATTGTGCATGGGTCTAACCTTTGTTCAGACTGTTGCGGAGAAAGGAAGGTGGAAGAACTGGAAGAAGCGTCAGACAAGGCCATGCCAACCACCCCACCCACCGCTTCCCTTCTCTTGGAAGCTACACTTCATTTGGTCCATGTTGGTTTGCATTGCAGTCGTCTGTATCTGGCCATGAACCTCATTGACCCAAATCCCAGTCCTGACCCATAGGATGACTTCCTATCATGGTGCCAGACCTGTCTCATCACTATAGGCTTTGACAATTGGGATTTTGGTCTAATCCTCACTTCCATCGCCAACCTGCCCTCCTTCCTGTCTGGATCTGTGGGATGGGCACTGCCTTGCTGGACTCTATGAGATGCTCCTGATGGTCCAAGCCCGTGGCCTTCCTGGGAGGCACTGGCCCATGCAATGCCCCAATGCTTGGCACATGTGATCAACTCTGAACTTTTTCTGAGGCAAGAGGGGCAGCTTTCAAAGCATTCACCCACACTCTGGCCTGCAGGTATCTGTATGAACAGTCTCTAAGATAATTTTTGACAAAAACCCCTTCAGTTCCAGGGAAGGAAGACCAAGCAGTAGTCGTGTGGGGACCAGGATGCTGATACAGCTTCTGAACAATTCTATAAAAAGAAAATAAAGGCAGTTTAAATAGACCTTGCAATTGACTTACTTTTTCTGGTTCTAAAGGTGTCAGTCTTCCCTGGTTAAGTGTCCTCCTGCCAGTTGGTAGGCTTCTGTTAATGGAGTTAGATGGTTTCTTTTCTTGATGTTCTTTTGTCACTGATCTCAAAGAATCAGCTCTTTGCACAGAGCTATCTGTTGCCTAAAGAGTTTGAATACATTTTTATTAAGTTATTATAGACATCTTCAAATAGGATTAAAAATCCTTCTACAACAGGTGCATTATAAAGCAGTTGAAACTTTAGGAAAATGTTTATTTGTGTATGTGGGCATATCCACAGACACACACACACACAAACACACACACAACATGCCCGCGCACACACACGTGCACCTTTTATACATAACTCTGTCTTGGGGTCTTGTTTTGCTTTGCACTGTGGAACAATGGATAGGGTTAAAAGTTAAAGGAGAATAAGGATTACAGAGAACCAGCTGCTGCTTCCTGGATGAAACATGGTAACGATGCCCCACAAAGGTTCCTCAAACACTGATAAACATGTGGTATAAAGGATGCAATAGAGAGAGGAGTGATGTGAAGGCACTGTGGCCTCCCTCCACAAACATCCTGTAGGAAGGGGAACATGGTGATACTTTGACCATGCCATATCTGTCTACCAAGGAAGACAGATGACAAGGACGACTACCCAATTGAGGACCTATGACTAGATTAATTCAAACTCCACCTAAACCTAAAGAAATAGTATAAAAGGAAGTTGGAAATGGGGAGAAATCAGAGAAAGATTTCCACTGAAACTGCTGGGATTGGCTGAGAAGTCAAACCTGTCTTCCTTCTCGCCCCTTTCAGGGATGCCTGTTGGGTAAGAAACTATTCTTTGTGTGCTGACTGTTGCTTTTAAGGACTAGAGTTCACTTTTGCTGCATAATATTTTAATAGATTGTTTTGCATTAGAGTTTGTTCTTAGTAATACTTCTATAGTATTATTAGGTTGCTTTAAATGCATTTTTGCAGATAGACACTATCACTGACGACCACAAACCTTATTAACTTGCCACAGTTTTTATTAATAAAGAGTGTTTTTCCATAAACTGTTGGAGTGAGTCCTTTATAAGGTACTGACAGTTTACTTTTAGCAGAATAACATGTGGGAAGACCTGTTGAGTGGTTCTCCCTTACACTGTTATATGGCAGTCTCTGAAAAAAGGGCAATCAGATTACCCCAATCTTGTGAATCTGTTTGGTGAGAGGTTCCCTTGTGGGATACCTGACAGACTGGGTCAGAAAATATGGTTTCATTTTCCCTGGGGCACTAACAGATAAATAAATCTCTGTAGGCTGAGAAAATCTCCCGACTCTAGGAGTCAGGCATATCCCCCCCTTTTCATGTGACACTCACATTTCTCTGTACTGGGAAAATGATGCAAGTCAAGGGTAATCCAAGACTCACAGTGTGAGGCCAGCAGCTGCTGTCAGGCTCTCATCCCTGAGTCCCAATCACCCTGCCAACAGCAGGAAAGGTAGCCCTCTCTGGGATATCACAGCTGAGCTGAGCCTAGTAAAATATATTGTGTGACAGTTCATTTTTACTTGCCAGCTGTCCACCCTTTTTACATTTTGATCTCGTATATCTCCATCTATCAGGGCTGACATGAGTCTTGTAGAACTCTAAGAGGGGTGTGAGCCACAGAACGGAAACGAGATGCAAACAGTTTCAAAGAAACTATAGGCAGTTATTTAGGCTGGAAAGATCACAGATACTTAAAAGCACTCCCCAGTTTTTCATGGAGACCTTAGATCAGAGCACAGAGGAAACAGAAAATATTGCTGCATGACCATCATGACATACATGGGATTAACATGCTGACTCTCAGGGGTTTGAAGCCGCAAAGAAAACTTTATGTTGGTATGAGAGGAAAACTGAGGCTGTACTGTTGCCTAGCCAAAACTTTGAAAGTACTGAACCTGGAGATGCCTGGCATACGAGACAAAGAGACAAAGTCTCACAGCCCGCATTGCTAAGTTATCCAGAAATGGCAAGGGATATCTCTCCATCTGTCAGAACTGATAGCAGAAGAAGCTCTAATCCATTGAGCTGGTGAAAAACTAGGAGCATATGTTGCACATGATGGTAAGAAACAAAGAAACAGTAAAAAAACTTGGAAGTGGTACCAGATAACTCTGATTTTGAAATGTCTCACGCACTGAAGAGTGGCTGCTTGAGAAGGTTGTGTAAGTTCTTCGTAGAAACGATATATTCACCGTTAGCTTCATTTATTCAAGTCCATGAGCTATTGCTCAAGGGACATGGACTAGCAAAGCACAAATGGGGAGACTGACTTACTCCTTCTCTGATAACATTGTCCATTGTTTGACAGCTGTAAAATTTTCTTCATGTGATCAACAAAATTTAGGGGACCTGCTGTTGCTGTGGATGGTGATCTCTTATATATATATAAATAAATTACATTACAGTTTAATGGATGTGCTTACAAGGAAGCAAAGAAAGAAATCCTATTGCAACACCACAGAGTTGTAGGATTTTAAAAAGCTAAATCTTTTCCTCCAAGCATAAAACTATTCTTAGCAGGATATAGGCAACAAATTAGCTCTTTCAGACAAGGTCACCAAAAGGTACATAAATTAGTAGAATTCATTGTTAAAAAGAATATGATTTATATTTTACATTTGGAGATATTTTCTGCAGGCAGATTCTGTGAATATGCTTGAATTCTTCAAACATAATCGGGTTTCCAAATATGAGTGAGTGGGCAAACTGTCAAAATATACCTAGGACTTCAGCTTGGGACAAGTGGTATAGTACTAAGGACTTTTAAGACTGTTTCTGGTGAAGAGATATTATCTCAGAAATTGCAGACTGATAGAAGGAAAGAGCTCCTAATCCATCATATCATTGCTAGAGATTTCAAGACTGAAACTACCAAATTCTTTAAAAGAACTTGAAAAGCCATTGGTGCAGTTTCACAGCAAGTCAAACCAATTTCAGCCCAGATTTCTGGAGTCCCACTCCTCTTCCTCTGCCCCCAGCCACATGTTTCCAGTCTCTTCTTTTGAGGCACCAGCAACCACAGAGGGGAATTGACCTGGCTCAGTGAGTAAAAGCAGACAAAAATTAACTGGGTTTTTTTTGCCTGGTTTGTTTTTGAGTCAGCTGGCTCACTATCTTCAGAAAGTGCCGATAGGGCCACAGCAGCTCAAATATTCATCAGATTCAGACAGACACTGACACGTGGCAGCATTTTTTTCCCCTGCAATTCAATCTTTTAAAGAACTACTTATGTAAGACTTGTGAATAAAAGACACTTTATGGCAAGATGGAAGC
The DNA here is from genome assembly GCA_013396775.1 of Cephalopterus ornatus. Lineage (NCBI taxonomy): Eukaryota > Metazoa > Chordata > Aves > Passeriformes > Cotingidae > Cephalopterus > Cephalopterus ornatus. The sequence continues at coordinate 37,948 of VZRE01009351.1, forward strand.
AGAGAGAAAGAAGAGATATTTCCATGAGCATGGTGAGAAAGATCAACCAATTCAGTTGAGGGAGCCTCAATGAAGAACAGTATTAGTAAAGGTACTCCAGCTTGCTACACATGCATTGTAAAAGGTGCTGGTTTCGGTTTTGATGCATTGCATACACTAACATACTTATTTTTAAAGCAATGATGTCAGAGGAATCAAGATAGGTTTAGTGAATTACGTGTAGTTCTTCAAACTGTCCTGGAAATCTCTCACTTCTCAATTCTCATAAATAAGAATCTCTTATAACCTTCAACTATCATAGTTGAGTCATGTAGAATTTGCATTCCCCCAACACATCAAAAAGCTTAGAAAAAGCAACAAGTACTCATGGATAAAGCAGTGAAAATTCAAATGCTATAAAAGTCTGTCTACATATTCACAGAACCCCCCTGCTTCAGAGTTAGTAAATTGTCAGGAAGAACATTTATAGGCGAGGTAATAACATGCTCAAGGATCATCAAAATCCCTTGCCAGATTAGACAGTAAAATCTAAGAAGATTGAAAGTAAGCACATTTGACCTTGGCTGAAACTTTTCCAACGAAAACATTAAGAAATGCTATCAGTATGCCTTTCAGTACAATTCCCCTCCCCTCCTTCCCCCTCACTACCCACCCTCACCGTGCAAATGAATGGATATTTTCTCACAGAAATCATTAATATCTATCCATAATTGCATTTTCGGCAGGAAACTGGCAACTTGTTCTTGCTAATGTGCAGCATTCAGAAATCTACTTGTTTGCAGAAGATTCATATTAGTAAATATTAATAATAAATATTAACAAATTGTTATTTTGCCTTCTTGGTTACAGCTGATTAAACTCTCTAGTCCAAGCTAGCTTTAACTTAAATATGTTATGCTGTAGTGGATTGACTCTGGCTTGATGCCAGGTACCCACTGAAGCCACTCTCTCAATATCCCTCTGCAGCTGGACATAGAAGAGAAAAAAAAAACAGCGAAGGATTCATGAGTAGAGATAAGAGCTGGGAGAGGTCAGTTACTGATTACCTTCACAGGCAAAACAAACTCAAAGTGGCAATAGTACTTAAATTTATTACTAACAGGGTAAGAGCAAAAGAGTGAGAAATAAAATAATCTTAAAAACAACTCCCCCCCACCCCTCCTTGCTTCCACGTTCTCCCTCCTCCCCTCCAGTGATGCAGAGGGACGGGGAATGGGGGTTACACTTAGTTGTTGTTTCTGCTGCTTCTCAGGGAGAGGAGTCCTTCCCTGCTCCCGTGGGGTCCCTCCCACAGGAGACAGTCTTTTCTGGACCTTTCCACCATAAGTCCATCCCTCGGGTAACGGTTCTTCACAAACTGCTGCCTGTGGGCCACTCCTCCATGGGGTGCAGTCCTTCACCAATGAGCTGTACCGACATGGGTCCCCATCTTGGGCCTCCCACGGGGTCACAGCCTCCTTTGGATATCCACCTACTCCATCTTGGTTTTCACCACGGGCTGAAGGGCCTCAGCTCCGGTGCCTGGAGTATCTCCTCCCCCTCCTTCTGCACTGACCTTGGTGTTTGCATTTTTATTCCCATGTTCTCACTTTGCTCTTCCCTGGATGGAATTCTTCCCACACAATACCTTTCTGTTCTTAAATATGTTATCACAGAGGCATTACTATCATTCCTGATTGGCTTGGCCTTGGCCAGTGGCAGGAAGCCTGTCCTGGAGCTGGCATTGGCTCCATGGGATAGGGGAAGCTTCTAGCAGCTTCTGACAGAAGTAGCCCCTTGGCTACCAAAACCCAGCCGCAGAAACCCACTATATATGCATGCATCTCTTCTTCAAATCCTAGGACCATAGAATTGCTTAGGTTGGAAAAGACTCTAAGATCATCGATTCCAACCAATAACCCAGCACCGTCAAGTCTGCCACTAAACCATGTCCCGAAGTACACATGCTTTTTGAACAGTGCCAAGGATGGTGATTCCACCACTTCGCTGTTCAGTCTGTTCCAGTGCTTGACCATCCTTCTGTTGCTCAAGGTTACCCCATTCACTTTGATATGTTCCCATTCGCTTTTATGTATTCCTGTGCGCAGTTTCTCAGTCCTGGACAGAAATAGTATAATAGTTTGTTTCATATCTATCCAAAATTCAAAAGTGTCCAGATTTACTGGATCTGTGAGGAAAAGCAACCACCTGCCATCAAAAGAGCTCAAATACAAAGAAAACACAAGTGAGTCACCACATTCAGCTCTATCTCTATGACATAGATTTTGGCCTTCTGTTTAATCTTCCATTTACCTGAGCCTTCAATTCTAGATTTAAGTAATTGACAGTCACTCTATTCACTGTAAAGCCTTTTTGTGCCATCAGATCAGATAAAGAGCATGTGTCTCTGTCAAACATTTTAGAGTTCACTCAGGAGATTTGGGCCCTATGCCTACCAGTCTAGCTCATGCTTGTGCTGGATTCCAGTTGGATTGGATCCAATTCTGGCTAGATGGTGAAAGCTCAGACAACAGCAAGCCCAAAAGTCTGCTGTCCTCAACTTCCCCCTTCTCAAAACTGATGCTGAAGTCACAATTTTATTGCACGTGGCTGCGTGCCACAGGAGGAAAACAAACTCAATGGATCTTAGGGAATCTCTATGTAGAATAAATGTTTCTGGTTTTAATTCACTTTGCAAGAATGCTTGAGATGTTCAGATGAAAAAAACTCCTTCACACTTTGAAAATTTCCAGGGTAAGCTACCAAAGATAGTTTCTTTACTTAACTGAAGATGGTATATTGAGTGTTACCTGTTTAACTAGTAATTCTTTCCGCTGTAGCACAGAGGAATGGAGAGATCCCAGTTCAGTGTCGAACAAATAGAACAATTTCTTGCAGCTAAACCCTCTACTTTCTGACTCATGAACAACATATACTGCTTAGAAACACAGTCTTGAAGGCAATCACATAATATTTGCATTCTCTTTGAAGATACTGTTTCACATGACTGATTCTGCTCTTTTACGCATATTCAGTTTAAAGTTGTTCTTACCATTGTCTCTTTTCATATCTGGCACCATATAGAATTCACTAGAGTTGCTGTCTAGTGACTTTTAAAACGCATGCTGTCATGCTCAGTACAGTGGAATAGTTGCTTCCCTTCTCACCTGACATCTTTTACATTTTATTTCAGTCCCCAGACAGGCAGAGTGCAGGGTGTGTTGGCCAATCTAAGGTTTGCTTTAGCCAGTGGAAGTTTCCAGTAGGTAGGAGGAGTTTCAGAGTGACTATTCACTCGAATAAAGCACAGATTTCACTAAATGTGAGCAAAAGAAAGGGGATTTTTAATAATCAAGGTGCTCATAATAGAAGCAAGAAATACAAAGCCAAGAGAAAGAAAAGCATGATGAGATATTTAGATATCTGTATCCTAAACAATGACATGTATAAGAAATATGGTAAGCTGGCTGTGGAGAAGCAGTCATGAAAATACCAGCCAGAAACAAGCATCACATTTGACATACTGAGTTAATTTGTCATAACTCTTAAAAAGCTAAGTGATTTTCCCACTGACATTAACAGGGAGGCCACTAGTACATATTGGCAAGTAAAGCCTTGAACGGCAAAATACCAGATTTATGGTTTGCTGAGGCAAGGTACAGAGATTACTCATAAAGCAAGTCTGTAAATTAACAGGTGCAAAGAATTCGGAGCATAGCTGAAAACAACAGGCAATTCAGTTTGCTCTAGAAAAGGAAAAAAATGTTTTTCCTACTGCAAAATCAGAAGAAAAACTGCAAAAAAAGTTAGGTAGAATGAGAGCACAAGCCAACTGCAAGCAAACGTGAAGATGCTTATACACCCTTCCATTTGCAGAAATTTTGATTCCAAAGAACGTTCTCTTAAGTACATATTTGAAACTGTGGAAAAGTGAATACTGGTAATAAGAATGCATTCTTTTGCTACTCACATCTCTAATTAAGTGTCTTTGCAAACATGCCTTCAGTCCCACGTGAGAGGTGCTGAGGCTCTTGTGATTGTCTCTCCATGAACTTTCTTCTTGTTTGGATGAAGATGCTGTCTCTTGCAGAATAGCTTCTGCAACCTAGTGGAGAATTTGTTATAAATATATAATTTGAAGTTCAAGGCACAGCTAGTAGAATCAAACAACATTCAAAGCCATCTTGCTTTCTGTTGTAAGAAAAATCATGGGTTTTAAGCAGAATTAATGAAATTCCACATGATGTTCTGTTAGGGACCAAAACTCCTCAATACCGGACAAAATCTTTGTAGATGCTATCCTAGCATCTCGATATACAACATCCTAATGTTACTCTCAGACAACAAAAATATTCAGTGGCTTGACTAGAAGCCCTACATCCCCAAATATCCAAAAGCAATAGAAACAAGACAGAAATCTGGCCTACAACACAAGTCAATTAGATTTTTCTTGCTTTCTTATCCTTGCTTTTATTGGAATTTTTATATATTTTCATTCTGTACCTGTGACTGATCTTTTTTTTTCTGACCTTCAAAATCTATAAAAGGATATGAGCAGGTATGTTTGGGAAAATTAAAAATAAAGTGAAATATCACTTCGAATGACATTCTCAATGGATCTTAATAGTGTTAGGTGCAAAATCTCATTAACAAGTACATTAAAATCAAATAAAAAGAGAGACCAAAACTTGTTCACTTCATAAAGCAAAGAACAGGTTAATTGGTGGTTCTAACATCTTTTGAAGATACATTACTAGAAATTAGATTTGAAAATTAGGGAAATGCCTAGGACAAAATGGCGTAATTTTATTTTGCTCTAGGTTCAGCCATTCTGTGGAAGAGTAGGATTCATCTCACCAGACTGTACCCTCTAGAAGATAATTATTTTTTCTACTTGCCTTGACACACATAGGATAAAAGTGATCCCTCAAAGCATATATTTGTCTCCCTTGAATACACAAGGAAATTAAATGACCCACCTAAACCAAATTTCTGTCTTTTGAATTCTAGTCTGAACCATTTAATTTCACCAAGACTTGCTGTCTGCTGTGTATGAAGTGGGCAACTTTAACTTCCTTTAAATCCCTTACAAGAAGTTATTCAGTTATATAGTAAGGAAACAAGTAACTCTACAAGTATACTAAACAAGGGGGATACTGAATAAAAAAATTACAAGAGACCCTGTACGATTATACTGTTTTGATTTTAGGAGATCAGCAAAGACATTTACACTAGCCAGCTATATTTTCCATCCTGATTGTTCTGCCTGCTCCACCCCAGCATAACTCCTGTTCAAGAATCCAACTTGTACCTTTGAAAGGCGGGCCGCTGACAATGTTTCCTTCCCAGAAAGTTTACATCATAAAATAAGAACTAAAATAAGGTTTAATAAAAGGTCTCACCATTTGTATTGCCAGAAACAAGCCTGAACCTGGCTGAAGAGGTGTTTTATTAAAAAGGTGAATGGCATTACATATATAAAGAGTAAAATTATTTTCAGGAAACTTTAGATGGCTAATTTAGGCACTGAGAGTAAATTAGTTATCTAGGCTCCTGTCCTAGTTAGTGGAGGGAGACATCTGACCTGATAAAAGTATCTAAGATAGGCTGGCTGTATCACCTGGTAAAACTGCCCACCTCATGGACGAGTAAGGCTAAGGTGAGGAGAACCACAAATAGTATATTTACAAAGTGTATATTTTAACATGGCTTACTATAGAACTGACTTTCCCCCTTCAGGCTAAGCGTGGGAGGAATGGAGGAGCAGTATTCACACATGACAGCTCCAAAATAAAACTGTTCCTGAATTTTTCTTTTTCAGACAATATTAAGCAGATAATATCTTCCAGTACCGGGGTCTCTGATTTTCTGTCCAAAAAATTCACAGCTTTTGGGGTTTTTTCTGCTTTCCATCTCTGATGTTCTGAAATTCTGATCTCATCTCGAAGCTCCATGTTCTGCCTGGTCAGCAACTCAACCTGGTCTCTCAGCTTCCTGTAGGTAGCACGCCAGCAGGACTCACTTCTCTTGAACTCCTCCTGCAGTCCGGCAATCTGCTGTTTTAGTACCTATCAGTAAAAAAAAAAAAAAAAGTGTTCCATCTCATTGACTGCTCTGAAGTAGGTATGCCCACCTTACACATCCAGAAAGAAGCATGGAGTCTTTTGTTCTGCTTAAAGGTCTACACTATAAAGGTCTGCAATAAAAAAAGAGTGTATTTGAAATTATTTCATAAAAGCCAATAAACAAACAAAAACCCAAAATAGTAAAAAACCCCACTGCCCTGAGAACCCCTATATTGTTACAAAGTGAGCCAAGAGAAGCCTGTGCTGTGTGAAAAAAATCAGGAAATTCAAACTAATCATGCAAACAATCATCATTAAATGTAAATGTCTTTTAAAAAAGGCTAGAATACAAGGTATATTTTAATGACAAAAATGTCAGTTCAGATCTTCATGTGGCGACAAAGAATAATTAAAATGCTTCTTACAAACAGCAGAGGATTGCAAAGACAATTTTCAAAAGAGTTGAAAATGAAAGTAATGCAATTTGGAGAAGACTCTTCCATGTAAATCCATCTCCATTAATTTTCCCTTGCCCTTTCTTCCCTTGCCCATGCTCATGCAAACACCGAGTCCTCTTCCTTCAGAGCACTCATGCTAGATATTGAAAATGGAATATTGGTGGAGGCAAGACAGAAACGTGCAGTTTGCCCTGCAGTCAATCAATTTTCATATGCAACCCTTTCCTACTTCCCTTGCACTTGTGTGTCTGCCCGCTTATTTCCTAATCACCATTCTTTCTTTGTTGTGAGCTCCCTGCTCTGAATTTGGCACATCCATCAGCCATTTCCAAGAATCAGCAGACTCAGAACTCGAGAATCACACAGATAAGTGACTCAGAAAGTGTTTTGGTTTTGTTTTGTGGAAAATTAAATTTTTGAACCTGCACTCATTATGGTATCAGGTCAGCACAAAAGATTAAGATGATTCTATCAGACTTCATCTCTAGGGCTAGACCTAGTCAGGAAACACAATTATTCCCTGGCAGAAATTCTAACATTTTTTTTTTGAATCCCAGGTGGAAAGAAAGCTGATATTTTAAAATACTTCACAGAGAGGACATGCAAAATATTTTTATTCAAAATACTAAAATAACCTCACTGAAACATTTCCTGTTGTAAATGTTACCTCTAGAGGTATATGGAACATAAGCAGAGAAAACATTCGCTATGTGTATAGTACAAAAATAAATATTTCAAAAATGTACAAATGAAAAAAAAAGAAGGTACAGAAAGTTCAAACAAAGTACTATCTTGACAGTTTTAATTGTTCACAGAGTCACAGAATATGCCGAGTTGAAAGAGGCCCACAAAGATCGCACCCAACCCTTAGCCCCACACAGGACCATCCCAAAGAGTCACACCGTGTGCCTGAGAGTGTTCTCAAACATTTCTGGTTAAGAAAATAATTGAAATGGTCAGTTTGCTGTCAAATATATCAGTTTGGTTTAGACATCCTTTTGCAGCAGAACATTGTTCCAGACATTTCTGAGCATCACCACTGCCTACTGTTCTCTCCTATAAAAATATAGCTTTTAGCTGCCCCAACTCCTTTATTTGTTTCACATAGCTCACCACTTTTTTCTCTCTTTAGAAGTGACTCTTCTAGAAAATTGCCCCTTAAGTCATATTATGTCTAGCTGGTTTAATAGGGAGAATGGTCACAGATAATCGGAGATGACTTTATCACTAGGAAGGCTGAAACAGAGGATTCAAACAGATAGAATCCCCTAAAGGAACTTAGAAGAAACTATAATAAGTGATTCAGGGATGCTATTATTGCACTTGGCACAGTGGGTCCTAATATCAACAAGATGCAAAGCCCACTATGGCAAGAGTTGGAAATTTTTCAAGAGTCAACTCAGCTGGGCGAATCAGTACAAGGAAGTATAAGGAACATGGGAACCTCCCAGCCTTCCTTAAGAAATGGAAGGCACAACCTATTTTTTTTCTTATATGAAGAAAAAGGGATGTACATTTAAAATACAAACCAAAAAATATCCTATTAACATCAAAAATCCTCACTGTACACACAAGTGTCCTCAAGATGTGGCATGAATAATTTGCCATGTGTGGCAAATGGAAGGATTCAGGTACAACCTTAAGATGTCTGCATGCAAGCATACTAATTGATATAAATTGCATATTTATTCTACAGAAGACAGCTTACTTGTATTTCGTCTGATTTCACATTTTCTTCAGTGACTCTAGCTGTTCTTCTGAACTTGCTCTGGGCAATTTTTTCTTTCTGCAGTGGGTGAGTTTGATCTCTATTGTATTCCAAGTTGTAAGTCAGCTCCTGGCTCCTGACAGTCTTGGGCTGGTCTATTCGTGTTCTGTTCAGAAGGTAAACAAAGAGTATGAAGTTGGCATATAAGACTGTAATGAAGGACTGTTATTAGATGTACCTTCTTCGGGCATGATTTTTGGAGGGCTTGGGCATGTCCCTTATATGCTGGTACTGGTGGAAGTGGCAACCAGTTATCAGCACTTGTCAAAATTGAGGTACTTCCTCACTGGGAACACTCATGCATGCATTCAGCTATAAAATTTATTCTATTTACCAGCTGGAAACAATTCTAATTGAAATTCTTGACAACATAATGACCATGAACTTAGAGGCTTTTAAATACGTTTTCTATTCAGACAGATCACTAAATTACGGCAGACCTGCAGAAGGCACAGCTTGTTCCCTGTCATTGCATCTGTGAAGCACTGCATCATGCAAAGCTGGGGACTGAGCTGTATTTGCAGCAGCCCAGTCATTACCACAAATCAGATTAGCCCTGGACCTGAATGAAAGGGCATAAGATACTTCACTTTCCATAGGTAAATACACTCCAAGAGCTAAATGTGGGAGTTCAGCACCCAGTAAAGATTTTGTCTTTGAACTTACCGTCTGAAGGCATGAGTGATCTGGAAGTGCACTTAAAAGCTAAACAAGAAGGGAGAGTACAAATCTTTACATACCCTCAAACAGAGGTTATTTATATGACTGATCTAACGGCTTAGTTCATTTTTAATATGAGGTCACTTGGTCTGTTTAGCCTGGAGGAGACTGAGGGGAGACTTCACTGTGGTCCACAACTTCCTCATGAGGGCAAGAGGAGGGGCAGGCACTGATCTCTTCTCAGTGGTGACAGTGAAAGGACCCAAGGGAATGCCCTGAAGCTGTTTCAGAGGAGGTTTAGATTGGATATTAGGAAAAGGTTCTTCACCCACAGGGTTGTTGGGCACTGGAACAGACTCCCCAGGGAAGTGGTCACAGCACCAAGAAGCATTTGGATGATATTCTCAGGCATACGGAGTGACTCTCGAGGATGTTCCTGTGCAAGGCTAAGAGTTGGACTTGATGATTCTTGTGGGTCTCTTCCACCTCAGGATATTCTGTGATTCTGTAAATTATTTGTTATTTTTCTGCTAACAACTAAAAAGTGAGCTCCCAGCTCACTTCATGACCTACAGCCACCATCTGTCCATCACTATTACTTGAAAAGCAATGAAAGCTACATGAGGCAGCCATGACCTCATGTTTCCCTCTCAGTAATGGGGTTTAGCAGCTCAGGAGCAAAATACAAAAGTTCTCAAAGATATTAAGAGAAAAACAAACTCCCCATATCCTGCTGCTCTTTACAAGGCATTACCTAATATTTTTTTTTGTTGTTTTCTATTCTAAATAAGCCTGACTAATATTCTGGTTAAAGGCATGCTAAAGAAAGCCTAAGCAATAGTCAATAGAAGTATTAATTCCCCTCAAGTTAATCCAATTAAATTAGCAAATAGATCCCCTGTGTGATTATGTCCCGCCTACTACTGCTCCATATCCAGACCAGTAACTCTGAAATACAATGTACCAGAAGAAGAGCAAGATACAAGATTTATGTGTAACATTTTCCTCTGAAGACTGAACAGTACAGTTTTAAGTCAAGGCTAGAAAACAGATCCTGACCTGAGGTAACGTAATAACCAACAACACCAGGAGCACTCACAATACTTCTTTGGAGCTTCTGTCAAACAGTTCATACCCCTGCTATAAACTGCAAGTAGGAGATAGAACACAGATAGAAAGTACATTTAAAAAGGCTAAACACTTTGTGCAAACTCAAATTCTTGCTTTCATACCTGGCACACCTCTGCATGAGACACATCGCAGCAAGCTGTCTGTGAGGCAAAAACACACATGAAGCAAAAGCCTTTTTTCCCAAGAAAAAAGTTTTTCAGCAAAAAAATAAACTAATCATAAGTTGGCTATTGCTGTTTGTCCAGAAAGCATCCTGATGGTAAATAAACTGTCCTTGTTGAAGGAACAAAAATTAACCATCATTGAATAGTCTGGCTGATGCCAAATGCCATCAGCAGCTACCTCAGTGCTGCAGGGGTGGACCCCACAGGCTGATGCCTTGAGTGCTGTCCAGGCTCCGTTAGACACCAGATACGCACAACATGCTATATCCCAACTGTTTTTACTCTCTTGCTTATATTATTTCTGCCTGAAAAGGTCTGAAAACAAAGTACTTGGAAACAAAAGAATGGATAGATTGGGCAGGTTCAGGCATGTCATGCTGCGCTCAAAAAGATTTTCATTACTTCCTGCGAGCACAAATTGTCAACACGGCACAAGTGAACTGCTATCAATGTGGCAGTCATCTTGTGTTCCTGATGGGGAACTGATTCCTAGTAGAGTTACTGATGTAAAAATATAAAGCAGATTCTCAGATTGCATAAATCGGCACAGGGCCAACATAGACAGGGAGGAAAAGCTGCCTTTTGCAATTAGTTTTCTTTCTTAAATTAAAAAAAAAGAAAAGAAAAGATGTACACATTGTACTAGGCTGACATTTTTGGATAAACATCTGTGTGGAAATGCTACAGGCTACTATGGCTAATGACATGCATAAATCCATGGAAAGCTCTTTTAAAAACCTGCATTATATGAGAAAATCAAAGTAATTTGCCACAATCCGTGGGGGCAGGGTGAAGGATCACAGCACTACACAAAGTGGTTCGACCAAGGTGCTGATCTGGGTGCAATGCATGATTTACTGAGGGTACAGGAGGTTATATAAGCTTCGATGAGGAAAGTACTGGAACATGGGGCAGAGCATGAGATAGACAACCAAGGGAATAAATGGGAATAGGAACTCGGGAGGAGAGGGAGGAACTGGGGAGGAATTGGGCATGGAAAGGACCAATGGTAGCTCTCTCCCACCTGCATCTCCCTCAGTCAATCAGAGGGAAAAGCAGGGAAGGTAGGGAACAAGCAGGGAAGGCAGGGAACAAGCAGCACGGGGCATGCCCAGATTTGCCCGGGGAGTACAGTTGTGGGGAAGTCATACAATGTAAACCATACAAACACTGCAAAGTCCATATAACAAAGCTTTCAATTGCTGTACATCTTGTTCCATTCCTGGAATTGCTTCCACTCTGAATCTTGCTCCGTCACAGTAATTTCACCTGTAAGGCAGCACTGTCAGCAGGCAGAGAATGCAGTGCTGGCAGAGTCTGCCACTGTAGCCATTCTGCACCAGTACATCGCTCCAGAATCAAAATTTACACTGGCAAAAGTAAAAGCAGCACCTAGTTCCATTAACAGTTCTATGAAATGCCAAAGCCCACAAACATTGACATCCGGAACACCTGTCATAGTCAGCCAGATATCATCTTCCAATATGTTTGCAAGGTCACAAGCAAGAAGGATCTTTAATAAAACTGGTTTGTTTTTTTTTCAAGACATTGAGAGTGTTTTGCTGAAAGACAGCTATAGGAGGAAATGATATGAACTGAAAAATGTAATTCTATCTCCTTTTGCACTTATCCCATGGTCTTTGAAATTAGGAGGAATGGACAAGCAGATGTGAAAAATAATTTCTTACTTTGCATTATATATTAAAAAATCCAAATCGATAAATTATGCTAATTTCATACGAGTTAAGAACTAGGCTTGAAATGCAAAGAGGAAAAGAATCTTTTCTGTGTTTATAGTAGATGGTATCTAGTAATTTCTAACAGATTTCATCACATTAAAAGTATGTCTTTGATTGTAAGCAACCTCAATTTTCATTAGAGGCATTGGCATTGCAAATCCCATAGTTCAAAAATTATTTACTGCTGAGATTTGTGGCAAGAACTTATTTTTCTTCTATGAAGAAATAAACAAATACCAAACCAAACTACAAACTAAAACCTTTTCAGCATTCAAAAATTATCTTGAGTTCTTATTGATTTTGCTGTAATCTGAAGATATTCAGCAGCTTATGAAAAGCATTTGTCATTATTCAGCTTTAAGACCCAAACTGCACCAGTGATTTCAGAGCTGACCTCCTTCAGTTAGGTGCTTCACTATGAATCTAGACAGCTAAATAAGTGTTTCAGTTCTGAAACAATACAGATACCATTGAAAAGAAGCCAACCGATAAGTAAGACTTTAGCAGCCTGATTTTAAGGATTGTAAAAGAAATATTTGCCTCACTGCACACACAAATCAATTTCTGGTGGATACAGATTTACCTGTGAAAATGCGTTGCTCTCTCATGTTTTTCTTTCGCCACAGTCAGTGAAGGGGTTCCACTGTTATTACCAGTTTCTAATCCTCTGCTAAGGATGTTCTGGGTTTCTTCTGTAAAGACATCTGTGTTAGTACACAGAACTTTGTGAATATTTATGAACCCTCTCTGCGTATTTAAAACCACAGACTGCATAAGTGGAGTAGGTTTTATTGCTTCATCTATCAAAAAGAATTAATGTATCTTTGCTTAATTTTGCAAGCATTCAATTCCCAGCATATCTCTTAGTAGTGCAACTCAAGCCCTACAAATCAAGAAAGTGAAACAGATTTGGGGTTTACTAGTGTCAGTACCTGAATTCCTTTTCAGGAATGTGAATGGCAATGATAGTTCAAACTTAGTTTGAATATAACTTTCAAAGAGGCCTTAGGAACCCTCTTTTGACATCAGTTTGACACAGAATTCAGTGTGCTCGCTAAACTGTGAGAGAGCAATTGAGAACCATGAGATGTGAACATTTCTGCCCTGGTGATTACTCAAGACAGGACAACTGATTTTGACTGATCCTACACAAAAAGACAGCTGATGGGTTTGGAATGAGGAGTCAATAAGGGGGAAGTCCTTCAGTAGAAACTGAGATAAAAGTCAAGAAACAGCTTGATAAAAGGACTAAATCCTGCTTAAGCAGGTTGTCATTTTGTTGCCAGAAGTAAGATCACTGGGCCAAAATGTGAGAAATATTAGTTGACCAAAGAACTAGGGCTGCATTCAGGACAAACTGAGTGAAGATGTTCTTAGGTAATTATAATTTGCCACTGATGTGAGGCTCTCTTTTTTTTTAGGAGAAGAACATGCAAATTTGAGAAATTGTTTTGCACACTTTTTAAAAAATCATGTATTGTTTTCTCTGAGGAAATTAAATAAAGAACATGAACAGCTCAATGTCAAGGAGTCAGTCATACCTAAGCACCACAGAGAATTCTAGCAATGACTTCAGGGACTCACTGAACCTTTCACCCATCTCATGGGATCAAAAGTCTATGTGAAAGTGCACCTTAAACAACAGACTTAGGAAAAATTACTAGTGGTGATGAAGAGCTAAGCAAAACAAGGGACTTTCAGATTTATCTATTCCCCCTTTTATTTTTTTCCAATGTAAGTCTGAGAAATACTAACAAAGGAGAGTATATATCTAGGGAGCACAGACAGAATGAGTCATAAATCCAAGAGAAATTTTCTTCCCCTGTGAAAAATAAATGTAAATCAAAACTTTTACCTAATGTGTCCGTAAACAGTTTTTTCTGTAGTTCCTCCATTTCAGGGATTTCTTTAATCTTGAAAACAGGAATCTCATGAACCACTCTCGAGGATGGCAGATGTAGGCTTTTAACACCACTGGCCCTATTCTCATTCTTTGATTCAGGCTCATGCTCTCTCCTTTTCAATCTTGTAAGATAAAATAGGGACTGCTGAAGAGAAGAGCGAGCCTTGCTCCCTTTCAGACAGACAGCCCCAGTACTAGAATCGCTGCTGCTTGTGCTGCAGGAGAGATCTTGCTGTCCTGAGATTCCTTGAATATCTTGTTTTCTTGGTGGTGATCTGCTGTACATTTTAGCAGACATTTTTTCTGTTCCACTGGGCTCATCACTAGCATAGTCACCATCAGAGAGATCCAAATGTCTGTCAGTGTGATCTACTCTCTGAGGCACGTGCTGGGAGGGGTGTTGAACATGGTGAGATTTGGGGTCATCGTCACTGTTGCGAGATAAGCAGTTTGACTCACAGGACGAAGATGCAACTTGCCACGTCGAGGCAACTGTTTCTTTCCTTTGCCACTCTTGCTGCAAAGCCGAGGATGAGCCCCCCTTTTCCACAGCCTCAGGTGGGTTACATGTAATTTTTATTATCTTATCATTGACCATCTTAAACCCAGCATGGATTTGTCTTTGACTTTCTGAGTTCTGGCTCCCCAAAACAAGTTCCTGTGGGCATACCTGAACCCACTTCTGACCCCTTGTGAATGCAGAGTCTACACTGCACTCTGCCTCCTTGATGCAATCTTTTTCTAAATCCTGGAGTGGATAAGACTTTTGCAGGAATTCCAAGGGGGTTTTTGCTCCAGCTATGAGATGACCCTTCACAGGCTGATCCACCCTACCTAGGTCCTTTGTCAGGGTACTCTCCAAAGGTCTTCCATTAGTTCTGCCTGCTTGTCCTAGAGAATCCACATGATGAGTTTCCCTTTCCTCACCCACTTGTAGGTTCATGCCTGTCATTGTTTCAGGATATGGTTGCAGGATTTCAGACCATCTTCTCTGTGATGAGTCAACAGGATTCTCCTTTGAGTCTTCATCTCTCCCAATGGTTTCTTTTTCTTCTGCACTTTGGTCAACTATTTTTGCTTCACAGTCAGTCTTTATCTCCCACTCAGCTAACGAACAGTCAGCTTTTTTTTCATGTGTATCCATCTTCATGGAGCTGCTGACCTGCAGATTTAACTGAGAGTTTTCTCCTGGCTGCAGTATGCTTGTGTTCACTTGGCCAGAGTGGAAAAAATGACCCCAGCGATTCAAACCAGCTCTTCTGGAATGCTTGCTGTCTTCTTTTACAGTCTTCTGTTTAATTTTTTTGAGCCTTGCCATAACTTCTCTTTGTTTCAGAGAAACCTTTAGAGGTATTATTTTTGCCTTGCTCTGGGAAAAACAAAAAAAAATTAAATCCTGAGAATCACAGTCTGAGAATCATTCTCCAGAAAGGAAGATATTCACCATAATTGGAAAAGCTAAGATATCAGAAGTCTTAAAGACACTGGCTATGTGTAACTGAGTACACAAGAAACAGCCCTAAGACTACAGGGAAGGCATGAGAACTTTTAGAAGCAGTCACTATGTCACGCTTCCATTCATTCAGTAGTAGAGTCAAAGGGTTAAGATGGTGCTAAATGACTACATGAAGAAGATGGTAAAAGTTCTGTTCTTCTTTGTTTTCAAAGGAAGTTCAAGTGACACAGAAATGTATAAATGCATCACTTTGAGATGTTATTTTGCCAGGGAGACATAAAGAAAATTCCTGTGTGATGAGATGTGCATCTTCCAACTCACCAAGCCTAACAAAATGCTAACTCTGACACCTAGAGGTGTCAGGAATAAGCTCATCTCAAAGTGCACACATGGCAAAAAGCAGAACAGTGTTACTGTACTTGGCCCTGGTACAAAAACTGTATTTGGAAATGCCCCCATTCTCACATTAGTGGCACATGAGAGACCATTTATTATGGAACAAACTA
The DNA here is from genome assembly GCA_013396775.1 of Cephalopterus ornatus. Classification (NCBI taxonomy): domain Eukaryota; kingdom Metazoa; phylum Chordata; class Aves; order Passeriformes; family Cotingidae; genus Cephalopterus; species Cephalopterus ornatus. The sequence goes on from VZRE01009351.1 coordinate 53,777, forward strand.
ACAGATTCAACTTTGATGTTAATTTGACTAAGTATCTTGAGACTCAGGCATGAACTATGACCCAGAAAATATGTGGAAAGAGAGGAATCCAGTGGGAAACAGTAGGGGAATAGGATTATGACTAATACAGGTTTTTTTTATTTTGGGGAAAAGTCTTCCAATATCATGTGAAAGAACAGTGGAAAAATGTGCTACCACGCCAAAACAGAACCTACACAATACCTAAGTACATGAGAACTTGTCAAAATCTAAGTGAATGAACCAATGGCAACAGTACCTGTTGCTCCTTGTGCTGTTTCTCTATGAGATGATTGTCTGCTTTAAGTTGCTCTTCAACAAATTTTTCAGAAGTCTTCTGTCTAATGCCAGTTGCTGATGTGACTGGCCTAGGCAAGTAACAAGAAGGTGCTTATTTGTAAGGTTCTCCAAATAGTTTTCTTTCGATAATTCTTTTGGACCTTATGTGCAGTTTAGAACTGTAAATATTCTCTGCAATTTTATTAAACTGTGAAGAATGTTAGTAAAATCTCACTATCGTGTGAATCTAAGTCTCACTTTAAAACATCCTGTCTAGCCTAAGCATTAATTATATTTTTAGCAAGCAACATTTTTTGGTCTGGTATAAGTCTTTCCTTAAAAATAGACAATAGTTAAAAAGAAAAATATTTCAGTCATTTCTCCAGATTAGAGCTGATGAGAGTCAGAAAGAACTCACTATCTTTCTGATAGAGTGGTTTGAATTAGATGGTGAAGGGTGATAGAGTAGAAAAAGTAATATCTGTAATGTTGTAGAGGGCCAAAATGAAGGCTGGCTCAAAATAAAACGTAATACAGAATATATGAATTTATGTAATTGGAAATGTGCTTGAGCCTAAATTTAGTCACTTACTAATAATTTCTGCTGAATATTAAAAAATTCTGGGTTTAATAGAGGTGCTGGTTATATACCCCTATACATATCCCTATACTCCACCTTTACCTAACACCACTGTACCACAGATAACCTTTTCATTTTTCAGTCTATCTCTGTCTGTTATCACACATGATAGAGCAAAACTGTTGCTGAAGATGACTCAACACTAGACAATGCCCGTTTCAGGGAAGTTTACTTCAAACCAACCATAGCCCGTTACTATAGCGAAAATGTCATGAAGAGCTGGAGTACGTTCAGCTGGAGTAAATTCTGTCCTTTGTTTCATCCAGTTCATGCCAACAACGCAATGTGAACCAAAGCACAACAAGTATGGGTGGCTGGGAGACAGACTTCAGAAGCCCATTGCTGATCCAAAAAGGTATATGTGGACAGGCCCATTTGTCCAGACATGTTTATGGTCCTGCTGCCTCTGCCCAGTCTTCTGCTCTGGAGGTCCCTGTCTTCCTTCTCTGTCCAATTCCCACAGGTTAACGTACTCATGACAATTACTCTCCATCTGCGCTTTCCTAGATGTTGTCCACTTCTCTTTTATACTTGATTGAAGGTTCAGTGTGCCAGAGACCTGCTGCTCCTATCTGCATCAGTTGAGGAAAGGTAACAACTCTACGAGCATTTCTTCCATCACCGATGCCAACCTACCCCTTTTTGCCTCATTGTGAACACCCCTCAGTGTCCTGGTACAGTTCCTTTTGCAGGGCAGTGATGTACCAGATCAGAAAACTGATCCAAGTTAAATGTTATGGTTCTCCTCTCTACAGATAATTTTAACAAGGATTACTTCGCTGACCTGTTCACTATACAGGCATATTAAAAAAATGGTGTCAGCATAGCTGAAGAGGCAGAGGAAGGATAAGAATGAATGAGTTACCATCACAAGATGATGGCTACTGCAGAAGTGATGGCATATCAAAGGATGTTATCTTTCCCTGCCAACTTTTGCTGTACTTCTATCTTTTGAAGATCATACTTATAAAACCAGTTCATTTAAGTTGGCTAGACCAACATTCTGTTATAGAGAAGTAGATCAACTGACAGGCCGTAGACTTATCCAGTTTCTGCCCATGCATATCTGCCTCTCTCAAGCAGAGGAAAGAACCATTGTGTTGCAGATCTAACACATACATAATGTATATGATCAAGGAAAACATGTTTTTGCAGCTTGAGGGACTGACTAAGATCATTTCTTACCCGTCTTCTATGTTTTCAGTCTTCATCTTCCCCTCTATGCCAAAGAGAGATGGAGAGATCTCCTCCTTTAATTGTTCTCTTTGTTCTTCTTTGGCAGCAGAAAAAGCTTCAGAGAAACCTTCTTTTAATTGACTGCTATCTAAGCAGCAGGAAAAAGGTCAATGTAAACAGAATGAATAAATTCATTTACAGAATGAATACATGAAAAATAAATATCATAAAATAATTAGAAATATTTGTATTTTCAAGAACATAGGCAAGGTTTTGATTTTTGAAAACATTTTACAGAATACAATTGAATTACATAGGTGGAAGGATAAAATCTGTGAAAAAAAGAGGCTTCTCATCCTCAAGTCTAGTGCTGGAAACATGGAAAGGACAAATGGTATGCTTTGTGGTCCTTGCCTCTAGAAATTTGTAATGCCTGCTTAATGTGTTCACCTCAGAACGTGGCAGTGTAGGCACTGCTAGACAGTACTGAATTATTTATGTATCTATAATTATGTGACTTGCAAGCCAGTTCATTAAACAGTTTAACAATCAGTATTTGTACCCATGAGACTCTCTAAGCAGGCATTTTCTATTCTATTTCACAAAAGTTCGAATTTGTGCATATTCCTATTGAAGCTTATTGGGTACGTTCATCACAAGCAGGCGGCTTCCACTTCAATTAATTTTTTTCTGAGTGTCACCTAGTGTTGAGTTTCTCCTTCAGGTCAAGCTAGGACTGACAACTGGAGCAGAAAGCCTTTATTTGCTCATTGATATTACGCACTGTTGCTGTAGGCAGGAACTATATAGCTCACTTCTTCATATAAATGTAACCAGTGCTACTGAAGTCCTTTGCAACATGATGAAAGGACTTTCTGGTCCAACAACAGGAATACAAAAGTTTTATATTCATTTGTCAGTCTTTCTCACCTATACACTAAACATCTCCAGTCCAATGGCAGACAAGAAGTGCAGTTTCTTCAACCTGCTGGCCTGTCTCGGACCAAAATATGACTGAGGGGTCAGAGGTGACACAGTAGGTTGACAGCAGCAAGGCATGCAGAACTCATGTGTTCCTTCCCACAGTCTTAGGTATAGGGCTGTGCTGTCTCCAGAATACTTTAATAAGCCTAAGCTTTATAATTTTCAACTTGCACTTCCCAGTGCAAGGCAAGAACAATATGTCCAAGCAGCTGTTTAATTCACCTTTCTTTTCTTTTCTGTTCTCTTCTTGAGCATCTTGTCTGGAAAGGGTTTTTGTAGACTGAAGCAACGGCTCAGTGCTTATACCTTTAAATAAGAATGTGAAGTGTTATACAAACTGTTGATATGCTTATGCTTATGTTTCCAGCAATAAAAACCCAGACCCATGAAAACAGTTGGGAAAGTGTCAGCTCAGCCTAGTCCTCAAGCACGTATTCAACTGAAGAATATCTCAAAGACAACTGCACTGACCAGCTTCCAGTGGGAAGTTACCTTGATGTACTAAGGCCTCTGCACCTTCAAGACTTCATTTTACACACGAAGCAGGTCGAAGTCAGCATTGTTTTAAAAAAAAGCAGTCATACCTCCCCCTGTCCTAATGTGTTCCTGCTGTCCAGTCTTATTCAATTTCTTTATCAACAACCTGAAGGAAGGGATAGAATGCACACTGAGCAAATCTACTGATGATAAGAAACTGGGGGGGAGTGACTGATATGCCTGAAGGCCATGCTGACGTTCAGGGGACCTTAATAGGCTGGAGAGTTGGACATATAGAAACCCAAATAGGTCCAACAAAGGCAAGTGTAGGATATTGCACCTGTGGAGGAATAATCCGAGAATCAGTTGAGGTTGGGGGTTCACCATCTAGAGAGCAGCTCTGAAGAGACCTGGGAGTATTGATGGATGACAAGCTGACCATGAGCTGGCAGTATGCCCTTGGGAGGGCAAATGGAATCCTGAGGTACATCAAGAAGTCTGGCCAGCAGGTTGATGGAGGTGATCCTCCCCTTCTATTCAGCCCTTGTGAGGCCACATCTGGAGTACTGTATTCAGTTCTGGCCTTCACAGTTTAAGAAAGACAAGGAGATACTGGAGAGGGTCCAGCAAAAGGCCACAAAGATGATTAGGGGTCTGGAGCATCTCTCTTACAAGGAGAGACTGCAGGAGCTGGGCCTGTTTGATATAGAGAAGACTGAGAGGAGATCTCACCAACACATAGAAATACCTGTAAGGTGGGTATCAAGAGGATGGTGCCAGGCTCTTTTCAGTGGTGCTAAGTGACAGGACAGGGAGTGAGGGACATATTCACAAGAAGTTCCACCTCAATATGTCTTTACACTGAGGGTGGCAGAGCACTGGAACAGGCTGCCAAGGGAGGTCGTGGAGTCATTCTGGAGACATTCAAAACCCACACAGACACATTTCTTTGTAACCTGCACTAAGTGACCCCCATCTTGGCAGGTGAGTTGAACTAGATGATCTCCAGAGGTCCCTTTCAACCCTAACTATTCTGTGGTTCTGTGATTCTGTGATTCATCCACCCACAGACCACCTCTCCACTCCCCTCATTTGTACTGGCAGAAGTATTTCTGAAGCTCTCTGATAAACTTCACTGGGCAATTGAACCACATTCATTTTAACCCCCAGCAATAAAATAATAGTTTCAGGCACAAGAAGGAGACATGATTCTTTCCGAGAGAGTACTTGTCCTGAGCTGTCTTGGAAAATATGAAATTAAAATTTCAGTTATACTATGGGACTGTCTCACAGCATCACAGTCAGGTGTTGTTGAAGTTCAAATGACTTCATGATACATGTCTAATTTACATTCTTTTCCCTCTTAGGCTATTTTATTTTGACTTCTTTTTGTTTCTCTTCCCCCTATTTTGAAATTAGTTTTTCATTTCTTGCAAATTGTTCTTTTATTCTTTCTAACCCTTTGGTATCTTCCCACAGAAGACAAGGCTGGCAAAGTGTAACAAAGAGAAGATGCCAAGTAGAAGCTTACATTGCTTTAACTCTGAACGATTCCATATCAGTGTGAGAAACATCAAGATTGCTAAAAAAGACGAGGCCTTCTTAGCTAAAGAAACACATTCTCATACCTTTGGAAGCTATATCCACATCCTACTTCTTAAGTGCCTCCCCCTGAATACAACATACTCCCTACTTCATATAACTTAGCTTTTCCAATGTAATTCCATTTATATCTACAAGGTCCAATTTCATTCAGTATGAGAGATAGGACAACTGTGATTCAAAAAAATAAAAATAAAAAAAGACAAGTTTAAAATGCTTTAAAAGCTTTTATAACAAGCCACCATAAAAACAAAGCACCTTCCCCGACCTACAATAAGACCAGTAACTATCACTAGTAAGGGCAAAAATTCACAGGAGTTGCACAGTAGCCTGAGGTTCAGATTTCCAGCACTTTTTACCCACCTGAATCTGAAAGCTGCGTGTGTTCTCCTGAGATTTCTGAACTGCTCTCATTTGGCATGAACACCGGGGACTTGCTTTGCCAAGCAGAGCACATTGCCAAGAGAGACGTCTGTAAGAATTCCAGGCTGTCAACTTGGCAAGAATTTCCTGATGGGAGCTGGGCAGGAATGAAAGTAGCTGGAAAGCATGGAAGGGGTGGCATCGTGGCTGCTACATGAGAAGGTATCCCAGGAGAAACAGAAAAGCCTAAAAATAGTTGCCAGAGAAGAAAAATTAGAGAAGCTTAAGATAAATATTTTGCATTGAACTAAAAATCTCTTGCTAAACTGTTATTGCACAAAACTAACATTGCTTTCACATTCCTCGGTGTTTTGCATGTTCAGGATGAAATAATTAAATTCTGTTTATGTTATTTTATTTAAATTGTAAAACCTGCTTTCTGCAACCATCAATTGTAACCAAAGTTATCATATGCTACGGGGATGGTGAATTAAATAGAATATAAAAAGTACTCCTGAACACGTAAAAAACCCAATATTTCCCCCAGGACTCCTTAAGTCCATTAGGAGGTAAAAGTTAGATATTGCAAAGTATCTCTGAGCCACACCATAATGCAAAAGAGGGGAAAGTTTTCCTTTTAGCTCTGGATGGCTGGTTACACATTATATTAGAAGATTATATGGAAAAGACAAAAGCAGTTCTGCACAGGGACCAAAGTCCAGGTTCACTACTTCTGGGAAAGAAACTCCTTTATAATGTGTACAAAATTACACTTGCTTCTTATTTTCTTCCTTCACACCACAATTCCCCTCTGTCCTATGACCTGACTTCAACAAGTAGAAAGAGAATGACTGAGACTGAAAATGCCTCACCCCTAGTTAAGGCAATTTTTGGAAAAAGGCTGATCTGTGAATTTGAATCCCATCTGGCACAGGCTCAGGAAGATCCCAACTCAATACTTCTGGGCAGATGCTTCACCCATGCAGCTAGCAGGTGGGCAGAGCCACTTCTGTGTTCCATATGAGAATAATGAAGTAGTTCAACGAAGTTTTGATTTTACTATCGATCACTGTATTAGTTTAAATGCATGGCAATATTAAAGCAACTACTTTTACTATAATTAGACAAATCATAGCCCTACTAGTTCTTCCTATTTCACTTTTTTAAAGCTTAATTGGACACAGTCATGCAGTGTCTTTTGCTACCCTCAATCTATGCTGCCTCTAGTAACAAATAAGAAATTCCAGTGCAGATTTTGATCAGCTTTTCATTCAAGTCGGCATTTTGTCTATAGCTTTATATATTAGCTAAATGTATCTGAATATGCAAATACACTCAAATAGCATCCTATAAACATATTTCTTACTATATGAGTTTGGTCTTGAATTCATGGTACTAACTGTACTTGCTTTCTTCAGAAATGCGTCAAGTGATTTACAGCACTGGAGCAGGGGGAAGAGAAGTTTGTATGATGAACCATAGCAGACTCAGGGCACTTCCCTTCTCATACTTCAGTCCTTCCTGAGAAACCAAAAAAATTGGTGCAGTCTAACGTTTCTGCTCCCGGTGAACTGGTGGAAGTAACAAAAAACACCTTGCTAATTGTGGCATTTGGGCAGGGATTAATGAGCAGCATAATTTCTCTGTGGATGTTCTGCTTTGATTAGAAAACTTGGAAACCACAGACTGTGTACTTGTTCCACCTGGTCACCACAGACAGCTTGATGAGAATTTGCCTGTCATTTCAACCAGACTTTTCTCTGAGGCAAAAAGAACAGGATGATGAAGATTTCATTTAATCGGCTATAGACTCCATTGTCTCTCTTTCTAAGGCTATCTCCCTAGTATACAGCAGTTGCTCTTGGCAGCTATTTCACAGTGGCATAGCTCCATTAGGAAAATCAGTACAACAGCCAGGCCTGCTGGTATCACTGCTGGTGTGGCTTAGCTTCTGGCTGTAATGTGGATGGTTGAGATCCTGCTTACCCCCCCAAACAAAAAAACTGATTGTCACGCATCATCGAGTTTGAAAACAAGAACTTGAAACAGATCCGACACTGTGTTATTTCTCAAGTGTCTTATTCCCTTCAGTCTCATATTGCTTTGCACTGCTGGCATCATCAGGAAGCTCAGAAAGGACTGCACAACACAAACAGGCAACCTAAGCTGCAGAAAGCCAGGCTTTGGTGGTCAGTGTGAGGACAGCGTTTGTCCCTTGCTACCTACTTGGTGCATCTACCCCAGCGTTACACCTACCGCTTCCATACATGCTCTGCAGCTCTGACAGCCGTACAGCTTTTCAGGCTGCTGCTAACATGTTCAGTGTCAGCACCTGCGGCACCCCAATGGTGTAATGGATCTAGCTGTTCCTTGTTTATCCAAGACAACATTTTTTCACTCCTACAGAAGGTTCTCTGAACTCGCAGGGCTGAGAGGGAATGAAGAAAAGTCCCTTTATTTTGTTAGTTAACAACAGCTATTGTATTCATTTGTGAGGTAGATTAAACTTGCTAAAATTTCATTTTCTTTTACAGAAGTAATAATGTAAGGTCATATTTTCCTAAAGCCACTAACAAGTGCCAACTCCAAGAGTTTCTGGGATAGGGAACGAGGGTAAGGCAAGAGGCAATAAATTCTTAGTGATTTTATTATTACTACTTTGCCTAAAGTAATGCCTATTGCTTTAAGTGAACCTTTGAAAGCAGATGTTCCTCATATGGCAACTGAAATGAATAGAACTTTTCCAAACTGGTCAAGCTAGATGTGCTATGAGGTATTTTTTTATGTGCATGGAGGAACAGCAAAAACATAGCTGTCTGAGAGGACTTAGTTATATCATACTGTGAATGATTAGAAAATGGTAAAAAAATATTTGAAAAAAATGTAGGTTTTCAATTCTAAAAAGCTGTTTGTAAGACCTCATCAGGCTACACTGAACTCTAACGTGCAAGGTGCTATCACCTAGTTCTCCTAACTCTCCTCTGAGGTCTTAGCATAATGAGATTCCTGCACAGTTCCTCAGCTGGGCAAAGAACCTTGAAATTAAACTGAGAAACTGATGCCAGATCCAGGAACAGATGGAGGCTGGGTATGCCTTAAGCTGCTTAGGCTCTTAGAACATGGATTAGGTGAAGCTGCCTCCACAGAAAGTTATCTGAGAAGCAGCAGCAATCCAAGGATCATCTGGCCTTCCTATGCCATTACGGATGCGCCCTGCCTGATATTATGCACAAGCAGCCCTGCTAAAGGCAGGACAATGCTGTCACAAGCCTACAAGATTTCCTTAAATTCTTCTTTCACTTTGGAGTCGCACACTGAGGAGAATGTGCTGTTACTGTGGACATGGTGGGAAGGGGTGAGGGTTCCTCTTCTTCTGCTTGATGAGTAGATGGTGTTTTCTAGCAATGCCACTGGTCAAATGAAACTGTTTAATGAGTTGTATCATGCTGTTAGGAACAGGCTGCACTATTAAAGGTAAGAGTCGATTAACAGAAGCATGGTGTGTTGACTTTTTCCTCTTCTTTTATCCATGAGCAGCTGGAACTTTCATTTATCGGTACAGAAGAAAAATTATAGGCTTCAATAGGAGTCTATACAGGAGGTCTGTCATTAAATCTGAAGGTTCTCCTAAAATTTTAATATACAAAACTGGGAAGGTGTTTTCTTGTAGTTTACAGCTTGTATGTGTAAAGAAGCAAATGTTTTAGCCCAACTGCTAGAGGAGGAGCCCCCAGCCATTTAAAACACCTCTTAAACCTTCTCTTTCTTCAAATAACTACTGCATTTCACTGCTGGAGTTCAAACATGAGCAGGTGCAGATACCAGTGTCAAGAGGGATGCCCCTAGTACCTGGGTTGTAAAGTGCAATGATTTTCTGCTGTTCAGCCACCAGCCTTTGCAACTGCTCCATCTGCTGCTTCATCAGCTGGTCCTGCTGCCCTGGAGTCTGAAAATATCATGAGGATATAGTATCAAACTACACATCTGAATGGTTTTTAATCAGAAAGAATCACCATATCTGGACTTTGGGGTTTAAGTATTTCTTAAAGTCTGTATTACTTTTAATAGACATTTGTATTTAAAATTCTTTCACCATTTTAGAGCTCAGAATTAATTAGTACACTGCCACTGTGCAGGCAGTGTGTGCCTTGCCAGGTTTTGCTACTCAGTCTCACATCACCAGCATTTTCTTCTGCTCTATGTTCTGGGATTTCCTTCTCACAGAAGCTAAAGAACAAAAAAGGAGGGAAGTGTCCACCTGTGTTTCTCACCAAGAAGGTGTTAGAACACCATCAGAACAGATGATACACTCAGGTCAAGCTTCACTATAAAACTTAAAAATGTGTCAATGTTCAACATTTCATTGTTGAACTATATGATGAATGAAAATTACCAGTATCATTGATGAAAAGGAGCTTTCAAAAGTCAATATCCACAGAGCACAGGTGCAATTAGGAGGAAATATAAGCATGGTCTGAAATTAGGGTCAAAAGGATGGAAGAATGACTGTCTCTGACTATATTCATCAGTCCTTCTGCAGGCCCCTTTCCTCTCCACAGGTACACACCTATCCAACTCGCTTTGACTTTCTGAGTTTCACAGTTTACATCTGTTTGACTCCTTCTTTCAGTCATCTGTTTCTTCTGTCCTGTCCACTGAGAAGAACTACCAGAGATCAGTAGTGCAAGTGATAGGCCTTTTTTTTCTCTTCTATTTATTTATTGTGAACTACCAGATCTGTCCCAGAACTCAAATTTACAGCATAAGGACACCCTCATGTTCTTGCTGTACCGGGAGCTTCCCAGCAGTCTACCTGTAACCAGCATTTTCACTCTACTGTCTCTCTGTCTGGTATTAATTGAGAAGCATCACATAACAAAGCAAAGCCCAAAGTCACTTTTTCTTTACCAGAATCTTTAAGAACAGTTTAAGCAATTCACATAGTCAAATGTCAAAAGGAACCAAAGAACAAAAATGCCTACGACCCAGTATCAGATCTTATGACCAGCTGTTGACAGTTCACAATTTCACAGGATACAATCTGGTCATTAAACTAAATGACCTGGTTTACGTCATCCAAGAAAAGAAGTAACAGACTCTTGCGATTCACAGAAAGATATCTTCAACTGCATCTTTACGTACATGATTATTTTTTCAATAACCAAGGAATAACAAGATTTCTGCCCCTATATGTAAAGTACCACACTATTCGTTAGACTGAGAGCTGAAAGTGGTGAGAACTCCTGACTGGGTCTTAAGTAACCCCTTGAGAAGGTCAGTGGGGCATTGGATTCCAGGGCAGCCTCAACAGCCCACTTAGGAGTCACATCAGCCACAGAAAATTTAGATGATCAAGGAGCTACTGCACTGGCAAAGCCCAGCTGTAAATCTGCCAACATGTGACTGGAAAACAAGTTTTATCTATTGTCAAGAAAAGAAGCCCTGATGTGAGGTGGGTTCAGGGCAAGAAACAGACAACACAGTCTTGTGTTAGCATGGGTACTTCTGATTTTGACATCACCAGAAAATGTTAAAATAATTATAGACCTCCAGTGGAAAAAGGATTGAGAACTTCCAGCATATATACATGTTAAATTCAACAGTGTTGGAAATATAATATTTTCTTTAAAATATACAAGTAAGGCACTGTATTGTTTGGCATCTTATGAGAAGCATATTGAACATTCAGTGGAAGAAATGCTGTGGAGTTACTTCTGTCCATCACTTGGTCAAAGCTAAGAAGAAGCAGAAAAAGTCAGAAGTGGAAAAAAACCCATTAAGAAAAGAACATGGAGCATGAGAAGAGGATGGATAGAAAGACATATGAAACAAGTGAACGTGCCCCACAACTATTACAGGCATGAGAACATGGATTCAAAATGTGGACTCCCTTCTACTAGAAGGACGGAGATAGCAATAACTACGAAAGAATATGAATAAGAGCAAAACTAATCAATTGTCTCTTGTGAAAAGCACTTTATTGCATGGATGCATTAGAGCAACAGCAGGAGACAGGGTTATGATACACTTCTCAGTGCTTGCCAGTAAAGCTTCCTATCTGTACACAAACACAAAAGTTACTGACACTTTCTTTCTGGACAGGCTGTGCCATTATCAGAAATACACAATATGCAGTTATAAATTCAGTGATAATTTAAAGCAAACTAACCTGTTCCATGGTTTTGTATGTGGGAGCACAATGGTTCATCCCAGGCTCTGAAGCAGGGAGCAAAGGAGTAGTGAACATTTCCGAAGTGTCATTTGCATCATGAATTCCAGCCTGGATTACACTGGAATTCAACTTCTGAGGAAAAGAATCAGAGCTGGTTGAATAATATAGTTGCCCTGTATGGTGAAAAGCTTGATTGTGGCCCAGGTTATCTGTTGAGACATTACTGTTGTCCATCATGCCACTGGCTTCACTGCATGAAAGTGGACAGTTCTTGCTGGAGGACTCACTCATACTGTCAACCCAACCCAGGTATAAAGAAGGTGTGACCTTCTCAATTATACTGAAAGATGGTACTGGTCACTGATAATCTTCTGTGACATATGGTCTTCCTCCTTTAAAGTGTCTGCTTCCATGCCCTCCATTCCAAAATCCCAGTTAGGGTTGTGTGATAAAAACCACCATGATCAAATGTGTCATGCTAACATATGAAATCCTGTAGTTTATTTTCTTTCTTTTTTTTCCTTTTCATCCAATAGATTCTTTTTTTTCAGCCCAGGCTGAATATAGAGTTTCTTCAGACTTCAGAAACTGTAAAACATACATATATATTTTTAAGTATTATTATATGTGTAAAAGAGTATATAAATATACATAGATATGCATATAAAATACTGTTAGGATCCATGCAATACAACCCTCCTATAAAATCACAATATTTTTCAGAGCTAAATGGGCTTAGATGTACTCCTCTCTCTCTTAGATGTGCCTGCTCTCCCACAATGAAAGTCTCAGACAAACAGGAACAGTTTACAATAAAAACCCAAACCCATTTGCCACTAGAAGCATTTGTCAATATGTTTGTCTTTCAGCTAAATCTTCAGCCTTTAAATTCAGAGAAAGTGCTTCATGGTCAAAGATGACTGCAGAAAGCAGGAAAAGAACATAACAGAAGGAAAAAGGAGAAAACAAAAAAAAAAACCAAAAAACAAAAAACAAAAAGATCACTAAAAAACCACCTGATGTTTAAGTAGCTCAAAAGAATGTTTATTTCAAAAAGATAAAATAACACTGCTACAGCTTGCATGGTTCTCCCTGAGACTGGTATGGCTGAGACAGCTGCAAAAATACAAAGCCTGCTTCACCTCTTTAGGTTCTTCGCTCCAGCTCTTCCAGGGCAATGACCAGACATTTGTTACTTACCTTAAAAAATTGGGGAGGGGTTATATATTTCAGCAGCTGAAGTGGTGAGCACCTCCATCTTGTCTGCTACTGAGTAGTTTATCTGCACTCCTTGAGAAATGTGAAGTCTCCAAGAACTTTGTTCACTCACAAGAAAATTATTTAATACCTTCTTCCTACACTAATGTAAGCAGTTTGCGTAAGATGTTTACATATCCTACCAGCTTTGTTACCTACCTTGACAGATCCATCATGTGTAGCTAGGAAGCATTATGTTGTTCACAATCTAAAGTCCCTTTAGAATGACCTACAGTTCCTCTGGAAACACTTTGTAAATCTACAAATCTAAAACAATAGAAGTTGAGACTGTCTGAGCAGATGCTCATATGCTAAAATAAGAATTCTACAGAACGGATCTTCAGTAAGACTGAAAAAAAAAAAAGGGGAAGCAGGTGTAGTGAAGACAAAAGAATGGATGGGGGAGGTCAGAAAGGATGGGCTAAATAATTCCATTTAAAGAAGAAGTAAAGCCCGTGACCCTACATTGCAATTCCCTCTGAAGCCTAAGAAGGAACACCAAATTCCTAATTCTCCCCATTCTTCTGCTGTTTATAGCAGTATTGGTTGTGTCCTAATATTCAGCAGGATACGACAATTTGTTTCTAGAGAGGTCAAACTCAACTGGAGCTGAAAGCTCCAAACAGAAAGTGATTTTTTCTGTGTATAATGCTGTATGCAAGTTGGTTGTGGGTTTGTTTATTTCTTTGGGATATTTTTACTTTTTTTTTAAACACAAGAAACAACACTCTCAAAAAATCACTGAACTGTTCATAGAGTACAAAGTTCAAAAGCTAAGCTGTTGTCAGCTGCCAGATTAAAGGCTACGTTCAGTAGTAAAAGGGAAAACAAAGGCTCTTGATGGCCTGTCCCACTGACAACATGTTTTGTACCAGGTGCATGGAGACTCCAAGTCCTGGTCATGCTTTCTCCAAAATATAAATGAAGGAAATACCATCTCAAGAGTAAGAATTGTGTGATCTGGAAACAGACAACATTTGCCAAGAGTCTCTCTGAACAGATACTTCGCTTTAGGCACCGGAGGTAAGGCATTATGAGAAACTGGATTTTGTGAGGAAACTTCCTTGACATCATCAGCAACGAAAAGGTATTCCAACCTTGGCACTAATAAGGCAGGCCTCTGAGTGGCAAACATGACAATGTCAGCTTTTATCCCATCAAAAATAAAAAGGAATTCTTATAGCTGTCCATCATCATTTATCTTCTTCATTGGTTTAATACACTGTAAGTTCAGGAAAGTGGGGGTTGTATTTTAATGCATGAGTCTTCATAGGTGAGAAATTGTTTATAAAAGGTTACATTGCCTAGGCTGGTAACTGACTTTAGTTTGGATAATCATGTACCTTTTCAGTGTTTGCTTTGTTATTGCTGCTGATTGCCAGGGAATTACCGAGTAAACAGAAGCTCTCACCCGCAGCCCTAATCCCTGCAGTTCTTCCTGGTCTGCACCTCTCAGTCAAAACCACATGAAGCCGCCCCTGCTCCTGGCAACACAGTAGTTCCTCAGTAAATATGGCCAAATAAGTCAAAACTTCTCCCTGTGAGGCAGAAGTACCTTTGCACAAGCACTTTGGCAGCACTGCAGGAGAAAATAAACAAAAGCAGTACAGGCTAACAATTGTCTTGTGAAGTGTTTGTGAGGAGTCTCTGTTTTAGCAGAATTTTTTCATTTAAAAACTATCATAAAGAGTAAAATGCTTTATCTCAGGTCTTACTTCATGTTTTATCTCAGGCCTAATAACTATTAGACAGAATAAATAAATAAAACACTTTACACTTTCACAGGCCTTCCACGCGTGTAATTTTAAAACACTTGACATGTTAACTGCTTGCATAAAGTCAGTATTTCTATGCATACACGACCTGCCCTTTTAACACTGCTAAACCCTCACAAATTCCCCCGAAAACAAGCAGAAATCTAACTGAAAGGTCTGGCAGTTTTAATCAGGTCCCCAAAAATAGCATTAGTAAGTTAACCACATGTACAAGAGCCTTCAGACCTCAGCTGAAGCCTCACAGCCAAACTCATATCCCTGCAAAAGAGCTGCCAGTGATAGGGGCACCCAGGGGAATCCCCTTCCCGTAGAAGTGTCTGAAAGACTTTTGAGACAAGAATTTTACTAAACTCTGGAGCAGTTGTCCAAGTTTCTCCCTCCTGGAGATAGCAATGAGAAGTTACTATTTGCAAATTGCCCTTTTGCTTTTTAAAATCTTACTATTAAAAGTGAAGCAGCAGCCATAAACTTAAAGCGTATAGGTAAACAGAACAAGGAGACATAAATCAGTGATGATAATTTTCTTTTAAGTAGCACAGAATATAAAATATTCAACAGGCACTGAAGTGCTGGACTTATCCTGCACTCACTGCATTCTCCAAAATCTGGTGAATGTTTTCTTACTCTGTATCTGCACTGCTCTGATACCTAACCATCTCAGGCACTGATATTGATCCTTCTCTATTGAAAATCATAGAATCGCATAACAAAATGACACTTTATTTAATAATCTGCTTATGCAAATAAGTATGTAGCTCTTCATGGGTTATATTGGGCTGCTGCAAACACGAACATACATTGACCTGTTGGAACAAGTCCAGAGAAGGACCATGAAAGTGATCAGAGGGCTGGAGCACCTCTGCTATGAACACAGGCTAGGAGCATTGGGGCTGTTCAGCCTGGAGAAGAAAAGGCTCTGGGGGGACCTTAAAGCAACCTTCCAGTACCTAAAGGGAGCCTGCATGAAAGATGGAGAGGGATTTTCACAAGGGTGTGTGGTGATAGGACAAAGGGGACTGGCCTTAACCTAAAAGACAGTAGGTTTAGATTAGATATTAGGAAGAAATGATTTACTGTAAAGTTTGGTGAGGCATTGGGGCAAGTTGCCCAGAGAAGCTGTGGATGACCCACCCCTGGAAGTGTTCAAGGCCAGGCTGGATGGGGATTTGAGTAATCTGGTCTAGTGGGCAGCATCCATGCCCAGGTCTGGAACTTTAAGGTCCCTTCCAACCCAAACGATTCCATGACTCTATACAATATAAAACCCAACAATAAGATAAAAAGAATGAAGTCTGTCATTAATTTGCATTAACTTCTGTATGCTTGTGGGACATGTCTAAACTGACACAATGAAAAATACCATATACAAACACAAAAATTCCATTAATTTTTTTTTAAATAGTACTGAAGAGTTTCCAAAAATACTTCACTAGTCAGTTGCTTATACAGTGGAAAACGGAGCTATCAGTAATATCAGACCCCTATCTAAAGCTTCACACCTAACAGTGATTCAAGAGAAAAGCAAGGCTGGTATCAAGCTAAACAAAATGGAGTTCCAGATAGTTCCTGGAATTAATTAACTTAGTATTTAATTATAATCCTCAAGTCTTTTGTCATAAGAGATGTGCTGACAAATGCATTCAGAAGGTGTGTTGGCTGATCATGCTTTTCAAAGTTATTAATGGATTTGTGATATGTTTATATTTGTTTATTTTTCATTATGCTTTGAGATTTAGTCTTCTTATATAATGTGCAATTGTTTAATGATATAATAGGAAATCATACACTTGTTTAAGGTGAGGAACATAGCCATTTATTTGTATTGTTACTTGCTCCATGTGACCACAATGGCTGGTACATTTGAGAGCTACTGCTTGACAGTTGATAAAACTCATTACTGTGGTCATTGATATCAAAGAGTGGCAAATTATTTCTAATCTATGGCCTGTTTTGCACATATTGTCTGTCTCAATATCTGCTATTGGAACATTGAAGATGCCACTTAAGTCAAGATAAACAGTGCTGAAGCCCTTCCTGCGTGGTGGAGTGACACTGTTCCTCACCCCCAGCTGCGAGCAGCTTGGCTGAACCCTGGCCTGCTGCAATATTTTTCTACTAAGTCTTGAGTACCTTAACATTGGTGTTCCTAACATTTTTTATTCTTTCTCCAAGTGGATGGCAGGTCTTCTCCTGGCAAGATGCTGCCAGCTGCCTAACTAGCAAGCTGGATTCTTTAGAAGCAGCCACAATGTAGAGCATGGACTCATTTTTCTCTTTTTATTTTTTTAAATCCCTCCTTTTCACTCAGGTTCTGGCAGCGTGGGCAGTCATCTGCCCCAAACAGTCTGCCCTGCAGCATGGAAGCATGTAACAGCAGTGTAACCTCCAAATTCAGCTTTATGGTACTTTCTCCTGTTCTTTCAGATAAGCAGTTCTAGACCAAGCTCGTGACATCCCCCAGCTGCAATAGCACAACCTGAGGGCTTGCTCTTCCTGAATTAGTAACTTGCTAGTGTGATTTGTTTAGTTTTGAGTGTACACTACTAGCAACTTAGTAACAGTATCCACAATTCAGTGTAATAATCTAGTTGACACGAATTACCGTCATTCAAGCACAGCTCATTGACTATCTACCAGTTAGAATACTCCAGGGTGCTTGAATTACATGTAATTTATCTTCAACTCTGTAAAAGCTCCCCAGGAGAGATTTTTGTTGCCTTGCATGTTGCCCATTCAGCTTTCACCACAGTAGAATTATTGTGACAATGGAAAACTTCCAAATAAATTTGGTTCGGAGCTTCTTTTTTTCTGTGCACCATGCCAAGTAGAAAAAGGCCTCTGTTAAACATAGGATAGTTTAGCCACCTGTTACAGTTGAATATTGTCAACTTTCTGAAAATGTAACTCAAAGCAGTCTTAATAATTCTTCTCTCCCTCAGTGCATTTCCCCTGCCCCCCCCAAAAAAGGCTAGTCTGAATTGAAAGCAAACATGGAAGGAAGTCCCAAATTAACATGAAGCTAAACAAGATCAGTCAGCATGTCCTAATAAAGGTTTCTCTGGATATGAAAAAGCATGCTACAGTTTTTTGTATGGTCTCCTGTTATACATATGCTACATTTCTGTCTGCCCATTTCTTATCCAAGCATCTGATACCAACCCTTTGTCCCAGAGCTGACTAGTGACTGAGCTGCAACATCCTCAGCAAACCATGGGACTAACATAGTGAGATGTTGGGAGTCCTCTGGTGTCCAAATAAATTCATATTCAAGTAGAAAATATAATGGGTTCAAATACAATGGGAATAAAACTTAGTTTCAAACCACCTGAAGTCTACCCTGCTGTACAGTCAGAGGCTGTCTAGTAGAGGAAGTGATCCCAAAGTGATCTGCAAAACAGACGAATATAAAGCTTCAGGATGCTTAGGATGCAAACAGCTTTGACGAGCAATTTAAGGAAGATAAAAGCTGGATGAAAGTGAGACCTGGGAGTTCACAAACTAGGAAGCAGTACACAAGTCTATAAATATATACAAAATATATAAATACATATGTATATAATATTTACATATATACAAATATACTTCCTGGTTACATAGAGGTCATGAAGAAGCTACCAATACAACTAAATCTGGAGAGAAACTCTACATATAGAAACATTTGCCTCTGCAAGGAACTGCCACAAGTTCAGCACAATCCTTTTCAATTGTTCTGCTTAATTCCTGGCAATAAAGTATACGTGGAATTTTCCAGGTGGAACTAGGATCAGTTTACCTGTTGGCAAATGCAGCAAAACCAGTAACTCCCTAAGACAAAACAAGTAGGCATTGTGAACTCACTATAATTTAATCCCAAATAGGATAGTAATTAAAAGCAACTTGAGAATGGATTTCAAATTTTCTCTCCTGTTGTTCATTTCTATAAACTAATCCCTAAACAGGAGAGGAATTCACCAAATAGCTCCCAGCAAGTGCGCCTGAATCTGATCTGTGATGCTTTGACCCTTTTATTATATGTTGCTGTGTCTTAGAAGAAGAGAAGTTTACAGGTACAGTGAGAAAGGGCTGGAAATTAATTCTCTAGAGACATTGCTATCTGCTGTGAAGAAAAAAAATTATTTCTGCTAACTGGACAATACTCCCCCATCTGATGGAGAAAGCTCAAGTAACTGGTAATGTGTATTGATATAAATGGGTATAGACCTCAGTTACACAAAGTCAATTCAAACTCACAATAAAAAAAGGTCTGACTTGGGGGAAAGGTAAAACGTAGGACTACGTCGTGCTCTGTGATGTGATTGCCCCAAGATTACTCTTTCAGACGCTTCGTACGTGTTTTAACCACTAGAGGGAAATCTTGCACCAGTCTGAGTGTGCAAAGAGACCAAAATCGAAGCACCGATGATTTTCAAAAATGTAACAATGAAAAATAATTTTACACGTAAAAGAACTGCATGCTTTCTAAAGTAATCTCCGGGGATTCTTAGGAAAGTAGCAATGTCTCACAACATGTTGTGATATTAAATGTGAAATTTAATCAGTGAAAAGTAGCACTTTTGTATATCCTACTGGCTACTAAACTCAGATTGATGAAAAGCCCAAACAGTTTCTGAATACACTCAAGCCTCCATACTTGTGTCAAGAAGTCAGTAACAAAGATTTCCATTTTTAAATTGGAACTAGGTGATACCACATAATAGACTCAGTCTGTTCATGCCATGACATTCACTTTTTCATCTGGAACTACCAGCCCACCTTGAGTGCAGTTCCCAAGAAGAGCACTTTGCCAGTGGAGCTACACTGGCTATAACAGATTGTGACAGCAATAGTGTGGATGCAACTTACACCAACAAAACTGACTTTCTGCTGCTTATCACTAACCTTTACTTCCTTTGCGAGACACGTTTCCATGAGCAGTATTATTTTGAGAGCTGGACCTTTGGCTCCTAATTAACTAAAGATATTTTAGAATCTCGCTCTAACTTCTTTTTGTCCACAATTCTTCTGCATAAGCTTCCCCACTCAGAGAATATGCATTTGATAGTGACTGTCCATATCTGGGAGCACAAAGCTCTCTACAGAACCCTGTAAATATGAGTGTGTTTCAGTTGATGTCAGATCCTATAACAACTGGTATTTTCTTTTTGCATTTTTCCTATGAGATTTTTCTGCCTAGTTCTATGGAATATTAAGGGGTATTACGGGATGTTTTTATAAGACTAAGCAATTAAAAGCTTATATATATATATATAAAAATGGAAAAATCTATAGAGATTTAAGATACAGGACGTTAATGTAGGATAATCTGAGAATTAATATTTCACACAAAAATAAAGCGAGTGGAATTAGCAATCATTCAGGTTTTACGTCTAATATTTTGCAACTTTAGTAACAAGTTGATGCAAGTTAACATGTTTTTGCATAGTTGTATCATTAGTACAAAACAACAATTTGTACCTTTACAGAAATAAATACAAAGAATAGAAAAATTGAAAAGGAATTAAATCCCCTAGTCTGAGATATAAAGCCATCTTAAAAACACTATTTCCATGGCTTTCTTCAGTAACATATTTTAAATTTAAAATACAAATCAACACATATTTATAGAAAACTTGACAGGGAAAACTTGAAAATTGTTGAGAGCACAACAGCAGTTAGAAATAATTTTGTAATTAATCCCTCTTCACACAGCCTAAGACAGGAACAAAAGAGGTTAATGAAAACAAAGTAGAAAATATTTCCTGCATTGATAATTCTTTTTTAAAACCCTGCTTTTATGAAAATCCCAGAGTACACAGAAGAAACACTGTGTTTATGCCAAATTAACTACAATGTAAAAGGTACACCAGGTTCTTCAATATCTGTTTAGATTATTTCTATCCCTGCTTATACTGTCCTTTCACACTAGCAGTTGTTTTTGAAGTGTAAAACCAACATACATACTGGCCTGAAAATCACATAAACTGGGAAAAGCCTCTGAAAACAGTACTATTTTTACCACTGTTGTTATGAGCTGAATCTGTTTTGAATCTGAATCAGAAAAATAAATACAAAGGCGTTTACATTTTTCTATTATAATTTTATGAGACAGATGGTTAAAATGCATCATAATTTACCTGAGACACATTAATAAGACTCTTTTAAGTTTAATAAATTAGTCTCTCTTAGAAATCAAACCATCTAATATAAATACACAGCATTCATGCATTCTACCCAACAGTACATTTTCTGTATCTTAGTGTTTCTTTTTCACTTCCATTCTGTATTTCTGTAATTAAATACTGAACCTAGAAATCATTTTTATAAAAACATACTTGATACTAGCAAAAAATAATAACAAATTACATGGAATAGAAGCAAGGCTTGATCTGATACCTACAAGAAATTAATAGGTTTGAATCTCAATAGCAAAAAGATTAGCAAAGGAAATCAGTGATAGCAAGTAGAGTTCCATTTGTAACTACTTTAATGGCTGCATATTTCTGTAAAAGTTTTTTCAGAAATGGGACCATAAACCACAATAAAACCATAGCTGAATGATCCAATGCAGGACAAGAAAAAAACAAACAAACAAAAATCAACAAACAAAAAGTAAAAAAAAAATTTTTCTGGAAATTGGAAAGCTTTTTTACTTTATAATTCCTAACCACTAGATAGAACTAAGCACAAATTCCTCACAAATAATACTTCCATTTTTTTTACTGAAGCATCACGGCTGTCTGTGGTTGGCATAAATCATATATTTTCTATTTGAGGAAAAATTTTTACTTCGGTGTTCAGCGACTGTTTCTTATGGAAGAATCTGAGTGTTCTCTACTTCCCCTAATCCTCAGTGAATTATGGATTTATAAATTAATTCCAGTTAGTACAGATTAAGTACATATCAATACATTAATTTTGTATTAACTAAAATGTCTAGGAATGACAAAGCTATACTAAAATGAAATAAGAGCTTCAGAAAGTTTTGATAGAAGAATACTAATTTGACTCATTTAGCTCAGCCTAATATATATAGACCAAATTGATAATGCAGCAATTCAACACATATTTCTAACAAAAAGGCAATGAAAATAAATGAAACATGAATATTTCATTAGAAATATGAATGGTGCATCAGGATATACAACTGGGTTACAAGATACCATCAATCCAAAGAAAAATGACTATGGATATCAGCTAGAAAATCATACAGGCAATGGGTTTTTCTGTTTGTGGGGAGAGGAATCCTGACTTGTGGATAAAAATTTTCACCATCAGAATAACTTTTTAACTACTAGGTTTTGTTTTCTTTAGTTAAATAAAACCTAGACCCTTTTCGACTCAAGTTAGGTAATGGAGTTCATTTAATCACAAATGAAACTTTTTTTTTAAGGAACTCATCCTAAAAGGAACTGAACTATGCTCAAAGCAGCCTAGAGAACAACACTTTGCTTAGTGTTCACATCATTACCACCAGCTCTTGAGTTGTTCACCCTCAGTAGAGGAGATGTCATTTAATTCCCTCTTCAGCCTGAAGGACCTGCAACTTACACCATCCAGAAGAGAAATAAGATCTATTGGTGTCAGACAATTTAAGGGTGAAATTATCCCTTTTTTTTTTTTAGCTGTACTTTGGACAGACTGTTTCAAAGAGCATATGAGCTCTATACTCAGAAGTTAAGAGCAGGGGCTTGGTATGTTCTACCACAGGAGGTGGTTGGAGGGAATACCCTGATTACTTGGCAGCAACACAAAAAAGCAGATTATGAACCACTTTCAGTGGTTTTGTGAAATCATTTCCCTGGCATTTATTATAGTATCTGAAAAATAATCAGAAATGTCAAAACATTTTTGATGCTTCATGAGACAAGCTGTTTTGACATTTTGAAACTGTTATCATTTTCACTTAATCTAAAACTATTTTCCCCATTGTGTCCAAATTTTTAAAACTTCAAGTACTATTTTTTGCTCCAGTCACAAGAAAATTTCCCCAAAATTTCCCCAATTGTAAATAACAAGATCACCCTACAAAGATTCAAAGCAGAGTTATATCTGTTATGTACTTAATCATTATTAATAACTTTCCATAACAAAAACGTTCCTCTCTAGACTGTTTATTCGAGTCAGCACTCACAATCTCCAACTGTTATCTACCTTTGCATATAATTTGCATTTTCTTTCCTTTGTTTTTCCTTGCTAGTTGCAAGGCCCAAATTACTTTGATATTATCTGTCCACTGTGATTCTCTTGTAGGCTTGCCAGCTTATAGTGATTATGCTTCTAAAAAAATTTATTCACAAATAGAAAAGATAGAACATTAAATTTAAATACCATGGGAAGGAAGTTGCCATTTTTTATATGGAGATGAATAATAATTTAAGTCCATTTTTAAGATTTTCATGTGGCAAGTTTCACAGAATATTCTGAGTTGGAAGGGACCCACAAGGATTATCAAGTCCAACTCTTAAGTGAAGATTACATATGTCAGAAAACAGATTTAGCTTTAGACTGTCTGCACGGAGATATTGTGACTTTATTTAGCAGTTTGCATTGATGACCTACGTCCTTCTGAACTGCTAGAATGGGAAGTGTAAAGCAGGGCCACCATGGACCCACGAAAAGCAGAATGGAACCTTGTATGTGCAGGCAATACCACAACGCAGGCCCAGTCCCCAGCTAGAGGAAGATATGAATCAACTTCTTGAAGCTTATCAGCCACATCTTCTGTGTGTAAGACATGACGCAACACTGTATGTATCCTTCTCTCTTTAAATACAATGGGAAATGAGAACCTCTGTGAAACCAGGTCTTTTCTTTCCAAAAATCCCAGATGGAATACATTCAACAAAAAAGAAAATCTTACCATATGCTTGTTATGCACAGTTACCACAACATGAAAATCATAATAAAATGTATCATTCATAGCAATTTTTCAATAACAACATTACTCCACAAGCAGTAAAACTAACACCAACTTCCCAAGCTCCTAGGCTGCTCTAAATCTGCGCTCTTTTCATGCCCTGAACTACCAACATAAGCCCTAGCTTGCATGCTGGTTCTGTGACATGGCCACCAAAGGAATGACAATATCTGAGGGCCCATCAGCCACATCTGCTGGCCAGTCTGCCACTACAGCCTCCTGCTACTGGACATCAAGCAGTAGCACTCTTCTCCTCCAGTGCAGAGAAAGGTTCTGGTAGCTGGGGGGGCTATAAGGGCGGCTTCTCTGAGAAACTGCTAGAAGCTTCCCCCATGTCTTGACACAGCCAATGCGAACCAGCTCCTCCAAGACTGGATCCACCCTTGGCCAGGGCCAAGCCGATCAGTGATGGTAGCAATGCCCCTGTGATAACATAGTTAAGAAGGATAACAAAGTTAAGTAGGAAAAGAAGTCACTGTGCAGAAGCAATTGCAGACAGAAAGAACAGGAGTAAGAATATGTCAGAGAATCAATGCTGTGGACACCAAAGTAGGAAGGGGAGAAGATGCCCCAGGCATGTGATGAACTGACTGTAACTCCCATTCCCAGTCTCCCTGCACTGCTGCAGGGAAGGAGGTAAAGAATTGGGAACAGAGTTAAGCCTGGGAAGGAGGAAGTGTTGAGAGTAAGGTGTTTTTAAGATTTGTTCTACTTTTCGTTATCCTGCTCTGAAATTGACTGGTAATAAATTCAACTAATCTGCCCAAGTTACATGATCGTAATCTGTGAGTGATCTCTCCCTGCTATTATCTGAACTCCTGAGCCTTTCATTACATTTTCTCTCCCCTGTCCAGTTGAGGAGGGGAGTGATAAGGCGGTGGGTACTTGGCAGTTATCCATGTCAAACCACCACAGGAGTCCACACTGTCCTGTACCCCCATCTTTCCCAGAGACAGAGTGATCAGTCATGGCAATCAAGATTTCAGCTGCACCTCAAGCAGAACTTTTGTCAAGGCCTTGACACCAACACAATTAGTACCCCAAGAGCTGTTTTAGTCGCACATTTGTACCACGTTCTTCTTCCATCAGCAGCTCTTCTCTCTTCCAAATATCAGAGAGCGGTCAGATACATTTTCTACATTTTAGCGTCATGTCCAGTGAGCATTTTCCACACACACAATCCAGCATCCAGGAGCTTGTACCTGCTCCCCCCTGAGGCAGATGTTCCACCACCGCTTTCAATTCACCTGCGTCCCCCACAGCTACCAGGGTCTGGTGACCTGGGAGGCAGCCAGATCAGAGACCCCTCTCTCTGGGGAAGGCCCTGGTCTGTGGGACCCAGCTTTGCTCTCTTCCCCTGCCTCCCTGACCCCCGAGGCAGGATGATCTTTCAGCCAGGAAACACTTCACAAAGGCTATGGCACACTTGGCCTGCCCTCTCCCGTGTTCTGTCAGTGAGCCTCCTCTGCTGGGACAGGGACAATGACAGGGTCAGGGACTGCCTCTTGGCTGCTGCCTTGCCCTCTAACCCCATTGGGGCAGTGTTTGGGTTGGTCAGTGGATAAAGGCCATGGAAGCAGGACTGCAGGAGGTGAGGGATACGCTTTTGAGCCTTGCAAGGTTTTGCCCAAGAGCTGCCATAGCTGCTTCAGCCCTGGACTTCCTGCTCTAGGGCTCAACACTCAGGTAGCCTCAGATGGACAGACGCTGCACTATTCAGATATGAGAGATTTTGCACTGAATAAGAGAATGTTTCATGGCAATACATGTAGAAAGAAACTCTTAAATCTGAGGCAATTTTTCCCTTTTCAATTACATATTTTATTTGCTGAATTCTCTTCCAGAAAATCATAATTTCTATATACAGAAAATAAATGCATATGTAATTACATAATTTTCTATTATATTCTTGCCTAAATTGCTATTTGGTAATGATAAATTTATGCAATTTTTATCATATCTGGCACTGACATTTAAAAACCTCACACTGCGGTGGAAAGCTCAAATGACTTGCTGTCACATGCGCAGTGACACTGGTTTAGGTTGCTCAGTGAGAAGAGTCCTTCAGTAATACTGCTGCTCAAAGTCTATTATATAGTAAAAGAAGATACAGTGTCAGTCAGAATTTCACTAGTCTGTCTTGAATGATAAGTATCAGAGCTTGTCTTTGAACTACGTTTATTGTATTTCTTGTACCTCTTGCACCATAGGTCCTTCATTAGCTTCACAAAATAACTTCTGAACTTCACTCCAATAAATGCGTAGAGCACAGGGTTCACACAACAGTGTAAAAATGCTATGGCTTCAGTGGTGTATTTTGCATAAGCCAATATCTTGTCATTTTCACAAGATTTGTCAATCTTGCCCATGTTTACAGCTGTCACAAGAAGAATAATGTTATAAGGTACCTGGCAAACTAGAAAAACAGCTACAATTAATATGATCACACGGATTGCTTTGTTTCTTTTGGAATTCTGAGCTTGTTGCAAGGATTTGACAATGAAGGTATAGCAAAAAATCATGAATATGAAAGGTATAAAAAATCCAAATCCAACCTGTAACCACAACAGCAGTGATTTCAGCATCTTGCTTTCAGACTTTTTGTCAAATCTGTGCTCACAAATCTCTTTGGTTTCATTGGAGAAGTTGTAACTTTCACTGTAAATAAAAGAGGAACTAGAGACTAAAATTGACGATACCCACACAGCCAAACAGATGAGTTTACTATATGCGAGTGTTCTTGCCCTGAGTTTAAATGACTTTGTAGCCTGTACGATAGCAATGTACCGGTCCACGCTGATAAAGGCCAAAAGCAGCATGCCACAGCTGAAGTTGATTGCATAGATACCTCTAGCCATTTTGCAAATGAAATCACCGAAAATCCATTCATTAGCAGCGTAATTCACAGCCCAGAGTGGAAGAGTGAGAACGAACAGTATGTCTGCTATGGCCATGTTGAAGAGGTACACATCCGTCATGGACTTGGTTCTTTCATATAAAGCAAAGGTCATCACTACAAAGATGTTACCAATGAGGCCAATGATACAAATCAATGAATATGCAACTGGCAGAAATACTTCTGTGAAGTTCCTGACTTTCAGCTTAGAACAAGGTGGCATGATTAGAGAACCATAGTCTGAATAGTCTGGATAATTGGGATAATCTGTGGTATCAAGGCCTGTCTGTAAAAAAGGAGATCAACAGTTAACATACAGATATAAATCTTTAATTCTTATATAGCAGAAACACAATAGATGACCAACCACACACCACAATTACAAATGCATTTAATGCTGCAGAGGAGACTTGTAAGAACTGTCTAGGACATTTCATAAATTCGTACTTAAAATATGAATGTGGAAGTAATCTTTTTAGATGTCCCAAAGGTCTCCATATTTAAATATATTACGCAGAAAGGACAAGTCTGCTGTCACAAAAGTCATAGAAGACTCTACAGTGTAAAAGTCTGAAGTTGAAGTAGGGGCCTAGCCTCCCTTTACCATCAAGGAAGGGGAACAGACCTTTCTAGCATGTTATTTACATCATACAAATGTAGCTTGACTAAATCAAGCCCAAAAATGAGTACTTCTCTCTACTCAGCTAGAAGGGCAATCCAGGATAACTAGCCTGAGACAGAGTTACCTGCACAGGCTGAATTAAGTCAGATTCTGGTGTGTAAACCCAATAAACAGTCTTTGACAGTGAACTCCGCTGTCAGAAACCTCTTCAGCTTATCACTACTGAAATTAGGGTGTTTGAATCTGCAGTCTCAAAGAACTGGGACTACCAGATTCATCGCTTTATTGATGTGCTAATACAGTTTATCAATTAAGCGCTTACAAAATTCATTTTGGCAGTACACTTCACAGACAAATATGTTGAGAACTTCAAAATACTTTCCCGAGGATTTCTGAAAAGAAAATGAAATAGATTGGATTGGTAAACCAGTACAAGAAATGTGAACAAGTAGAAAAACACAATCGAAAATAAAACATCTACTCTAAACAGAATCTCATCAGTTCAACTATATCAACAATTCACAGGAGCATTTCAGCAAATCACACATCTCTGCAGCAGAAGGTACAGTTGTAGAAAATGGATAGTTTGTATCAGTATCATTAAGAGCACAATCACAGAATGTTTATTCATAGGCTAATAAATGATATATGAGAATATGTGACTCTTACTTCACATCAAATTTGCACCACAACAAATTGGAGTAAATTAAATTTTACTTTCAGAAATTCTGTGTGACAATGACAATCAGTGTATTGAGGGAAATATGGAACAAATAAACAGCACTACCTTAGTATACTTCATAACAGTAATATGAGACTGACTTTTTTTTTCCATTCTGGCATTTTATCAGTGCATCTCAGCGCTTTTAATATCACATTACTTGCTCTTTTTTATTACACTAGTGAGGTACATGAAGAGTGCCAGAATAATATCTTCTTATAGTGTGGAAGATAGTACACAATGGATGAACAGACTGAACACTAGTGTTTTGTCTTTGTTTGGTGCACAGATTCACCGTGCAGTGTGCAGTGTGAAGTGTTATAGACTGCACTCTATGAAAATAATTTGTTTTCTGTGTTATCACTGTGATACCTAATTATTTTACAAAAGTTAAGTAATTTGCACAACAACTTGTGTTGAGGAGATATTAGTACCTTTATTTACAAGGAAAGAACCTGAGCACTGAGTAATTAGAATAAGAATCTACTTGAGATGTTCAGTTTGAGACACCTACCCCTTTCAACATCTCTTTTAAGTGTGCTTAGAATCACGAAGGACTTCAGTTATGTTAACAATTAAATCCATTGACTGGTTGCACGCAAGCTCAGACTTCTGCAAATCAGATCAGTCTAAAGTCACAGAAAAATAAAACAGAGAACATGCCATTGGTGGCCACATGTGTGAAGCTGGGCTTAAATGACTTGTTCGACCTCACACAGGAACCCATGGGCAGGAAATTTAACTCCTCAGCATTCCCCTGCATGAGTTCAGTCCTTCTGTTTTTTCCATCAGCTGCTCTGTGAGAACTGCACCTATCAGCAGTGAAGTAATTTCAAGGACTGGATGACATGAGGTGCCAATGCTAAGGCTGTAAATGGCAGTTTTGTCTAGAGTTTGTCTGCTTTTTGCTAGTTGTGCTACTAATTAGGAGGAGCACATGGGTCAACTTTAAGTCTAGGCAAGCAAAACCTTCCTGTTTGGGAATTACCTAAGTTTGAAAGAGAGAGAAAGACAGATAATACGTAAAAGTGGGACAGATGAAGTCCAGATATAACTGGGAAGTGGCAGGAGGGAAAGGAAAGCATGTAATTATCAAAAATGTAATGAGAATGACTCATGTGGGGATGCTGGCTTACAACAGAGGGCTGCAGCTGGGTAAAGAACTATACTAAACAATGTTGCTAAGGCATCACAGCTTCTCTGAATTTTCTGCCCTTTAGACGAATCTTTAACCACCGCTCCAGCTTCCTCTGCTGGCTTTTTGAAACTGATTTTTAGAAGCTGCATGAATATGACAGCCTGAAAGTACTTGAACACCTTCTGAAACAAATTTTAAACAACTTAAGGTGTCTCAGACTTACAGAGATGTAAAAGGCAAGCAGGCAAGTTGTGCAGTTCACCTGGGGCTGTGATCCTCTAACCCATGTCAACACAACTCTAGTCACCATCTGCTGTTTTACACTCTCTGATCTCATCCAGCCAGACACTGACCTTGCACTTAGCTGCAACTGCAGTAACTCTTCAGTTAGACAGCACTAAAGGGGTACCTGTCTAGGTTATTATTTTAGAAACTGTTATTTTCTTGTTGCAAGAAAAACACTATTCTAGGTATCTGCCATTCATGTCTTTTTAAGACCTACATGGTTAAATTATACAAAGAGAGCCTGACAGCATATCTTCTCTATAAAAGTCACTCTTCATCCCACTTGGACAAAGTCACTCCCAAGCATTAGTATAACATACAGAAGGAGGATTACTGGTTGAAGGCACTTAGAAGAAAGTGAGCACAGGTGTTTTCTGCAGCCTACAAGGAGGGCTAAGAAGGGAGATCTCTTCAGATTAGAACCTAGAAAAGGCTCTTTAGTTCTCAGAAGAGCTCAGCAGAGAACCTATAGGGAACAGCAACTATTCATCACAGGAGAGCTGCATACTCTTCCTGACTACAAGAATTCACAAAGGCACCACCAGCCACACATTTTTTCAGAAAATTACTTCCACTGTCCAGCTAAAGATTCCTCAGGATGGTTGATATGAAAGTAGTGGCAAAGGACTCAAACTGAAATTGCAGAGATCTGATTCAGAGTTGATTTAAATCTGTTGAGCTGACTTCCTTTTTTGAATTTGAAATGGCATTCACTGAAGTTATTAAGAAGATCCACTGGCTGCTGAGGAAGTTGAATCAGAATTCTTAGAAACACGGTTTTCTTTTCAACTCAAATCTTTCTAACAGTCTTTCAATAGGCACCTCTATAATTTATAACCTGCACATTTATGTCTTCATATAGCGTTAACATCTTAGGTAAATATTAAAAATAGATTTCCATACATGTAAGGTGTTGTGTGTCTTCTAACATCACTTATGTACTACATGTGGACAAATGTCTCTGCACGTGCCCTCAAAAACACTTATGTTCTGAATATTAAATATATCAGCCTTGCATTTTTAGCTTATTTTTTTCCACTTTATCCACGTTATCACATTTCTGTTTATTATGAAAGTAGTATGCAAGTACTCAAAGGCAAGACTAAGCCACAATCTTAGGAATTATTTAAAATATTATTTGAATTACACAAGAAAAATACAATGAATAAAGACAGACAAAAGAAAAAAGAAATTTTTCTATGAGCAAAAAAAATTCAGTCAATAAGTACTTTTAATAGTAGTCTACCTTTGTAAATACAATCCTACTTACATGTTCACTTTAATACATTCATCACACATACATGCATTATATATTACCTATTTTATTTTAATACTTACCAGAAAAAAAATTGTCTGTAAGTCAGGTGAAAGAGGATGTATGATTCTGCTACATTCTGTTGTGGCTGCCTCAAGCACATTTACCGTCAGCCTCAACACTTTAATTTGAAAAACAAAAAATAACAGCATTAGTTAAAGGTACAGAGTTAAATTGAAATAATCACCACTTCCTTCTGACAAGCAATAAGAATAACCTGCTTTTTTATGTAAAGGAAAATGTTTCTTTGCTGAAAACATGCAAGCTGGAGGCAAATATTTTATTAATTTACGAATTAGGCTACCTATGTAATAATATTATTTTTAAAATAATCAAGATAGAATTCGAATCATAAAAAGTAGGGTGTCAATTGCCACTGTGCCCAGAACGCATCCTGAATGATGACCTGTTTTTGCAAAGGGTAGACTTAATGTTATGCAGATGAGTAGTTTCAACATTAATCATTTAAATCAACAAGATCACTTAGAGTAAAACTGTGAAACTGAGAAGAGTAATAATTATCAAACTGATTAATAGCTGTTTTAGAAGAAAAAATAATAATCTGGTATATATCAAGGTGCACATAATCCAAATTTTTGACCTGAACTGCTAACACAAAATGTGTAAATGCCCAGGTAAAGTAAAATGCAGTTGTATTCGCCTGTTTGGCACAAACATTTGCTGTTCATGTGCATGCTGCTCAGGTCTGCTGTTACAGTTAAATGTAACTAGACATGAAAATATTTCATTTTATGATTCCTGAATTTTAAAACCTATAAATAGTTCTTTTTCAGACTTTGGTTTTTGATGGCAACTTAGATGTTTGCATTAGCAGAAGGAAAAGAAAAAAGAAAAGAAAAAAAACCCCTTCAAACTCCTTATTTATTTTAGAAATTGTGATTGTGATCCCATTAGAGACACCAGATGACATAAATACAGACAACCTTGTAAGATTCTGAGATATGATTAAATTAATAGAATACTGAACCTAAAGAAATGCAGGTTGATAGATGTTCTGCTCACTCATTTCTTTTCAAATCAAGCATATCACAATAGAAGTGGCTCCCTAGAAGCTTAAGTATGGTCCTGCTTTCCACTGACCATACCCAGTGAATGAACCTTAAGGACCCTCTAAGTGCTTCTTTCTCATAACTTTGGGAGTGAGGAGATGAATCTACATTTTGCAAAGCTAACTTCATTACACAAAGACAAACTTAACCCATGGCAGACATGTAACCAGCAAAGAATGATTAATAGAAGTAGAAAATCTCTTTCTATTACAAAAACATATGTCACTTCAAATCATCAAGTCCATGATGACTTTAATCCATATTCAAACAAGCACTTCTACTGCTAGTAACAGCTTGCAACATCTCTCTCAGACAAAAAACTACTTTTGGAATGCCAACAGGTTAGTCTGCAAAGCAGCAGAATATTATCAACAGTGTTTCATGGAATGGGATTCATCAAAATATAAATCAGAATTTCAATAGCTAATTAAAAGATAAATCAGAAATAGATCAAAAGATAAATCAGAAAAACAATTGCTTATCTTGTTCCATATTCAGGTGCTTTCTAATTTAAATGTGTCTTGTGCCTTTACTCCGCAATGTATTCAATATCCATCATGAATAAGTCTTTCAGAAGACAAAGAATTCACCATTTGGTGAATGCCAAAATTAATACAAGGTAACTAGTCAAACTTACCTTCTCAACACAGTTTCTTTTAATCCAGTTACAAAGTCCAGCCAGCCTTCTTTACGGATTTCACCTTCACACTGTCCCAAGTAGAAAAAGTTTTTTCTCCTTAACATAACTATTTGATAATCTGCATGTTATGCAAATGAAGCCCTCACATGTAGCTAGGTTTTGTCCATATGTTAGAGCTCAGAAAGGAAATCTACTCTCATTTAGCTAATATGGTTATTGTGGTTTCTCAAATCTCACCACATGTTAGTTTTCTGTCACCATAATTAAGGAAAGAAAATATGTAAAGATAAGGAAAACAAAGCCATTGTCTGAGTTATTCCAGAATCCACATGTTTCTTCTGGAATGACTCAGTATGTTGCCTTTTTTGAGTCTAAAAGAAAGGCAGCATGCACCTCCCATGCTGTTCCATCCTGCTTTCATGTTCCTTCAGTTAAATTTAGATCAGTCTAATCTGACTCAAAAATCTGGCCTCAGCTGAGGTTCTGGTCTCTTCATCATTACTTTGAACTATAAAATGTAAACTGTTGCTTATGTTACCTATTTAATTTTTTTAACATGACCATCCTACATTGTCAATATTTATTTTTTTCATTAATTTTATCAAACTTTCCTTCTTTTTGTTTGCATCTGGCTTTTCATTCCCTGCAAAACATGTCAAAACCCTGTCTGGTTTTGGTAGTTCTGTATTTAGTTTTTTGTTCTCCCTATTTCTTCCCCTTTCTTTGTTCAGCTTTTCTAGATTTGTCTTATTACCATCTCCTGTTGTCTTCATAATTTCTTCCCAGCATTACATTTTCTATCACCACTCTCTTGCTTCCCCTTTGATCTTTTTTGTTCCCATTTTCAACCTCTCTTTCACCTGACTCCATTATCCTGTTGTGTGCAGCCCTCCTCATAGTACACATTATGAGTTGTCAGTGACTGATGTCCATCCCACATTGAATAGTACCCACCAAAGTTGTAATTACTCAATCACCTCTATCAAATATTTTAGAGAAGAAAGAGCGCTCCTAAAGGCCTTCTACCGTTTTTTTTTTCCACAGGAACAAATAGAGCTCAGGAGGTTAAATGGGAAGTGGTTGTAAAGAGAGCACTTGGGAAGCAGAGGGCTTGCATAAACGGTGCTTAGATCTCGCCTCTAGCCCAAGATATGATTGCATTTGTACAACATCACAATCCATCAGTTTTCTTCCACCAATGCACTTGCTACTTAATTTAAAAATGAAGGGAAACAAAAAAAAAAAGATGGTAAACAGTTTGCTGGTCATGGTAAAGATTCAGAGGTGATTTCTTGTCAGACTAAACATGGAATTTTTGAAGAAGGAGCACAGTCATACTCAGAGCACTCCTCTGCTTCACTGCAGAATCACTTCTTAGAAACAGCGTAGCTTGTAGCTGGCCTGACTTCCAGAAAGAAGCATGAAGAGCAGTAAGTGTATCCTTCCATTGATAATCACCAACTTCAGAATAGCTGGTTAAAAATATTTTATTCTCTTGGAGAAAATGTGGATAAACAAAAAATTGTTTTAAACAAAAATTGTCATATTTTTGATGGAAATTGTTATAGCAAAAATGCCAGTTTGTAAAATGCACAACTGAGTTATTATATAGTTGTTTATACTTTTATTCTCTTTTGCAGTCTGAGCTTATCAATCAGACCAGGTTTCGAGCTTTGGACAGAAAAAGTAGATAGTGAGTAAAGTCATTCCATGGTCTAAGGTCTTACAGGATCTTAGACAGGAAAAGGATTTGAATTCATAAGAAACAACAACTCCCATGAGACATAAGACCAGCTTTTTCCAATTAACATGTTTCAATTTTTCATTAAAATGTTTCTGGAATAGCTAAAGGCATTCTGAAGGAAAAATTGTTTTATTGAAATCATAGGGTTTTACTTTAAGAAATAACTTTCGTCTAATTATGCTACATCTGGTCTGTTTCCTACAGATAACCCCTCCGCTGCTTATATTAAAGAGGTTTGAGAACCATTTCCCATGAAAGCATATCCCAAGGTTATGCCAGAAGCAATGAACCTCTACAGTGATTAACAGAATGATACAAACCCTGTACTGCCAAGGGCCAATTGAATGAAGATGCCAGGCTGTAATCTCACTTATCTACTTTCTCTGCCCACAAGAAATTGTTTTATAGAGCAGAAAACGCATGTTTGCTCCTGAAATCCCAAGAATGAATGCATAACACAAGTTCTAGTCCCTTATTTTCCACTACCTGAGCAATGCTTTGCATACAACTGTGCATCACCCAGACATTTTCATTTCTCAGAGGGATAAGACTGCTCTCATTGTAAATGTCCTTTCTGAGGGGAAAAGTGGTTTCATTCCTGTGTATTCCCAGCCCAGTGAAGATCTATGTTTCAGAATTACCTAGTTCAATATTCCTTGATCCCATCTAGGTCAATGAATCCATGAAACCAAGTCTATGTTACTGCAATATTTAAACAATTTGGCAGAATGAGACCAAGCTTAACACAGAAGCTACACTGAAAAGCTTAAAATCAGATTCTTGCTAAAGTGGATCTAAATTTTTTTTAAAATTAAGTATATCAGAACAAAGAACACAAGATATTGCAAAATATTTCCAAATAACTACTGCTTTCTGAAGTCAAAGGTCTACTGCAAGAAAGTTCTGCTGAATTATCTGCCAGTGTATGACTCATTTACAATAGGCTGTAGAGGACAAGTGAATTTCCATTTCAGAAATGCTGCAAACACAAGGCAAAAATATAAGCAGAGTTAAGTATGCAATTGCTGAAATAATTTCTATGTTTTTGATCCTGTAGTCAAACCATAGCTATTGTGGTAATATTTTTTTCTTGCTTACTCAGTCACTCACTCTGCTTCATGTCTCATTGAAATAACTACCGAAGTAGTTTCTCAAAGCCTGTCATCAGTCTCTGTGCCCAAGCATTTACATTTTAACCTGAGAATGTTGAATTCATTGACCTGATTTCTTTTAAAAGTTGTACTTTCTTTATATGACTGTTTTTACAAGAGAACCCACACCACGGAATGCCCCAATCTCATCTCTCTGGCAGTAAGCTTCATGGCCTAAGAGTTAAAAGAAGTTTAAAAGGTGCCTGTATAGCTAATGATGCAATTGGTTGCCTAGTATGGAAATGTTAGGGCATCTGGGATCCCGGCTCTCACCTAAAACCACAAATGATGAAATGGAAGACCGAAATTCGAACTTTTGTCTGCATAGTATGGAGTTGTTACCTTGGCTGGATACAGATCACAGAAGATTTCTTTCCTCCTGTGTGGACCAAGATGGCCAGCGTGTGCTTTTCAGCACATGGACTGTGATTTTACCAATCGTAAAGGTGAACTGGAGGTTTTGTCTGGCCACTTCAGTAAGACAATGGCTCCCTCATTTTACTTCTACATCACAGTGTAGGCTGTAACCACTAACCACACCAATGATCTGAGGCTACCCAGAGAAAAACTGCCACAGGAGATTGCTCTGCAAGGAGGAAAATCTCCTTCCAGGTCGTCTGCACAAAAGAAATTACTGTTCCTAAACAGTCACCAAGGAGATGCCACTTGTGCAGGCTGCTGTAGGAAGGAAGTTGTGTCCTAATCACAGATCCTCCCTCTGGTCAGATGTTGATCGGTGATATAACCAAGCACATGTTTAAATCATTTTGCTTTTAATAAGCTTTAAATGTTTTGGGCACTTAACTCTTACTGCAGAAGAGTTGTACCTTGGTTCCTTTAGAGAGTTGAAAATACCCATCCATTTCTGTGTGGATTAGGAGGGAAAGGAAATGCACACTGGGATGTTGTGCCAAGCAGATGACAGGGAGAGTGGTTGCTGACACAGGATCCTCTGCTGTGCACAGCTAACACATCTCTCTGAATTCATGGTGCAGCAGATAGTTAACTTTTTACTTCCCTTCAAAAAGTGGGCAGCTGCTGTTATCGTTTGATCTCTAGGTCTTTATGCATGCAGTCACTTACTGGTGGTTACTGCTTTGATGAAATTGATTTCTTCACTGTGATTTTAGAGGTGGTAAAAAAAAGTAAAAAAAAAAAAAAAAGTACCAGGAAGCACATTACTGATCATTTGATCATTTCCTCACAGGAGCAGCAAGTTGGCAATTGATGTTGATTAATTCTGTGCTACACAGAGAATGCAAGCATGTCCTTATATCTCACTTCTCAGAGATGATGGTTTTGTTTCCATAAACATAATCTAGCCCACATTAAGACAGGAACTTGCTAATGCTGTGGGGCAGATATGCCCGAGAACCAAGCAGCACAGCTAAATCTACTGAAACGATACTACAGGGCAAGAGCCCGAGGAGTGAAGAACAGTAGATGGTTAGCCCAACCATCTACTCTCCTGCCAGGCAGCACCAGTAGCACAAAGGGACAGATCAGTTCAATCAGTTCAACAGATAAGTTCTGGCATTGATTTGAACTTTACAGCTGTGTGGTGGGTTGACTCTGGCTGGTTAACAGGCACCCACCAAAGCCACTTTATCATTCCCCTGCTCAACTGGACAGGGGAGAGAAAACATAAGGAAAGGCTCATGAGTTCAGATACGGACAGGGAGAGATCATTCACCAATTACTATTGTGGGCAAAACAGACTTGACTTGGAGAAATTAACTGAATTTGTTACCAAACAAAATCATAGTAGGGTAATGAAAAGTAAAATAAATCTTACAAACACCTTCTCCCCACCCCTTCCTCCTTCCAGAATTTAACTTTAGTCCCAATTCTCTACCTTCCCCCGCTTTGTGGTGCAGGCAAAAGGGATTATGGTCAGTTCTTCACAGGTTGTTTCTGCCGCTGCTTCCTTCTCAGGGAGAGAACTCCTACCACTGCTCCAGCATGTGGTCTGTCAGTGAAATTCTCCAGCATAAATCCTTCCCACAGGCTGCAATTCTTCATGAACTGCTTCAAAAGGGGTTCCTTCCATGCAGTGCAGTCCCTCAGGAATAGGTTGCTCCAGTGTGGGTCCCCCATGAGGTCACAAGTCCTGCCAGCAAACATGCTACAGAGTGAGCTACTCTCTTCACAGGGCCACAGGTCCTGCCAGGAGTGTGCTCAAGCACAGGTTTCCCAAGCGTCACAGCCTCCTTCAGGTATCCAACTGCTCTATTGTGGGGTCCTCCAGGGGCTGCAGATGGATCTCTGCTCCGCCATGGGCCTCCATGGGCTGCAAGGGCACATCCTGCCTCACCACGGTCTGCACCACAGGCTGCAGAGGAATCTCTGCTTCACACCTGGAGTACCTTATCCCTCTCCTTCTTCCATGACCTGGGTGTCTGCAGAGCTCTTTCTCTCGTATGTTCTTATTCTTATCTTCCTTGTCTGCAGTGGCTCTTGTGAAGGTTTTTTTTTCCCCCACTTCTTAGCTGTGTTATCCCACCATCACTGATAGGCTTGGCTTTGACCAGCGGTGTGTCTGCCTTGGAGTTATTTGGCATTGGTTCTGTTGGGCGCAGGGGAAGCTGTAGCACCCCCACTACCAAAACCTTGTCACACAAACCCAATACAACATGGAAAAGCAGAAATTTGGTTACGGCTCTTGGCCTTGTCAAGGAAACTTCTCTATCTGCAGCAAGCCAGATCTCTGAGTGTCTCTTTCTTACCCAGTGCAAAGCTAAGCTAGATAGTTCAGGTGGCAGACTCAGTACAGCCCCCAAAGTATCCATTTATTTTGCTGTAACTTATTCTGATTTTGATGCCTGTGGCACCTTACTCATCTCTTCATGGTATTGTCCCTGCTCATTGCAGGGAGATTGGACTACATGACCTTTAAAGGCCCCTTTCAACCCAAACTATTCCATGATTATATGATTGTGTTGTGCAGCACAAACATGTTCTTTACTGATGGGGAAAGCACGTGTGTCTGCGAGGACTCACTGGAGAATGCTGGCAACTGATAGCTACCCATGGTCCTTTCTCCCCAGGATGTTTTGATTGCCTCCACCACCAAGATTTGGGAAAGTGAGCTAGTATTAACCACTTCCTCCTTTACTGCATCTTCCTCCCACTCCATTGACCAGGATTGGCAGACATCTGAAATTACACTGGGCCATCACTCATCCCCAGTGGGCTCTTACTACTCTGAAGCTTTAGTGCCTATTCCAGGAATCACCACCTAGATGCTAGCAGGGATGCCCTCATCAGGATCTGCAGCTGCTCCCCATGGCTGCTCTCTGTGGCCCCACACAAAGCAGTCTTGGCTCTATCTGCTTCTTCCTACAAAGAGGGACAAGGAGAAACTGACCTTTACATGCCCCAGCATAGTCCTTCCCTTCAGAGATGACCATCTGACACGTATGTTTCCTTCTCTGACCCTCAAAGTATTCTTTCTGTTCACGTTCAGCTGACCTCACCAGTTTGTGTTTGGAGACAGGATCAGAACTCTGAGGGTAATATTTCAGCCAGCAGTCTTGCTCTTTCATAACTTCACAGACACAATATTCCTTTTCCTGTTTCCAAGCTCATTGTCACCTAAAATACCTCTGACCATGCTACCTGAAATGCTGAGGCGAGACCTGGCCCAGCTAGTCATTTCTCTTTACCTGCTGCCAGTTGTAGCAGCAGAGATGCTACTCCTCTGCACCTTTTGTCCATTCATCTCAAACATATCTGCTCCCTGTTCAGTCCGGAGTGGCAGGACTAAGTGTCCTGACTCTTAAGGCACACATCACAAGAACCACTGAGCAGACTACCTTAATATCAAGTATAAAAAACCAGAATCCAAAATGATAACTGGTTTCTTAAAGCAATGCTGACTGCATGGGGTTTATGTAATCTGTTCCTTAACTTCTCAACGTCAGTGTAAAGTGAAGTCACGTGCCGACAACTAAACACTGCATTTCATTTAACATTGCAGCACTGACTCTTCAGCCCCTTCTGAATTAGGCAAGGCCTCAGTCTAGTGAGATGTTTAGACCTGACTACTTCTAAGTGTGTGGATAGTCTTAAAGATGTTTTTCAGTCTGGTTTTAAGAGACAATTGGGCCAACATCTCAGCTGCCATAGGCAACTGACCTTCTGTCCCCTACCTTCTCCTGGGCTCTGGCACCTGCCTTTTTCTCCTGCTGACTGTCTTAGCTTGGCAAAACAACTGAAAAGTGTTCATGCTCTTTCTTTGTTGTTTTGTGCTGGTTATTTGGGTTGTTTTTTTATTTTTCAAGTGAGGAATTTCTCCCGTGTTTAGCACACAGAACCAACTCGTTTAGGGGTCAGGCAAAAGCCAGCAAGAAGAGACAGACCTTGGTCCTAAATACAGTTAGGTCTAGTTTAACTCCCCTCTCTCTGCATGTGGAACAAGTGTTCTTCTTGGTGAGAATTGTAACTCCCATCAGCACCCAATAGGGAAGGTCTCACCCACACAGTTGAGGTTTGTCCACACTAACCCACAGTGACATGTGAACTCTGGAAAGGATCCCCTAAGCCTCATGTTGACCTGGTTGTAGAGGTAAGATGATGCCTTCCTGGCAGGACATGATGTGTCGTGTGTGCCAGTTACACCTAGGTCACCCTGCTGTAACTGGCACATGGAGTAGCCCATCCTTCAGGAATGCCCTTCAGCCTGTCCAACAGAAAGAAAATTCTATTACATTGACATCAAGACTGGCATTCACTGCCAAGCCAGATCTCTGAGGATATCTTCATCACCCAGCTCTACAACAGGGTGTGTTCCTCATGTCCAAGTTCACACAGCAACCTGCTGTCAGCCAGGGTGTGTCCAGGGAGTTGTTTTACTTTTTCCATTTTGGTATATACAGGTGTTACATGACGCCAACTTTACTTACTGTCTTTTGTGAGGATGGAGGGAAAATTCGCTTCCCTGCCACCAGAGTTTCAGCTTTCATGGCTGCAAAAGAGAAAGATGTGATGCCACTTCACATAGCAAATGCAGACAGCAGGACCAGAGGTGTTTTCCTTCAGATGCTGCCAGACCTGTCCAACCAGCTTGATCCACACCACCTCTGGCTTTAGGCTGGCTTGTACCCTTGTCAGAGAATCCTTGCTGTTAATACTTCAGTGGGGCTAAAACAGGCAAGCAGCTTCCACTAACACAGAATTTTTGCTGCACCTTTTCCAGGGATTTTATGTGATTAACACCATGCCTCAGCTGTGCTGGAGAAAGGGATGGACTCCTACCAGCTAAGCTTGGCCAGAAGGCTCCTGGACATCCGGATGTGATAATGCGTGGTCTCTTAAAAAATTTAATCTAAACAAATACAACAAAAGAGCTTGCACTGTGATGCCTCACTTAATAGTATTACTGAAGAGTCACTATGAAAAAAGCTACACTGTAATTACTAGATTCATGTCCTCTGTTGCTCAGATGCTATTGCCTGATAACCTTGGGCTACACCTCAGAATTCTGAAGTTCCCCTGGCTCTACAGAAGTGGAATCAATGGCAGGATTAATGACTCAAAAAACAGATACTTGTTACGGTATGGTATTGCATAGTAATTTATTTCCTTGCGGGTTTCTCATCATCTGAACTGCCTGTGAAGTTTCAGTACTCAGACAGACACTTCTTAGTGCAAGGAGCTGGTAAACAAGGGAAAGGCTGAACTTGAAAACCTCCCCTTCTGCTCAGATGTGCCACCCTATGAGGGTGAGAGTGAAGCCATGCCAGCAGCCGGAGAGAAAAGCTCAAGCACACCACATAGATCCTGCCTGTTTAAGCGAAGTGGAAGGTGAATGTGAGGCTGGTCCAGCCTGACATGAAAGGTGTGTGGAAAGAGCGAGTATTTTTGCAGTTCTCCCTGAAGTCCTTTTTATGACTTTGAAGTAACTTTTCTTAACACTAATTTTCCTTTTCCATCACAGCTAAGGAAAATGAAGACTGTAAAAGGCAAGACAGAACATTAGACTGAAAGATTTTTAGAAGCAACAGGAGATTTGTGGTTATTTTGAGCTCCTGCCGAGGAAGATGCCCCCTCACTGAAGGCAGCACAAGGTTTTATTCTTAAAAGCTCCCCTCTGATTACAAGTTAATTAAAAAGCTGCTGTTTGAATAAAAAAAAAAGGAACCTTTTTCTAGAATTCAGTTTTATATAAGCTGT
Source organism: Cephalopterus ornatus (assembly GCA_013396775.1). Lineage (NCBI taxonomy): Eukaryota > Metazoa > Chordata > Aves > Passeriformes > Cotingidae > Cephalopterus > Cephalopterus ornatus. The sequence continues at coordinate 95,172 of VZRE01009351.1, forward strand.
GTACTAAGGGTGCTTTGCTTTGGAGAGGGCTTAAGATAATTTTTTATGAAGTTGAAATCTTATTAATCGAATTGTTGGAAAATACAAGAATCAGACTTTTTTCTCTTAAAAGTCATAAATGCAGAGATTTCTCACTGCCTACAACTTTTATCTTGTTATATCTGAGGTGGCAACATCCTACTTTAAATGTCTTTCATTTTCTCTTTCTGCACTCCTGCAAGGCTCAGGGTGGCTTTCAGTCTGTGTTGGAGTACCTTAGCACCCAACTCACATTGTGGCTTTGAAGCTCTTTTTGACAGCAGTTTCTTCCTTGGACAGTTGCCAACTTGCTCTCTCAAGAAGGAACTCTTTTGTCCCTATACCACTCAAATGCTTTGAACTTCAGACTAGAGTTTGAAGCACTGTCCCCACACTAGGACATTTAAGCACACCTCTGGGGTGCCCAATTCTGCCTCATAAGCCCCCTTAAGGACCTCTCAGTCTTCCTGGTTCCAGCATCTCTTCCCACTACGCAATTGCTTTAATGTATCACCACAAGTGCAGATCTCCATCGTTGAACTACAGTGTTTGTAAGGGGAAAACCACATTTGCTTGATTTGAAGGCAATTCAAGAGTTTTCTTCCAGGTCTCCGCAAAGACAAGTAGATATGTTAGTGAGGCCTGCTGTCTCTTTCTCCCCTCTGATTTTGCCTCTAAAGGCTCAGATCAACACCAGCGTGGGTTTTGTTTCCTTCTGAGCAATGGCACTGCCATGACCTCAGACCCATCCCAGACTGAAACAGTGGGTCACCTGCAAACCACCTCACTTTCAGCAGTTGTTCAGTTGTAATGACAGGTCATTGTCTCAGGTCAGGGAAGAAGAAAGTGACTGGACCAGCATGGGAGGGAATCCACACAGACACTGGTGGTGCTTGGGGATGTAATGAGTTCTGTGAGCTGTAGATTGACAAGCTGTCAATTTGCAGCAGGTGCATCCACTCACATTTTACAGCTGAGGATGTGACACACTGAAACACTAAGCAGCTTGGCCAGCGTCACCCGTGAAGCTTGTGGCAGACCTATGAACATACCCCGGGAGATGCAGTTTGGTTGGTGCCACAAGGGCTAGATGGCCCCTTCTCGAAACATGACCAGACAAAAGTAATTTCTCCTGGTGCAGTGAGCAGGGTGGCTGGTGGGAGCACAGCTGTGTCAGTCAGGTTCACGGTGTCACTCTGCAGAAAACAAGTGCCTCCAGGAGCTGAGAAAGAGATGGGATGAGCAGAGGCCATTCAGGGACAACAACAGAGGGAGAAAGATTCAGTAAGAGATACAGGGAAATAAAGGCAAGGACGGAGGAAAGCCAGAAAGGAAACTGAAGAGGAAAAAAACCATATACAAAGTGAAGGAGCTTGAAACAATCAGTCAAGGGATTTTTAAAGCAACCATCTTGTGGCTACCTATGCTGTGCTTAGAGTGGCTGAGTTCCCAGTCTGACAGGCCTCAGGACTAAAGAATGAAGAGGGCTTCTCTGAGATCAGAGGTTTTTACCTTTTCACAAACAATCAAACCAATGTGAAGGAAGAATAGTCAACCTCTTGCTACCACCACTGTACAAATCTGGGAGTGAGGACAGCTCTGCACCACACAGTCTGAGCGTGCCTCACCATACTACACCAGGACTTCAGTACTGGTCCCAAACTGCCTCACCACTAACCATTCAGATTCCAAATATACAGCAGAGGATGCTCCACTATCCTTCATCCCCTTCCTTTCTCTGCCTAAATGAGACTAGATACAAATCTGTGCTTGTGTAGTTTTATCTACATGTGCAGGTTTCTGCAGGTAGAGATTAAGACAAGGGACTAAGAGGCATCAGCATCCCTGCACTTACTCAGTGCAGTAGGTTCAGTTCAGTAGGTTTAACATCACAATATTAAATGCCACTCCCCAGTGCAACCTTATGCACAGAGAAGGCACTACCTTTTCCCAGACAGAAAGCTCAGTAGGGAGCATCCTCTTAGCACCTTGCACTGGTGGGCAATACCTTGAATGGCAAAATTTCTGCTTTCCCCGAAGTGCTGGCAAATTCTACACCACATGAGATTTATCTGCATTGCCACATTTTTGAGCTGGAGCCCTAAATTCCATGAAATATATTTATTAAAATACAGATCACAGTTCACTAACGATCATTCCAAATATCTGTGTGCCCCTGGTTGGTAGCAAAAAATGAACTACTGTGGTTTTAGATTGAACCCTCATTTTAAGAACAAAAGCCAGGGGAGGGAAGGGGCAGCCGTACTCAAGAAAGGAATCTGTCTTTAGCTATGTGTCAGCTTCTTCACAGCATCTGAACTCCTATACTATTGAAACCAAGGAGGGAGAAAATAAGTTCCAACTGATTATTCTTCCTCCATCTGAATTAACTCTTTTATATGTTCATGCCTGTTGAAAGTTAGTTTCAAGCCCCTTCTCTAACCCCTCAAGGCAGTACAGAGAGGATGAAGTAACAATAAAATGATTCATTAGCAGAATTTGTCTCTACTGTACAGAAAAAAAAAAGGGGCAGTCAACCTGAGCAAATGTGCAGTAGTGACAAGTAAATGTATACATGCAATTTATTGTAAAAGACCATGCAACTGGACAGTGCTTAGTTTGCTTCCCATGACCAACAGATCCTTGGTGATCAGTAAGAGCACTAGTATACAACAGCACGAGTTAGGATGCATTCTTCTTTTCTGATTTTTCTTAATTCAAAGTCCATAAGAGCAAAACTACATTGGGAGATGAGCAAACAAAAAAGGCTGTTCTGCAAGATTTCCTGTTCCATGATGCATGCGTAATTGACCTATATTTGTGACCCCATTTTTCTTTCAGGTTTGTAGCTGTACTGCAGAGACTCTATCCTTACATTGAAAGTCTGAAGGAGCGGGAATGGTCAATGCTGGGTACAGACTAAGCCTTGAATGAGGTGCATGGCTCCCTAACTTGCATGCTTTCTAGCTTCCACATGGCCTTAAGCCTGAACCAGACCTTAAATGCCGCTCTTCAGCAAAGAAGACACAGAAGGAGACAAACAGCCTGCTCCCTCTTTGTGAATTGCACTCCAGCCTGAGCTGCCCGGCACAGCCAGAGCCCAGGGCAGGGGTGTTGCTGGCTGTTGCTGGCTGTGGTGGTGAACAAGCTGTGGCACAGCAACAGGACCTCTGCGGTTCTGCTGCCATTAACAAGAGAGAGGGGAGTGACTGACAATTATGAAGCTGCCTCTAAGAATCATGTGTTTCACAGGCTCTTCACATGGTTTGTACTGAAATAAGCTGCACCTGCTTTGTGCACTGCTGGAGTTGTAGGTACTTCTGTTACACAAAAAACAGTGGGCCAGAGCTGTGAGATCGTAGTCTGTATGAGCCGCTATAGGCATGCATCTCAATCTTTTCCCAAAAAACGGATTTCCTAGCACATTCCCTACAACACCAGGCCACAGCCAAAATTAAAGTCCACCTTCTAAACTCTTCTTTACAAATGGGATTATGACTTCCTTCTTCAAAACCAAAGTGCTCCTCAAAGTTAATCTCTAACATGATGCTGCCATTTCTTCAGATTTTTAATTTTTTTTAACTCAAATTAATCCTAGCATCTGCTTCTCCCTGCTCTAAACTGCCCAAGTTGGTATCTGCTTCACAATCAAGAACATGGCCATGTGCCCTAGGGAAGGAAGCACAGCTTCAGTCATCTTTTTGTCAATGCAAAGGGAGTTTCCTGCACCAAGGCACCACTCTGGTGCTGGCTGCCAGTACGCTTACTGTTTCAGTCAATTTTACATAACTTGCTCTCTGCTACCACCCATTGCTTTATCAGCTTCACTGTTTTTGAGCTACTCTCAATTCATGCATACGTGCTTGATTTAATTTTTTTGTATAAACCGGATTAGCTTGGGTTCTTTCAAAGTGGTACTTGGCACTGCTGAAGCAGTTTCTTGCTATGAAGGTGCATGTGATACTTTTACAGGGGAACTGTGCGAATGACCTGATTTTACTACCTTATATCTGTTGTGGTTTCCCCACAGCATTGAGCAATTGAAACGAAACACCTAAGCTGTTAAGAAATTGAAAAACAACTTACAGCTTGTTTTTAAACTTAGATAGACCCAAGTGCACACAGTGCACTATTAATTACTAAGTCCACAATTTCCAAGAGATTTCTTCAAAGATATAAGGTTTAAAAACCTTACAGTACAGTAAATGTTAAATTACTGTATTTACAAATATTTGCCTTTCTCCACAGTTTGCATGTATATAAACATCCACATCCATAAACTGCAGCTAAACTGTTTCTACATGCCAACAAGGTAGTTTGCACACACAGAGGCAGCCAGATGGAGTCTGTCTATCCCCATAATAACTAATCACCCATACAAAGGTCTGTTTTGGTAGAATCATCAAATAATTTGGATTGAAAGGGCTCTCTGGAGGTCCAGCCTCCTGCTCAAACCAGATCTAACTTCAAAGCTCAATCAAGTGGCTCTGGGTCCGTCCATTTGAGTTTTGAAAATTTCTGGTGATGGGGAATTCACCGTCTCTTTAGGTCCTGGTCTAAGTCCTGGACCATTTTCATGGTGATTTGAGATTTTATTTCATGTACACAGCTGGAATTTCTCTCAATGCAATTTGACTGTTCTTTCACTGGGCATCTCTAGGAAAATTCCAGGTCCCTTTTCCATATGGCCCATCACAGGCATGGATGTCCACATATTAACCACCCATCTTAACCTTCTCTTCTACAGAATAGTCCCAGCTCTTCACAAATGACATGCTCCAGCCCCATCACCATCCTCTAGCCCCTCCACTGGACTCTATTCTGTTGGCATCTCTTGTACCAGGGGAGCCCGAGCTGAACACAATACTCCAGGAGGGGAACCAACCACTTCCCTCAGTCTGCACACTGACTCATGCTTCCAGGTTTTCACAGCTGCCCTCAGGCCGTTTTCTGCAAAGCTTCTTTTTATCCAGCCTATCTGCCCTCAATTTGGTTTACATAGATGCTTTGAGTGACTTTGGCTAAAGCCAAAGAAAGTTACATCCACTATTGCCCTCAGAGCCATGACAGAAGGTGACCACATTGGTCAGCCACAATCTGCCCTTCCTCTGCTGGTTCTGATCCCCTTAATTTACCTCACATTATTAGAAATGGCTGCCATGAGGACTTGCATCAAATTTCCCAAGGACTGAGGTGAGACTGACTGATCTGTAGCATGCTGCACCCTCTTTTCTCACCTTTTTAAAAGCTAGACATAATATCAGGAATGTCCCTTGATCGCCATGACCTTTCAAATAAGCCTGACAGCAGACCTTGCAGAAACAGAGGTGAAGAAGAAACAGTACCTCAAGTCTTTCTTTCTTTATCTGCTTTACTGGGTCACCTACTCTGTTCAGCAGCAGACTCATGTATTATTTTTTCATATTTCTTTATTGTTGCCACACTTGTGCAAATCCTTCTCACTGCCTTCGCACCCCTTGCTAGCTTCAGCTCCAGCCAAGCTTCAATGTTCCTTGTACCAGTCCTGTATGCCTGTGCAGTTCCACAGTAATACCTTTACCCCATCCTCATTTCAACTTTCCATACAATTTTTTGCATATGAGCTCCGCCAGGAGTTCCTCAATCAGCAGGTTCTTCTGCTATGCTTATGCATTGCTTTGCACAGTGGAAGGAATTCTTTTGAAATGCAACTAGCTCTGTTAACAAAAAAAGAGTATTTCTAACCAGACCCAGCTGATACAGAACTACTGATACAGAGCAATCGTAGGTGCCCCTCCAAGATGCTTCTCAGCTCACAGAAATGTTCCCATCTTTTATGACAGGGCTCTGCTTGTTAATTATAACAGACATCTGAGGTGGTGTACTCAACTATATTAGGTCCTTCAGGGAGGAGCCTAATGTGAAATACTAAACAATATGGTTTGAACTGTACAGTGAAACAAGCATTCAAGAGAGCTTAACTTGTCAGTTATATTTAAATACCTCTAACAGTGGAAAACAAGACAAAATTTTGACAAAGACAAAACAATAAACAAGACTTATTTTTTTTTCCTTTGTTGAATCATAAACCATCTGACAACTTGGGTTGACACTCAGTAACCTAATTCAGTCAAGTCTTAGACTTTAGGATTCTTCATCAGGAATTGCAAGTTCTTTTGGGCTTAGAAGAATTCTCACTTGCAGACTGGACTAACTCTGAAAAAAAGCATTTTTCATGAAAACCCCTAAAACCCCACAGAGTTTCCTGAATTTGTCTAAATGTTAAGATTTCTGGTTCAAGAAGTTCAAAGACACAATTTAGCCAGCACAATAGCTTTATTTTACAATTTGAATTATTATACACAATTCAGTAAAAGCTCACAGGAGGAACAGCACAGAGACTTACCACTTTTTGGTATTTCCTTTAATTAGAGCCAAAGTGCAAGGCCTGCCATTAACTCCCAAGGTAAGAGAACACACTCAGCTGGTAACAAAAGTCATGTTAACACTTAAAATATCTAATTAGTTTTTGAAAAGGCCACATCTTCAAATGCAATTAGAAAAAATTTGATAAACTTTTTGTTTCTTTTGGTATAATAAATTGCCATATATCCTACAGCTAACAGGTAATGGAACATCATGTTTTCCAAGACACGTAAAAAACCCAAACAATACTGCCTCTGCTTTATTCCATACACCTTAAAAATGAATGCCAGAAAATAATTGTTCCTAGGTGTTCATGTGGAATTTTATTCCCTTAAGACGTGCTGTTGCTCTTAAAAAAAAAAAAAAGGAAAAAAAAAATAAGGAAAAAATCCCAAACCAAACTTTTCATATACAGTATCTTGAGGCACAGGTTCCCCTATCCATAAAGGAAATTTTTTACACATATGACATTGTTGCTATTTGAAGTCTATGGCACATTGACTTTTTGGGGTGAAAAAATTTCTCCTCTGTGTTCAGCTGCTACAATATGGCACAAAGTTAAGTTAACACCATGACCATATATTCTGATGCTTTTTTGCTGGGTGTTTTGGGGTGCACATAAATAAAAGGCACACTTTTTCTCTCCTCTCAAATCATTTATGTAATGTACAAGCCTAAGTTCCCAGCACTGCTCCAGGCCTGCTGGCCCAGTGCAAAAGAAGATTTAAGTCAGCTTCCAGTGCTAGTAGCAGCTTATATGCTTAACCAATGGCTTTAGTTTAGCATGCTACTTCCACTGTGGTGATCACTGATGACAGGTCAGCAGTGTTCCTGAAAAAAAATTACCAAGTCTAAAAAAAGAACAAAGGTTAAAATTAAATTATTTATATTCACCTACATGTCTAGTTTCCAAATCTGTTCACAATGTTCAGAAAGTGCACATTTTGAAGTCTTGTTTCAGTATTACAAATGTCCATGACCTATATATTATAGCAGCGCCATGTACAGTATTGTTAAAGAACTGCCAACGTTTCCATTACTGACCCTGTTTTGCAAGAGTATCATGAAAATACAAGAATTTGCTCTTAGCCAGAACTTAGTGTCCGTAATGTTTTCAGTATGGTATTTTTAAATATTTGCATTTAATTCTGTACAGCAGTCAGAATCTGAAAAGCAGAAGGTTAGTGGTTTCACATTTTGGCGCTCATTTTTACTTAACAAGGATTTTCAAGAATGAAAGTAAGCTTACAGCATATGAAGAGCCTTCAATAATAAAGGCTCCACAAAGCATTACCACACTGTTAAAAACTCAAGAAAACCCATTAAAAACTTATGAAAACCCATTAAGATTTAGTTAATGATTTGTGAATTCTTACAAAATTACTTTTTGTGATTTAACAACAGATAACATTGATGAAATTATCATACATAAAAACAGCTTAGGTCTTAACATCAATGGTCTGACAAACATTTAAACAAGAGTATTCTGAGTTAAGCCTAGTGCTAAATTTAGCTCCTAAATATGGCTAAATTTAGATTTAAGAGTTTAGATACTCTCCATTTGATATGCCTTTACAAAAGTTAAAGTCCAACTTTCAGAAGAGACTGTAAAACAGCAGTTTCAAGTAAGTCCGGAGTAATTAGGTATTGTGGCTAGAGTTACCATAAATATGTACTACATGCTGACTTGATAAAATTGTGTTAAAAGATGTGTGAGTTGAACCACTATCTTTGAAGGTTCTTGCTTTGGTTATCTTTAAAAAAAGAAAATCGGACTGTTAAAATAACAGTGCAAGTTCACTATAAAGCCACATGCCTCTTTCTTGATGTTCTCCTATCAACTGGTTTTTATTATGCCCATTGCCAGCAATGGACATTCAGTTTGGAAAATCTACTTCCTGCTATAAAAGGTTTGGCTGAACCAAATGAATAAAGTAATTCTGATATCAGGCTCAAATGGGAACACACTATTTCATTTAGTTCTTGTAAAGAATATTTAAATGCCTTCTCCACCTACAGTCTTTTTGAAACACAAGGCACAAGTAGGGAGTGGACATTGCAGCAAAAAGTGATTGTCTGAAATTAGTAGTCCACAGCAGTCTTCCAGTCCAGCACAATGAAAGATATCTTGCTGCCCAATTCTATGCCACATCTTCTAGATAATCTGCAACGTCACTTAACTGAGAAATGGTAAGGTCTTGTGTGATGCTTTCGAGCTAGAAAATAAATAAAATTGCAAACTCAGAAACTACAAAAACAGTATTATGTCTTGTAGTCCCTTCATATATCAACCCATCCTTTTGGCCTCAAGCTCCTTCAGTGAGCTTTCATAATCCTTTAGGAGATGCTCAGACAGATCTTGAGATAATGGGGTTAAGACTTTTGTATGCTGGATACTAAACCAGCCTCAAATACATTTCATACACCTAGAAAGAGACGGTGAATTCTGCTACTGAACAACTGTTGTGGGGTTTTTGTTTTGTTGGCGTTTTTTTAATCATTATAGTATCTAACTTGGAAGGGATACTGGATATCAACATACAGAATGCAACAAATAATACAACCTTAACATGTTACCTAGGAATGTAGGATAACGCAACATTACTTCACAGAAGGTTAAAAATAAAGTCAAGACAAGATAAGAAGACTATCAAGAACAACAATTTTAAAATAATCATACTTTATCACTGGCATTTGACTCTTCTGTTCCCACAGAAATTTCGTCTATTTCTTCACCGATACTGATGTCACTTTTTTCTGAGCGGTGACTAGTACTAAAGAGAAAGAAAACCATAATCATAGAAATAAGACTTCCTTTTCAAACATCACTTTATACCTGATGTATACATTGATTGGGATTTCATTTCCTAGCAAGTTAAATGTGTACTTACTTAAAACCCTGTAACAACTAACGGCTTCCTACCTCAATGAAACCATGACAAATAACAAGAAGTACTTGGGCCTCTGTCATGCAGTTCACAACACCAGTACCTTCACATCATAAGGATGAGGTTGCTAAGTATTTACTACTGAGCACCCACTATGCTTTACTTTCCAGCTAAATATTTCAGCATATAGCATAATCATTGATTAATAGCATTAAAGTGTTAAAACATTGATAAGTGCATGGTTCAGGAAAAAAATCTCAAATCTCTTTCCCAAAAAATGAACAAAGTATCATCTTAAAGTAAGGTTTTTAAGGAACTCATTACCTCTATACAAAAAGGGACCTGTTTGCTGGTTTTTGAACTCGTAATTAAATCTATTAAAATAGCAAAGTTTAAAGGAATGCCGAAATACTGACAGACTCCAGCAATAGTGACTGTCTGAAATATTATGAAATAATTCATATATGCCAGTGGATATGCTTATAATGCTACTGAGATATCATCCTTCTCTTACCTGTTGAAGTCATCAGCATATTCATCATCATCTCCGTTTCCTAAATAAGTTTTAAAAGCTATTAATCAAACAAGTTTTCTTTTTGGGAAATACAAAAAAAGAATCTATTCCTGCACCAAAATACATGGCTTAATGACCAGCAAAAGTGGGAGTAGATTAAATTACTTGTGCAGATTAGAAAGATGAGTTATGTTTGTCCTTAATTCATCCCAATACTGTTAACACAAACTGTTTCAAAACTGAACATACATTTTCAGAATGCTGACTACATTGGTGAATACAAAACTTAAATACTTGGCAGCTCTGTTTTGAAAGAATGCTGAGTGTTCTTCTATCACATCATCTTCATATTGCACTCAAAGCCTAACAAGGCAACTTTCAAAGATGTGGAGGGCAAATAAATATGCATCTGAAAACCAGTAGTACTTATCAGGCTATCTTTTACCACAAATATAAACCCACTCTTTTTGTAGAAACCTGGACAACAAAATTTATCACTTGATATTAGCAAACATTTGCACAGAATGGATCAAATATTTGTTCCACATGTAGAATGTTAATCCACAAGACACCAGTAATCCCTTTTCTGTATTCCTTTAGATCACATCTTGCTTTTAACTCCAGTCAGCTTCACAATGGTGTCAAACAGGATGTCAGAAGTAAAAGCTGAAGATTTTAGTTCAATATGTATTTCAGTTTCTCAGATTGCTCTAAGAAGCTGGGCCAGAATTTACAATTAAAAATATCAGAACTTCCTAACATTTATCAGTTACTCACCTAATTCTAGTGATCCCAGTTTTGCATTCACTAACCGCAGGTCTTTCAAAACAGAGTTTTTATTCAAATCTGTAAACAAAAGCATTTATATCAGAAATCTGACTTGTGACTCTTCAATAAGACCCCATTTTAACATACCAATCCCTTGGGATTGGTGCACACCAGCACAAGGTACCACAGAGGAATTTCACCTGAAGAGTATGTTCTTTTTTCTCCTCTAGAGGAGTTGTCAGGAGGGTAGAAGCGAAAGATTCAGCTGAGACAGCTTAGTTACAATCAATCATTTATAACAACGGTTCTTCTGTAACAACCTTATATACTTTTATAGTACAGTATGGCAGAATTATATTACATTTTCAGGTTTGAACTCATAACATTTAAAAACATGAGCAGTAAACAGGGATAATCTCCCAGTACTCAGGATCAGGTTTTACAACATGAAAGCAAAAACCCCTAAAGCACTGGTGCAAATAACATAAGACAACAATACAAAGGAGTAAGTCAATTTCAGTTAAAAACTGAGCAGTAGAATTACATACTCGTAAAAACTGCTTTATATACACACAATAAAAGGAATGTAGAAAAGTATTTCATGCTTCAAAACATAAAATGCCACAGTGGTAGCATAATATATCAAAGCCAGCATGTGACCACTCAGTGAAGAAAGCACTACTATAAAGCACATTACAACCAGGAGGGGGCCACATACTCTATCACATTTCCATCTGAATGAGTAGCTCACTCATTATGGGAAATATCTTCTACAATCATCAAAAGACAGAAACGTATGAAAACTTACTATCAGACTCCTTTATCAAAGGTGCACCAGTCAGGGAACATAACCCACTTTTTAGAGGCGGTGCATCAGAAAGGGATGCTAGACCTCCTGCTTTACTGGCTTCAGTTTTCCTAAAACAAACCAAATAAATAAGTACTCCACAGAGCTGTAAATGTGGGCAATTAATTTCTTTTCTATTATTAAATTGTGATAAAACTAGAACAGCAATATTACAGCAAAAAGGAGCAAGAGGACAGGACTATTCATTCTGCAATCTTAAAAACAGTAGGCAGTTTACTGGCACAAGTGTCAAGCGCAACATCGACTAAGAAAGTCACCTTCTCACCCATGCAAAGACTTCCTCCTGTCTTCTCTCACAGACAGAGCTCCTGCACCTTCATCAGCATCACTATTTTTATCAAGGGACCTTTAATTATCCCCACATGTAAATGCAGCCAAAAGAAAAAAGATTCAGGTATAAATCAGAACTCACTTTAGTTTGGTTTACAACTAAAAGATATTATGTCTAATGAAGATATTAACTCTAAGAGCAGTCTGTTCACAGAATGAGAACCTCTCACTTATAGGAAGATAGATCTCATTATCATATGTTTAAGTTCACTTGGTTACTACCTAGTTCAAATCCTACTTGCAAGCAAAGGATGAAGAAACACAAATTAAGAGACCAATATTTTCACATTTAGTATTGCCAAAACACTGCTACTGTGATTCCATTCCTATAATAAAGGACAACATTTGAATCACTTGTTGTATATAAATCACAAAAACATCACGTGTAACATCACACATTAAAATGGTTCAAAATTTTGAACAACGGGTCAGAGATCTAGATCCAATGAGTACTTGGATCATCTCTCACACTCTGGTTAGTAACTGCTTGCTCTCTTCCTCTCCAGTGCACTCATCTTACAGGAATGGGCAAGGCTCCCACGAGGAAATTACCTTGTTGCAAACCAAGCCATGCTGGTGCCTCTCCTACTTATTTACCCCTTGGGACTCGGGCATACCAGCACAAGGTACCACAGAGGAACTTCACCTGAAGAGTATGTTCTTTTTTCTCCTCTAGAGGAGTTGTCAGGAGGGTAGAAGCGAAAGATTCAGCAGAGACAGCTTAGTTACAATCAGATTCTAGCTCATTTGTTAATAACATATTCAACAAACCTTATTATGGGACCTTACTAGAATACATACATCATAATAACATCATGCATTACAAGTCACTACTTGGTGGACTGTGACTCTACTGCAGACACACAAAATTCGGAAATAATTTTTTCTGTAGGGAATTTCCCTACTAGGAGAAAGAAGTCCTTACTTTACAAAATGATTAAAGAGTCTCTTTCTTGGATGGTCTTTTAAAATAAATCCAGTTTATCCAGTTGCAAAGTGAATTTTCCTTCTTGTCATATGAAAATGCTCAAACAATAAGAAATTAGTAAATATTATTATGCAGGAGTTTTTCCAGACCTTTCTAATTTTCCCAATTTATCATTTGAACCATCTGCTACAATGCTTACTTTGGTTAAAGGCTAGTTAAATGAGCTCTTGAGTAAGGAGGAGTAAATGCAATCAGATACAGTTGTAATCTTGATATTAACAATAAGAAAAAGAGAAAATGAATACCACACAATATTTTCCAGACAAAAATCACTGCTCTTTGAGGAAAAAAAATTTGCTTCAACTAAAGCTGTATTATAAATAAACTTTCTCAAAGAGTCCGTTAATTTACTAGAAAGAGACCTAGTTTACCTGGCATGATTGCTTTGTGCTGTACCAGAAGGATCCCATTCTAAGAGTAAGCATCTACTGAAGTAATAAAAAAACTTACGCTGCTCTGCCCACTATCAACATAGCTGGGGGAAGAAAGCCAACATGAGAGGAGTTACTTCCAAACTGACTTACACAAATGATTCTGCAATGTGTTTTTAATCTCTGCTAAGATGGAGCAATTCTCTGATTATTTGAGCACAGCAAAAAGAACACCATGAAATAATCCTGCAGCATTTCTCAACAGTGATATCTAAACTAGGCTTCAAGATAGCTCAACATAATAACACAAAGATAGGTTTTTCAGTTTCATAACAAAGCTGTTGTATAGCTCCTGTTTCAAATGATGATATTTTTCAGTCATCAGACTCCACAGATGAACAACAAAAAATGGGCTTCAGATGCATCTGAAAAATTGGCATATGCAGAAGAAACGACACTTCACTGAAACGTTACTGCACACAAAAGGTGTTGTAACGTGAAGAGGAAACCCTCAGCTGTGAGAAAACTCTTCTTATTATTACAGGTTATGGGGCCAGCTTATACTGATTTTTGTCCTCCTTACAAAACCACACAGATATTTAAAGCACTATCCCTGTCACCATCCACTTCTTTTAGTGCAGATCACCACTGCAGCTCTGTTGCAGGAAGAAACACTGATGCCTGTGCCTCATACATGTTCACCAAAGAAATACGCTGGGAACATTTTATAGCCTCACTGATGCACCTTGAAGCAATACAGGTTTTTCCACTCAAGGTACATCCCAAGAGATCCCAGAGGACACTGTGCATTTCAAAGAATCATCAGAGAAATGCACATTTCAGAAACAAAATGTTAACAGAATAGATCTAAATGCTTGAACAAGTGCAAATAGTCAAATAACAACTAGGTCTCAAAGGTCTGCAAGTATAGTGAGGACAAAACAAACCTGGTATTATGTAGAACATTCATGTTACCTACCAGCCACAAGTTCTTTCTGGTTTGGGTATAGGATCATCAAAGAAAGAGTCTCCTTCTACATCATCTTCATCCACACCCGGATCACTTTTTTCTTTGGCATTCAAGTCTTTGTTTTCTAGTTGAGGATCTAGTTTTGCCTCATTAGGCAGAAAATGAATGCTTCTTTTGCTTGCTTCCCCTGATGAGACACTGGTATCACTCTGAGTGTTTTCAGCAGCCTTGAAAGATAAAGAATGAAAGGAGTAAGTATTTATGTCTTGTAATAATCTAAGTGGTAATATAAACACACAACATATAACTACCATTAATTTTTATAATGTTAGCTCGAATTCCTGAGAAGTACTAATAAATTTATTAGTATCATCAGGAATCACACAGGAGAAAAAAATTGTTTTATCACTTCAGAAAGTATTCTTTATTATTGCTGCCATAAAAAACTTCTGTTCCATCCTGTGCACTGCTATGGTATCTAGACCACTCCTATTATAAAAGCAAACAATTTTAAAAGATCTTGGTTATCAAATAAAGAAATCTACAGACAGACTGACTCTTATGCTTTTTTCATGTTATTTTTTCAACTGTCTATAAGCAAATGTTCTTAGTTACAGTCACTGTTTTCAAAAGAAATGTAAATTACTCTAACTTCCATACTAAATGGTAATCTCTGCAATATAATATTAGTTTTTAAAGTGATAAGCATAAGAAAACTGCAGTTACTGATATATTTTCCTTTCAAATACTAAAACCAAAAATTACACAAATGAGATACTTTAAAAGTACATAACTTTCAGTCTTTGTATCACGCTTATGGCTCAGATCTACAGTCTGGAATGTAAAGACAATTCCATATGCTAACTTTAACATCAACTCATACAACTCAAGTTGTAACTCTGAAAGGCTTTGTGGCCCTAAGAACAATATTCACATTTACCTAGATAATCAAGCTGCTGTGAAAGAAAAAGATTTTTATTTTTAAAAAATAGTATTTTTCTACTTAGCAAAGAATACTGCCATTTTCATCTTCTCCTAGACTTATTAAAATTAAACCAGTAAAAACATTTATTACATTAACTTCCTATGTGCATACTAATAACAGCACAAAACCAACAGTATTGTTTAATGCAGATACCCAACAGGTATTTACGTTGTAATGTCCCAAGTGTTTCTTTATCAGTCATTAACTTTCATTCAGAAGACTGAAATAAAACTTTCAAATTATAGGCCATGAGAGTTAAAATTACCTTGGTAGGTCTTTTTCATACCAAGGTAATTTTATCTCAGTCACAGAATCACATTCAATTGCTGGCAGCAGCTCATTTCTTCTAGGGCAAGCAGAAGTACTCAAACCCATAAGTGGTAGTAACAACAATATTTTAATTTCGTATCCTAGAGGGACAGAATTGTCGTTGAAAATTAAGAGCTTAATGATAGCCTGACTAGAATAAAAGGGAAGCTACAGCTACTTCTCTGTTCTGGGCCCCGAGACAGCAAGCTGCTACTATGTCATCTGAGAACCTGCAAGCACAACAGTTGGTCTTTGCTTGAATTCATATATAAAAGTTTTGCTAAAGTGAAATAAATACTTTCAAATTGCAGATGATTTAAGTGAATGCCATCATATCTGCAGTTTCACAGGAGTTCTCTCTTTTACTTCTAATATATGTCATGAAGCTTTTCATTATATATAAACAATCCTACCTTAATTGGTATAGAATGTGTACTTGACCTTCCATCCGATGATTTTGATGTGGGGCACTGGCTATCACTTAGAACTGGAGCTACCTAAAAGTTTCACATAAACACTTATTAAAAAATATATTTAATTTTGTCATAATTCCATCCAACAAGAAACAAGGCTACCATCCTCACCTGCACAGTATGCAAACTGTGACACTGTCTGTGGGAAGTTGACTTGGTGTAAAATAAGAGAAAACTGGGAAGTTATATTCACATTCTAACAGAAGTTACAACAGTATGGAAATTATAGGATGAAACGCAGCTGCTACTTCTTGGGTGAAATGCAGCTGGCATGCACGAAATACATTGCACAATGACTACTCACACAACACAGCCTGCAACCCCAAGTGCAGGCTAAGAGGGATAAAACAGAGAGTGCAGCAGAGTGGAGACACTGCAGTCGAGCTCTGTTGTAACCCTTGCAGGGAGGGGAACTCGATGGTACCGTGTAGCAGACAAATCACACAGCAGCTGTCAACCAAGGCAGAGAGCAGATGTCGTCTTGCTGCTGAAGCAGCAACTGTGGCGAAATCGCTCTCCTCAGATGAATTTAGTTTATTATAATCTAATTATAACACTAATTTCATCTCAAAGTTACCCTCCTCCAAGGTACAACCACCCCTCACCGAGCATGCGCTCTATATTTTATTGACTATAAGTTAAAGAGCAAGCAATAAAATCTTACACCAATCAGTAACAAAAGCATGTGTGACTAGAGTCACTCAAGCTCCATCTAAATGTAAAGTAACAGTATAAAAGTAAACTAAGAATGGGGCGAAGTTGGGGAAGACTCCACTATAACTTCTGGGATCAGTTGATGGGCTGAACCTGTGTTTACCCATTGGGTAAGAACCATATTCTACAGGTGCTAAGTCATTATCTTGAGCTAGCTTTCCTTGGTGATTAGAGCTTGTCAGTGTCATGCTTTAAATATGTTTTTGCAGTCAGCTGTTAACATGAGCAATCTTACAACATTAACCTGTCACAATTTCCCAATATCAGTGTTTTTATTAATAAAGTGTGTTATTCCACAAACTGTTTAGCATGAGTCCTTCAAGGGAAGGACTGTAAGTCACCAGCAGCAGATAACATATTCAACTAAGAGTGAGGAGATCCAGGAGGGTGTCCAAATTGCAATAAAGGATTTGACTCCAATACACTGTTGGTGTGTGTCCCTGAACGAGTCAGTCAAACCGCCCTCCAATCCAGCAGGACTGTTCAGTGGAGCCCCCAATAATGGGACAATGACAGACTGGTCAGGCACAAGGGTATCGGCTTTCCTGGGTGCTGACAGGCTGATAAACACCAAGGGCTTGAGGAAACTCCCCTTTCATGTGACAGAAAATCGCTATGTCAAGAAGTCAGTGACAACTACTTCTGAATTTAAGCTTTCATTGGGGTACTGAATGCATCTTGAGTGTAAAGGACTTTGTTTAAAGTCACAATCAAATGCTATTGGTTGAATTTCATTAATTTTATTAACAATATTACTGCCATTGCCTTCAAGTGGTTCAATACTTTGATACATTTAAATACATATGTTTTCAAAAGAGCTTTAAAGTTTTTAACAAAACCCATTGTAGGCTTTTCAGGTCATATTAAAATTAGAAGTATGCCAAAGAAAATAGGTACGGATACAAGTGTTATCAAATAACACTAGAAACTAGAACATAAGTGACACAGTGTTTTGTGTCATTTATCTGAATCACAGAATTACAGAATCAACTAGGTTGGAAAAGACCTCTGAGATCAAGTCCAACTTTTGACCCAACACCACCTTGTCTACTAGACCACGGCACTAAGTGCCACATCCAGTCTCTTCTTAAATACCTCCAGGGACAGTGATTCCACTACCTCCCTGGGCAGCCCATTCCAATGTCTGATCAGCCTCTCCATAAACAATTTATTCCTAATGTCTAACTTAAACCTCTCCTGGAGCAGCTTAAGACTGTACCCTCTCATCCTACACCTGGCTCCACCTGGATCCACTCTGTGCTATTATGTTTTAGCAGAATATTAGTAAAGAGTACTAGGGTGGCATTAAAAGTAGCAGTATAGTCATAATGTTTATCTCTTATCTGATAAGTTAAGTTAAAGGCATAATATAGTAACAACCTGAAACAGTGTAATATAACAATAGTCACGTGTTCTTAATTTCAGTTTATTTTTCATCATTGAAATGAAAATTAATAAATAATCATAAAGAAAGAAAGAAATTACACATTAATACTACTTACTTCTCCACTGCCTGAAATCTTCTTCTGCTGACACTTCCTAACAACCTCCAACAACAGGGGACCGCCCACAGTACCTTCTGCTTCAGTAATTCCCAAATCTCGAGCTAAGTTTTCTCGACCATCAAGTCCATTTAGCTGAATAAGAATTAAAAAAAGAATCACAACATAGAAATAACTGTCAGAAAACAAAATATATATTGTAATGTAAAAAAAGCTTTTTGGTCTTATTTAATACAGCTTATATTTTGACTAAACACTGATTATTTAAGACTTTCTATTGCATGTGGACTAAAGTAATAAAATCACAGAATCCCTTAGGTTGGGAAAGACCCTTAAGATCATTAGGTCCACCCCTAAACCATATCCCTAAGTGCCACAACTACACATCTTTTAGATACCACCTATTGCATAATTTACTTCTGATCTGTACCTGAACTTGCCACAGATCATGCAAAGTTGTTTTAAATATGCAAGAATCTGTTATTAGCATGCTATCACTGTTGGTCCCTCACAACTGAACTATACTTTTTGTCAAGTAAATCTGCACAGAGTCCTTTGTTTTACTGAAATTTCTCTTAGAATACACTACTGACATTATTTTAATTTTCATGCAACAATACTAACTTAGTACTATGACATAGTAAAGTTAGTGGCAAAAAACGTTGCCGGAATGTTCTGTTGCATATACTATTATACGATTCCACAAAAATTGTTAAATTGGTAATTCATAATTATCAAGCGTTGATTCTTAATAAAGGGAAATACTCTAATAAAGGGAAATACTCGCATTAGCACACTTTTCTGAAAAATGTGTCTTTATGACAATAAGTACCTTTTACAGACTAAACATAAAAAAAAATTATTTATTACAAAAAGAAGCAAGTGGCTTAAATAAATCTGCTACAGTTTTTCTATTTATTGCCATGCAGTCCAAACAGTCAACATAGCATACAAATAAAACCAGTATATCTTACTGTGCTTGATTCAGGCTGAAAAACAGCCAATGTAAAATCAAGATTGAAAAACCGCAGAAATTCCGCAACAAGACCTGCTACCAAGCGACCTAAAAAGGAAATAAGAGTAAAAATACACCAGATAGAATTCTTCCTTCAAAGGAAGAATTAACATTAACATGGTTTCAGTATGAAAATAATTTAGACAATCAGCAAACTACTACCACATAGCAAATTTGTATACTAACTCCCAAATTATCTAACTCAGCCACTATATCAAAATCATTTAAGTCAATAATACTGCAAGAGCATAGAGATTGCCTACAAAATTCATGTGTAATATTATTGTTTTAAACTATTCAGCTGTTTTAAAAACATCATTTTGACATTTTTCTATATGTTTATTTACTCCTGCACCTCTACAGTTAGTTTTCACTGTTTACTGTTTCTATTGGTCTAGAATGTCTCAGAGTTAGCACAACCTTAAGTTTTAATGAAATATTAATTTAAATGCATTAATGATCTTATTTAAAAATAAAACATCAGCAATATTAACTTCAAAAACTATAGGTTGAGTTCTATTCTGAATGAATTGTAATTATGACTTCTGAAAGGAACAAAAGCATGTCATGAAGACTGTACTGTTAATAAGATTCAAGGATTTAATACTTTGTTTCCTAATTTTATTATTTTGAGAAGTATATACTAAAAAATGAACTTACCATCTTTTGTACCTAAAAAAGTTTTCAAGCTTTCATTTACCAGAGGTGTTTTGTTCTGTCAAAAAGCAAAAACCAAACAGTAATTAACATCATCTTTGCGCTAGAAAGAAATTAAAAACCACAGCAAGATAATGTGTTGTTGTACTCTGTTCCACAACGATGCCTCACATATGTAATTCACTTCTTCAAAATCTTCCTTTATATTAATTCGACTACCTACAAGTAAAAGCTATATTTATTTAGGAAAATTAAATTTGTCTCAGACCTAAAATAATTTCACCAAAATTCTTCCTAGCACACTGATTTTTATTTACTTAATGACTAAAAAGGGAAGGTAAGCAGTTAACTTCCCAGGTTGCTCCTCTAATATAGTGTGAAGTTTGTTTAACGAAATTCAGTCCAGCCTTTTAAAAAATGGAAATTTACAAATCTTCTAGACAACATATGGACCATGCTAATAAGTAGTACACAAACGAATACTAATCTTCTATTAATTAAAAGAACTTCAAAGATATTATGAAAATTTTTTTTCTCCCTTGTTAGATTTGCCCTCTTCAACTTTAATTTTTAAACTGAAATAAATCAATGTGCTGTGCTTGGGTTTCTCAGAACTGTTCAGTGATTTTTCAACACAAATTCTAAATGCCATTCCTAACATATCAAAATGTCCTGGGTAAGAAAAGGATCCGTTAATATAGTTTTATTACTACAGCTGTAAATGCTAACACACACACAAGAAAGTGCTGCCTGAAAAAAAACAAAATCTATCTTGCTGTATATTTAGGAATTCAGAGGAGTGGTAAGTATTAATATACTTCCAGTGCCTATAGTGTAAATATCATGATAAGCTTTTTGAGAAATGGTGAGCTGAAATCTACTGTAGCAAATTCCTCTTCAGTGCTGTTACTCTCCAGATAGTGTGGGAGGTTGTTCTCTGGGTACTCCATAATATGCTGAAGCTTCCCATAAGAGATGGCATTGTGCTGTATCACTCTTCGATCATGTCTTCTTCTGCAATTTTACACTAAATTTCTGGAATATGGAATCTCATATCATAGAATAACTACTTCTCCTCCTTATTAATGTCACAATACTGTCTGTTTCAGTTAAGCAATTTTCCAGAAAGAGCACAACCATCTAACCAGTAGAGAAATAGAAGTTTTCCATTCCTCTCTTTTTGAAACAGAGGATGGACATAACAGTACTCTCTACTCTCCAGTTCTAGAAAATGAAAAGACACAGGAAATGGAGCAATGTCGGCAGTAGAAGAGGTCACGAGACTGGTGCCTGTATACCACAGCAGTTGTAATCTTGATAATATCTCATTCCCTTAAGATTATTATATTGTCAAAGTATCAATACATAGTCCATGTGCTAATAAGAATTCCCCCTTAAGTATAAAGCAAATTATCCTGAAGCAAGCCTACAACATCCTTATGGGAAATATGAAAAGCATTGGTATTTTGCTGCATTAAATTGCTTTCACAGTACACTTGTCAAAACCCTCCACTATAATATTTTAAATTTCAAAAGACATTATTCTGATTTGAGAAAATCTTGATCAGTCAACTAGATATCTTTTTTTAAATAAGTATTTGATAGAGAATACATTTAGTTATTCTGGTCAGTTGGACATAAGCAATATAAACACAGAAGACACAGTTACTTAAAACTACAATTTCAAAAGGCTATTTAACAATTCCTATTTTTAAACATCAGGAAACACCCTGGCAATCCTGTTTTCTGTTCTTTATGCATCATGCTCTTATGCAGAAATACATATTTTTATCTTCTTACATTTCACAAAAAGAAAATATTAAAACAATTATATTTAATTCTACATGAAGAACTATCAGGATGTTTTTTTCTGTCCTATTTATTTTTTAAAGTTCTCTTACCTCTACTTTCTCTTGTTCTTCTAACGCCAAAAACACAGCTGCTCGTAACTCTGCCTGCCAAGTAAAAAACAAAACAAACAGCATTCCTATAACCACTGTTTTCCCCATGCAAATAGAATGCAAAGAGCTAGCAAGTAGTTTAAAAGCTATTTGTTTCTCCTCAAGCAACTTGGCATGGACTCTAATCTACATCAGAGCAATTAAAACACATAAGCTTACAGGCAGTGTGACTTGAGGCAGAGAAATAATAGTTTCCAGACGGAGAACAAGGCAGGAGGGGGGAGCAGGGCGGGGAAAGCAGAATTTGATACAAAACTTCCTAAATTATTTCTTTGTACATAAAAAGATTCCAAAGTACCTACATTATCTCCTATTAGTATCTTCTGAGAGTTAAACATCCAGGTCTTTCAGGCAGCTTTGAAACACCCACCCTTCATTTACAATTCATTCAGGAAACATGAACAAATAGCTTATAATAGCCCATTTAACAAGTTAACATTAAGATATACAAATTCCTATCATTTCTTGTCAGATTATGTGCAAAAACACAGAATTTCTCAAGGAAAAGAGAATCCCAGTCATTCAAACACTCCTGTAGTAACATTTTACCTAGCTAATTCTAAATACACTACTGTCAAGAATCAGAAGTCTTCTAAGGACTGCTTTGAATATTTAAGTTTAAGCCTTGCATACTTAATTTTTCTAAGCACTACAGCTTCTCTAATTCTTTCACTGAATGCATCAAATGGACAACATACATTTGATGAAGTTGTTTGCCACCTTAACTCTTAATCTGACATTTTGAAGTAACTCAGTCATCAGACAACATTGCAATAATAAACTATAAAAGACAGTGTATGAAAGTTTTCTCAGGAGCAAAAAAGAAAGCAGGGTTTTAAAAAAAGATCTATTTCCATTACTAAGAATAAAAACAGTATGAAGAGCGTCTGGACTTTCTCATGTGTATTATAAGAGGTAACTAAACATGGATTACCCTGTAACTATTCCCTCCCACCAAAAAAAAATCCTTTCATGGGAAAAACAAACACTTCATTTTTAAGAAAAACCCTCTTTTCACAGGGCAAAATGTAATGCAAAAATGCCTAAAGGATTTCTCATCAAAAGAAGAGTAAAATGCTTACCACAACTGTACGCAATGATCATACTGATACTGCAGTCACATTTTTTCAGTTGCTGGGATACAGCATTGAATCAGAAAATTCTCTTATAAGCAATTAATTTTTTTTATTATTCTTACTTTTCTTTCAGGTGCTGGGGTATATAGCGAGCAATAAGCAAAGCCTCTTACACTTCATTCATTTAAATATTATTCTTACAAAATCAGTTTACATTTAACTTTCCCACCAACAGCTAAAAACTTGTTTAGTTAGTTCTATATCACTATGATAAACATAACATGGTTGTGAGGCTTTGTCACTTATGCCACAGATGAAGCAAATATACTAAAATAAGAAGACAATAAAAACAACAAAACATTCCTGACTGGCTACTACAACTGTTCAAAATAAAACACACCAGTCACTACATGCGGATAGGGGTAAACCCCCTTAAGGGTCTGGATCATGGGACTGGATAACAAAGTTGTCTCAAAGTAGTTGCCAGTATGTCAGCTGATCCAGAGCCTGACCTGTTTGAGATTTTGGAACAATATTACAACTGTCTTTTTTTTCATATAACTGGGATTGTTTGCCTGCTCCACTCCTCTAGGTCCAATCCAGTGGCTTTTAATTACAAATTGAGGTGCTTTTCTTCTTATTTATTTAATGACACAGGGTCAGTTTCTCCCAGATGTCACCATTCCCCATTAATATCTGGTTCACGTTTATTTACTTTAGTGCCCAATTAATAACCTTAAGGTCAGGAGCTCCTCACTAGAAGATAATGCCACTGGTATTTGTGACATCTTTTATCTTACCTGCATCATCTAGAACACCACCCTAAAGCCTTTACACAGATATGCAGCCCTGCAATCGACCCTTCAATCCTGCAAGCATCACAGTATGTTTGAAGTTACACATTCCTCTACTATCTCCAAAAGGAAGGTTTGCACCACTACAACACACTGATGTTCATCCTTTGAGGTGGGCACTACTCAGACCATAGCAAGATATCCTCAAAATATCATCTTGATAAATTTCGACGTGGAACCATACACTGGAATCTGTGTGAGAATAAGGCAGAAATTCTCAAGTTCGTGCAGAAGAAAGTAGAAAGCAATACCATAACAAAGCTGAGGACAGAGGCATAATCACCCTAATAAAAGATGAATCATAATAACCAGTAGGATGGATAATGTCATATAGGCCTTTTCAGGATCTGAGACCAGTCACAGAGAATTTGAACACCAGAGACTGAGATCAGGTATGGCCATAGCGATTTGTTTCCACCAGCAGATATGAAGGTTTATATAACTGCATAGATTAATTCATTTACATCCTTCTTCTCACATCCCTTTTCTTTTTATTAAGTGTGAACGGTTTGCATTTTTCTTTGCTCTGGTATCCTTTGGCATCAGCCCAAACTGTGTTCCATACATTGTTACAACCTGCTCTTGCCATTTTCCACATTTCCCTATTCCACACTGCCTCATTCTGATAGCAGTTTTCAACACAATCCAAACACATTGTGAAGAATTTTATTCACAGTTTAGTAGTAAAGCAGAGCAAAGCTTGATAAACAAATTATCCACCCATATCCTTCCTAAGGCTTCAATAAAACAGGGTTATGTCAACAGAGACAGATGTTGATGAGTGTCTACCATCCAACAAGTCTACAGACTTCTTTCTCATCCCCTCGATGTAGTTTTATCAGGCAAGAGCTCATGTCAATGAGACAGCAATTTGATTTCACTGAACTTAGCTAAAATGAGTAGGGCTAACATTGTACATGACAACTACTGTCTTTATTCCAGAAATGTATGGGTCAGTGTTTTGAAACAAAAGAATGTTTCCCTTTTTCCTCCCGGGCATTTACAGCTCATCAGACAACGCTGTTTTTTACTGATTGCTGCCTACTATAAATCAGAAGCTTGTAGTCCATGAAAGAAAGTAACTTTTCTGCACTGGACTGTAGTATCCCTCTTCAGAACCTGGACAAGTTTACCCTGTTTTAAATACAGAGCCTTTTTCAGGCATCCTAAGCACTGTCCAGGAAAACAGCTCCCTCAACCCACAGTTCCCTGGAACAAGGGAAAACAGTTCATACTATCTGAAGAGCTCCCCAAACACACTTTTGAGGTGACATCTCAAAAATGCCAATCTAATTTGGAAATATGTTCTTAATAGGAAGACAACAAGCACTCACCTTAACAAGGTTATTAGTCTGATTTAGTATGCTTGTAAAAGCCATTCACAGCAGCTTAAATAGCAGATACTGGATGAGAAGTAAAAAAGATTAGAGACCATCATAGGAATAAAGGATGACCTGTAGCCTGTAACTACTTCCCACTTGCAGACTCCAAAACATATAATATGTAGCATGACACTGGAGTTCTTTTTTTTTTTTTGGTAGTGTCTTTCATTGTGCTGGAATACATTTGCCCAGGATTTAAATAAGAGATCTTATTCTCCTAGGACAAAACTTGAGATGGTGTTTTCCAATAGGAAAAAACTTGTGGACTCCAAACACATTTCTACACCTCAAAGCATGTAGGCACATCAGTGACCAAGAGCATTTCCTATAATAAGCACAAACTGTAGATATGGTTTGTTCCGTGGACGCTGGTCTTCTTTGCACAGCTACACATCTCACCTGCAATTATCCCAATATCCCAAAACTTTCCAAAGAGATCTCAGCAAAATTATTTTTTCCTATTAGACTTTACTCATATTTTCTACTCCTGAGGCAATATTTTATATGAATATTTTGATCTGTTGTGAAATACTAGGTAAAAAAGTGGTCACTTTAACTTCATAAAATGCTTTGTACATGTAATACAGTTGAGAATGACATTGTCTGCTACTTAAAGCCTTGCTGTCCGTTTCATGCATCTCTCAATATCATTTCTACAAACCCTTGGAGTCCTGCAACTTTTGCAAGGAAGTCCTGAGATTTCTTTTCTTAGATCCAAGACCCATTAGAAGAAAGAATAATATAAATGTCATCTTGCCAAATGCACATGCTACCACCCTTGACAACCCACTTCAGGAGCTGAACATACAGTTTTTGATGCCATATACAGGCAACTTTTTGCATTCCCCAAGAAACAAGGGGTGGGCAAGTATAGCAAGTATCAATAAGGCAGACCTGCAAGGGGCCAGTGGGAGGCACAAAACTCTCTTGCAAGCTTGCACACGCAAATTGTGAACAAGATGCGCATCAGCGGATGGTGTAGTTAAATGTATTTCTTGGGCAGTGAAATGATTAAAGCAACGCATAGGATTTTGCATGGTAAAAGAATGCTTTTGCTGCTAAGGTAAACTGCTCAGAGATCTTCCAGGCAAAGTACCAGCATGTATAACTGCCGTCTGCTCCAGTGCTACACAACAGCCCCATGCATGCTCAAGCACAATCAATCTCTTGCATATATAAAAATTAGTGGCACATGGGCACCTTCCTACACCACTTTCAGCACCTCCACTTCCTAACTCCAAAATGGCTGTCATACACCTTGGTAGATACAGAGCACATGCGTTGCTCTAGAAAGAGCAATGGCAGAACATGAAGCTGTTTAACCTCTGGTGACCACCCCAGGCTCAAACCTTGCGTGCATCAGGCTAAAAAGCCTGTATCAGTCTGATACATACCAGATATGTATCACAAATCCAAAGCTAGAGCCAAACCACAACCAGCAACTTCGCTATGAATATTGCTCAGTCCCTCTCCGTCTGCAATATCAGTGAGGTTCTCATCCTTGAGCACGATGTGGTGTGCTCTCCCCCCTGCACTCAAATTTTGAAATCTTGGCTAAGTGACATAAAGGATTGATTGTGCATACATCATCCTTTAGACATAAACTGGTGATCAACTCTGGGACTAGAAGTGGAATCACACTGTACCTAGACTCCTCTCAGAGAAGGAGTTTATAAAGTCCTTTCTGAACCTCATGACTCAATGGGAGCATCTCCCTGACAGTTTTGTCTGACCCTGTCCTCTATGCAGTAAATAATCAAGTGTAATTTGTCATCTCATCTTGTTAAACCACCGTCACATTTACTACTGAATTTTGCTAACTTACTGCTTTATATCAGTAAAGTATATGTTGCTTTTCTCTTTTGAGTGAAGTGCATGACCGCACCTGTGCAGAACAAGACCAGACAAGTCGTTTGCACGACCATATTTTGTCAGCAGCCTTAATTGGTTAAGAAAGTTAAACTTGCTGGCAATGTAATTGAAAAGATGAAAAATGCTGGAAAAAGGAAGAATTCATAACACAAAGGAAGTAGTAAACACTTAAAATCATAAACTCTGAATATCCACAGCTACATTTATCAGGTGCATGTCACAACAAGTTCCCATTCTCATGTTCCAAAGCAGGATACATGCATGATATTATGAGGACCATACTGACATTGAGACATTGAATTTCAGTTAGTTAACCTGAAATAATTATAGATGGTTATAGTTTACTTAACTTATAAAACTAAAAAGAAATAGATGTTACATTAAAAGAAAAAAGATTCTCCTTGATTACAAGAAATGAGTTGACTCTCTGGTATGAACAGCTTTAAAACAAGCAACCAATCTCAACATACAGAAAGATGACAATGTAGTGTAAAGCATATTCATCATGACAGTTTATAATTCTAAGACATTTAAAAGCATTGGTCATGATGATAAATGAAATGAAGATACAAAAGCAAATAGGACAATTTTAACTGACCTATATGTACGCGGTTAACAGCTCACTTAAAAAAATATTACTTTTATCTTATCTATCATCAAATTATTTTCCAGTACCTCAGCTGTCCAGGTTTTGAAGAAAACTAGTAAGATATTAGCAGTATCAGCTGGCCAAAAGCTTTACTATGCATATGACATTTGTGATTCTAACCTCCCTCACATCTGTAGCAAGAGCAAGTTCAGAGAAGATGCAAAATTCAGATAATATAAACTTAATTTTTCCAAAACAAAAGAGATAAAAGATACAGACCAAAATAAGATAACAAAGAAACACAGTAAAAAGCATAATGGCTCCTCTTGCTCTGATGATGACAGCTTCCCCAGGAGAAAGATCACATTCTCTTCAAGACACAACACTCCTATTTGTACGCTATCATATAGAATCATTATAATTTTCACTGAAGTACAAATATCCGAATATCCACAGTTATATTCTGTATGTTTACAGTATTCATTAGAAAGCTCTCTTATCCATCAGACTAATTCCAATGATTAACAAACTATATATATATGCACACATATATTGCAGCTTAGAGAATACAGGCAATTCTTAACTGCAAGCGGCAAATACATTTACACATCTTCCAGTTTTCACAATATTACTTCATTAAATACTCTAGTGCTCAAACTAACATAAATTCAAAAACCCCAAACATATTTTTAAAATGTCAGCTAAATAATTTACATCAGCTAAATAATTTACATCAACACCAATGCTCACTAGAAATTAATCTCAAAATAAGAATAAACTAATAAACTGGAATCCATTATAAAATCACTATTAGAGAACAAAGGTATCACAATAAGTTTCTTTCTAAAAATTACTCAGCATTATGTTCAAAATTGAAATATTTCCCCTTAAATTCTAATCCTTCCAGAGCTGTCATTACCTACAATGCTTCATACCAATGCATACCACTGGCCACATTATTCTCTTTAATACAGCTACTTCAATAAAAATCCCCCTCAAAATGGTCAGTACTCATTCTGAAGTATAAAAAAAACAACTGTTTTGATAACATGTAAACATTTAGTCCACCACAAAATAAAAAAAATATTGACACACAATAGATAAAGACTATTGATCAAAATTATATTTAATTTATTTTAATGAAAGGATGACTGCAATTTTTTTAATGAATTGTATCATTAAATTTTAATTTTAATTAAAAGACGACAATTTAAGATGACTTGTTCAACCTTAATTCTTTCAGCAATGGGCTTTTCGTCAGCTACCAGCAGAACAAATTCTGTAAGTCAATAACACTATCAATCGACATAGTCATTAAACTCGCATGCCAGTTAAGGTTTACAGCTAAGAAAAAAACCACCATGAATTCCTCCAATCAACAGCCTTAACCATAACCATACCAGTTATTAAACAGTAACTGTTAGTATTAAAAAGAGACCTAATCCGGTTGTATTTTTCTAAGTCATTTGCTAGTTTGCCTTAAGAATACCTTACACAATATTGGCTGCCGCACTTTTGGCATTATAGAACAGTGAACTACAATAAATATATTTACACAAAACTCAATGAACTGGCAAGCGTAGTATAATAATTTACACATTACACAAAGGCAGGAATTGAGAAACTACAGCTCAGGAGCTCAATGTGATCCAATTGTCTTGTGATTCTTTTTTTAATTACAATTTTATTATTACCATACTTTCATTGTTTATCACTACATGAGTGGTTAACAGGTGGCCCAAAAGGCCTATGCGACATTAGTTAGAAAAAAGTCTGCCTACCCAAAATGCAGTTACATGAGCTTGACTCTTCATCTACTTAGGGAGTTTAAATAAAGATTATCCATTTGAAAGAGAAGAACAACACTGGTTTTAATATTTTTGTTGAGAAGTACAACTAGTCCAAAATGCAGGAGACTTCGAAGCACGCACACAAATATGCTCTCACTCCCATTAACCATTTCAGTTATTGAACTGTTCCTGAAATATCACCAACGACCATCCACCTCTGAAGACTTAAAACATAGCACTGTGGACAAACACCACTATCCTTGATGTGAAATCTATACTTCATTTCTCCTTTAGCATAGAAGGGAACCTATCTATTTTTAGGCTTCCTTACCTGTATTGCTGTCTACTATAAACACTAGTTATTGTTGGAAGCTTCTAATTTGAACAAGAATCCATGGAAACAATTTTCATACCCTTCCTGACACAAGTTCAAGCTACACCACAGACTGAGAAATAGTGTACACTCCACCATCTTCCTTATATTTTCTTAACATGGCATTATTTGCTTGCGGTAGGCAGGTAGCATCTCCAGAGAGTTTCCAGATTTAGCAAGCCTTCAAGGCACAGCTCACGCAACCCACGCTCAAGAGAAAGTGTTTAAATAGCGACCTATAGCAACTCACTTGAAATTGTTAATAGGGGCTTTCCGTATTGAAGCAGAGATAAACTCTATCCACGCCGTCCCGCACCACCCGGCAGCGGAATGCTCCCAGCCCCGAGTTTAGCGGCAGCAAGCGGGCTCTTGAGGCCACACGGTACCTACGAGGGCAAACCCGCACCGCAGAGGGCCGGGCTCTCCGCGCTCCCCGCCCTGTGCCCGCCCGGGGGATCCCGCGTTCCCGCGGGGCACAGCCCGTGCGGCGGTCAGGCCCGGGGCCCTCGTACCACCTCCACCACGAGTGGCCAGGGAGCACCACGAGGAAAGCAGGCGCCAGCGCCGGGCCGCAACGCCGAGGGAGCGCCCCGGCCGGGAACACCGGCTGGAAGCGGGAGCGAGAAGGGACGAAGCCCGGGAAGCCTCGGCCCCCCCAACACTCCGCAGGGACGCGAGCCGCCGCCGGCGCCAGCCAGCGCTCCCCGCGAGCCGCCGGGCGGGAAGCTCTCCTTCCCCGACCTTAATCTTATTGAGCACCCCGCTGCTCTCCAGCGTCTGCACCAGCAGGTCCCGCAGCTCCGTGTCCTCCTCCGCCGCCGCGGCCGCCATTTTGCTTCTCCCTGACAACCGCCCAAACCGCGCTAGCGGCGGGATGAGCCCGGCAGATTCGCCCGCGCCGCCGCCGGCGGCACCAGCCGGGGACGGACCCGAGGGAGTGGAGCGGATCGGGCCAGCGGCCCCCCTCAACACCAGCCCGAGAGGGGACGCAGAGAGACCGCGGCCACCCAGAGCCTCTGCCGCCCGCAAAGCCGGGAAACTGCGGCGGCGAACGCGCAGCGCGGCCGCGGGCGGCGGGCGGGAAGTTCAAAGGGGGGCGGCGGTAACAGCTGGACTGGGCGGCCTCCCAGACCCTCCCTCCTTCCCGCCAGGCTCGAACCCAAGGAACCATACGAGGAGCGGCTAAGCCTGCTCAGCCTGGAGGAGACTGAGGGGAGACCTCATCGCAGTCTACAACTCCCTCACGAGGGGAAGAGGAGGGGCAGACACCGATCTCTTCTCTCTGGTGACCAGTGACAGGACCTGAGGGAACGGTCTGAAGTGGTGTCCGGGAAAGTTTTGGTTGGATATTAGAGAAAGGTTTTTCACTGGAACAGGCTCCCCAGGGCAGTGGTCACAGCACCAAGCCTTCCAGAGTCCGAGAAGCGTTTGGACGATACTCTCAGGCACGTGGTGTGACTCTTGCGGTGTCCTGTGCAGGGGCAGGAGCCGCACACAGTCCTTGTGGGTCCCTTCTAACTCTGAATATTCTGTGATTCTGAACGCCAAACCAAGCCACCTTCTCGCACAGCCGGTGGCTACAGGAGTTCTGTATTTGGGTTTAAGGAGCGAACAGCTCCCGCTCCGTGGCGGAGTGCAGTCCCTAGGCTCCTCTGTGGAGGGCAACTACCCCGGGCCGGTCCCGGCCGCTGAGCCTGCCTGCTCCGCCACACATACGGGCACCCGGTGCCCAAGAGCATCAAAAGGGCCCTTGTTTTGTAACAAAAATGTTCGTTGTTGCTGCTTCAAATAAACAATATAAAGCTCTGTAAATTGTAATGCTTAATCTGCATAGAATATAGCGCTGCAGCAATTTTGAAGTCCTGAAGTTTGGAAACATTAGCAGTCTTTGACTTCAGTACAAAATTGTGTTACACACAAAATTGCACTTATTAAGACAACAGTCCTTTCATTCTAATTTTTCAAAACCGTGTCAGAAGCAAATAAGAAATGCATAAACATAATGTATGGCATTACAGTTATATTTTTTATTTGTCCACTAGATCTCCAAATTTAATGGAAAGATAAAACACACTTGACAAAATAATTTATATAGGTAAAGGAAAAAAGGTCAGTAGACTTAGATTATAATCCGTAAAATTCATTTCAGCATTTCAGTTACAGTGGCTTCAAGTTCTCAAATATATGTGTAATATTTTGAATCCATTTAACAGATAACCCCTTTTGAACTCTGCATAATACAAGACTATTACTTAGGTAAATATTCATCTCCTTAAGGGCAGCAAACCACAGTTCAGCTTCCTATTACGATGTAGCCTCAAGCTATCTCACGTTTGCAGGAAGTGTTGCCATTTTGAATGTATGTAATTCCCAAGTCAATTCCCATGGAAATCATAGAAACACATTGCTACATGGGCTCTTAACACAATTTAAATGAAATTTAAGCTTTCAAAATCATGCATGGACTAAGTCTGTTATAGACGCGAATTGAGGAAATCCAAGAGCCAATCAGGATAACCAGTCTGTAATTTATTGGCAAGCAGTAGCAGAGCAAAAGACCGCTGGGCAGCCAGGGAACATCCAACAGTTCCACACGTGGCGCGCAACCCCAACCGTCAAACATCTATTTTTATACCCCTGTTATGGCCATCCCCCCATAGTCTCTCTTCGTCTCCCCGTTGGTTCCCTTTTCGCGGGCTACCTCCTCGTTGGTTNCTCGTTGGTTCCCTTTTCGCGGGCTACCTCCTCGTTGGTTTTCCGTTCACGGGCTTGGTCCCCGTTTGCTTCTTGTTTCGCGGGCTTCACCTGTTGCTGGGCAGCCGTCCCGTGGCGGTTAAGGAGAGGAGGGCAAAGACGAGGGTGGGGAGGGGAGCCTACTTTGGTGTTTTACTGCACTTTATGTGCATAACAGAATGTATGTGGTTTTTCCCTGCATTTATTTACTGTGCGCATAAGTCAGAAACAATCACCAACAGTTAAACATTAATCCCTTAAAATAACCTTATATGTGTAACATAAACTTTATGGAATGAACAAACCCCAACTTTTATTACAAGTCTATTGACTAAAAATTAGGACATGAGAATATACACATATTTCAAAATGTGTGTATCTGCTCAGAGTATTGTAAATGTTTTCTTAACACACTTTTAGGACAGAAGTCTAACTGGATTTGTTTGTTCTATTCGTGCAATGGAAATAATCAAAGCAAAGCAACACATTGTGTCAGGAAGACAAAATTTGAAAGTCTCTGTCTGGATTCTTAAATCCTAATCTAAATGTAAACTGCTGAGAGGTGGAAAAATGTATTCTTTTGAAGGGTTTAATATAAAATCTTTAAGGAAGATGAGTCATGCCAACCTCATTTTGGGTTGTTTGGGTTTTTTTCAAGGCCACACATTTCAGCATATAAACATACAGAAATCTAGGATACTACTACATCTGTTGATAATTTTTTGAGGAAAATGTTATTTTCATGAAATTTAACAGAAATTTTTCAAATATTCTGTCATTTCCTCATTTTTCCACCACTTTCTAGTCATAGCATCGTGATTGCTAATAGCCATCAGGAGATGAAAGTCAATAAAGAAATAAAAGATCATAGTGCACAAATTAATATTAAATGGAAAGTCTTGAGGAGACAGTTGTCCAAAATAGCTCTACACTGTCTTTCTCATACTTCTCAAAAACATTCTCTTTAATAACACGTGCACTATTTCATGACATTGTGACATAAAAATATAGTTTCCTTGTCCTAATACCTTAAGAGCATACAGTATTTTAGGGTAGCTTCAGATCTCTCTTTAAAACCACATTAATGGGAAACTTGTCTTTGGACTTAGTTTTCACAAAGTGCAGTGTTAATTTGACAGCCTTAGAGTGCAAATCCCTATTGCACCTCAAAACACAATTAACACTGGAGCCCAAGACCTTGCAAGCTAGAATGCTCGTGCAGTACAGCCCACTCTTTTCACTCTCAGTCTGCAAAGATAAAATCAGGCTGAGCGTCCTTATCTACTGACTCTTCCTGGGCAGTGACAAAGACTTCAGTGCCAGATGGAGCTGTAATGTCTTCAGCAGCAGGAAGAGCAGTGCTGCATACACGGATCTGGAAAGCTTCACTATTTTTAACTCAACAAAATATCTGAAACTTTTGATACCTCTTAGACAGTAGCAGATGGATCACTCATTTCATCCAGCACAACATTTTCATGTTTAAAAGAAAGGTGGGCAAAGACATTATTTTTGTCTCATTCTTCTTATGGTGTAAATGTGTAAACATAATTAAAATGTTTTTACCAGTGAATAAAACTGAGACTTTGAACAAAGACCTTATTACAAAGACTGTAATTAATCTGTTTAAAACAAATGTTGTTTTGCTTGTGGAAGCAGATCTGCCCACATATTTCTCAAGTGCATTAATAAAGGATGGCTGTGACATATCCCCCCTAGTTCAAAACTCTACAAGTGAATTAATAATCACACTTTGTATTTATGATTCACATATTGGCAGAGAAAGAGGGGTTAGAATATGCTTCATAGTTTACCATAGCGCTGAGAAAACAGTGAACCAAGTCCTGCCTGGAACATTTGTGACTCATCCCTTGGGCCTCCTTCCTCAGAAACTTGCTACTGTTTTCAAACACGAGTGCTAGCTTTTCAAACTTCCCTTATTATTTTGGAGATACGCCATAGACGCCCGTGTCAGCATTCCTCTGTTCCCCTTACTGGGCCTGCGTTACTTAGTAGTCTCCTACTTAGAGTCCTCGTGTCTCTCTCGAAGACCTCTGTGCCGCACAAGTTTTCAGTAGGAAACCAATTATAATTAAAGCCTACAATATGCTAAAGAAGAACCAACCAAAACAGCAAAACCACGCACATCAACTCTGTCTTCCGCAGCCCTCCGGCGCTCCTGCCTTGCCCGGGCGCCCGGCTGGCCTTGAGGATGCCGCGAGGATGCCGCGGAAATGCCGCCGGGATTCCGCCTCCCCCGAGTGCCCGGGTTGGGGATCTGGAGCAGCAGACAATCCCCGCTCAGGCCGCAGTGAGCCGCCGCTGGGGCAGGAGGCGGTGCCGCTCCCGCCGCCCTCCCTCCCGCCTCCGAGGCGGGGCTGTGCGCGGCCCGGAGAGAGGCCCGGGCGGCTCGGGCGGGCAGGGCAGGAGCTGCGGGCGGAAGGTAACGCGGGTCGGGGGTCGCTGGCAGGGCCACGCAGCGGGGGCTGAGGTGCGGCGAGGTCTGAACGCGAGGCAGCGAAGGTCGGATTTGAGAATCTCCCTGCTGCTCCCTCTTCCCGTCCTCTGCCCGCCATGGGGCTGCGTGGCCGTGGCAGCAGCCGGGCAGGAGCAGGTGGTGTTTGGCCCGCCCGAGGCGTGCCTGTGGAAGCCAGTGAGATTCTTGACTTGCCCAAAGTTAGGTGGGACTTGCAGACCTGGGACGGGCTCAAATCATGTTAGGTTTCATTTTTTATGCCTTAAATTCCCTGTGTAGCAAATCAAAAGTCAGCCAAAGGCATGGTGGCATTTCTCAGAGCTAGAAAGACTGTTAATAGTTCTTTTTACACTTTGCATCAGCTTTGGCATGCACCTGTCGCCTGCAGGCATCCCGCTTCCGGTGCTCGAGTGATTTGCCTTTCTTACAATTTGGGAAAACGCCTCTGTAATCATCTGCAGCAAGCGCTTATGGTGTCGGGAAGTTACATCTCGTATGAGCGCGCAGAGCAGAGCAGTGTGTTAGTGTGCGAGGGAGGCGAGGTGGCGTCCTCGGGACTTCCCCAGGAAGCCAGCCACTGAAACCACTGCGGCTCGAGTTCTGCCTTGAATTGTACTTTGCAAGAGAAGTAGTGAGGAAGTAATGCTAAAAAACTTGCTGTGGCGGTGGACGTATTGCTTCTTTAAAGTGCTATTTGTAGTTACTGAGGCTATCACTCGTGTTTGGGGTGAATGGTTCCCTGGAAGCTGACTGTGGAGGTAAAAGTTGCTGGAGCTGAGAGCATTGTTACAAATTAAATTAATGCTTCTGGTATACAATGTTATGACTCGGCTTGTCTAACTCGTTGTGGCAGAGGCAGTGCACACTGCGTTGTTTGGGATGTAACCAAAACCTTGGGTATTCATTTTGGGGTCTTTAGATTCCAGGCTAGCTGTCCTAGATCTTACCTTTGGACATTGTTTGTCAGCATTTAGCAGCGTCTGTGCTATGTGATAGCCATGAGAGCCCTCCACTAATGCTTGAGTACTCTTCTGCAGTGTCTTCTCTATTCTGGTTCTATTTGCTGAATTGAAGTGTAGAACTGGAAATTTTGTATAAATTTGGGGTTTATTAGTCAAAATGGTTGTTAAAAGCCGAAAAAGAAAATATGGGAGTAGAATGTAAGTGACTAATCGCTAGTGTCCCAAAGAAGCATGTACTATGTCAGTTATCTCCTCAGGATGGTATATTAGAGTTCAAACTGTGGTGAATGTGTTAAAGAAAGATTTCCTCACTATTTATTACAAGTTGATTGTAGTATTTGATAAGTCTGGGCAGATAATTTTGATAACAGCATGGAACAATGCTAACATAGCTGAAAGTGACCTTATCCTGACTGGTTTGCTACCACACACAGACGTTTTGTGCATTCCTGTTCCAATTATAGTAAAACCAAGTGTCATCCCAAAGCTATTCTTACTCTTTGGAATTTTATCCATAACGAACATGAATTGGTAGCCTAGTTTCAAATAATAATTTTGTGTATGTGTGCAGGTTTCATTTTGAAGTTTTAAGTTTTCTTCATTATGAAGTCTGTTGGAACATCATGACTTTTTTTTATAACTTTCATAATATGAAAACCCAGTTTCTTATTACAGAGGAATTGGTGCAAGATTTGTTAAATCAATTCTTTCTTGTATTTGTGCAATTAGTAACCTAGTGTAATTTTTAGTAAACAGAAGCAATTTTTTTTTAAAACAGATATGCTTCATACAGCTTAGTTGTTAACATATTTTTAATTTGGATGTGTATTTCCTCAAATGTGCATCATTTGGGTGCTTTTCAGGTGAGATTGATGCACTTTTCACCTTTCACCATCAATGTCACAGTCCAGTAAAAGGTCACCTTGAGTAAATCGTTCAGCTTGTCATGATAGTGTTGCGGTAGCTGCAGTATTGTTCTCCAAGCTGAAACGTTAGAGTTTATTGCTTATCAGTGCAAAAAAAGGTAAAAAGTAGAGATTGGTGCTTTCAACTTTGCTCACTATTTGTGTTGCCCCTGTGTTCTGGCTGCAGATGGAAGGCAAT
Source organism: Cephalopterus ornatus (assembly GCA_013396775.1). Lineage (NCBI taxonomy): Eukaryota > Metazoa > Chordata > Aves > Passeriformes > Cotingidae > Cephalopterus > Cephalopterus ornatus. The sequence goes on from VZRE01009351.1 coordinate 132,119, forward strand.
ATGCAGAATAAATCAGCATATTCCACTGTTCTGATAGCAGCATTTGTTGAAGCCCCCTTTGTTCCAGGTTGTTTTTTGATCAAGTGTAAGAATCCTATGAGAAAGAGTGGTAATTGCCTTGATACTTTTTTGCAACTTAGTCACTGGAAAAAAAAGTTTCTGCCGGTCTGCCAACTTAACTCATACCAGTTTGCAAAATAAATGTCATAATGCTTGCTAGTTTATTTTTCTTTCATAATTATTTCCTTAAGGTGTTTGCACACCTGTGTACAGTGCAGCCTTTTTTTGGTGATGTGTGACATTACTTTTTTTTAAATGGTACTTTCTACTTTTAATAGGTAGGGCAGAATCTTACATAAATCTCACAGAATCTTACACTCTGTGCATTTCTCAGTGTTTTATCTTGGGTGCATAGTTTATCATGCAGAAAAGTAGTCTTGCTTGGTTGGTTTTCAGTCGAAAATAACAGTAGATGAAATCATTTAACAGGCCTATAAAATCTCACGCCATTAATTCCTGCAGTTCAGGTGATGAGACTGGAGATCACTTAAAATGCAGAACTCCTGGGGAAATTGGATACCCAGCAGTTAATTACTTATTTGCAACTTTTTTTTTATACACCATGTGAGTATATAAATTTCTTTAATGCAACATATATGTCTTGCTTTGGCTAGCTTTTGATAAAGATCAGTTCTACGTTATTGGTTGCTTTTCACTATAAGTACCAAATGATTAGAAAATTAACAGTTGGCAACTAATATTTATCTTCTAATATCTTCTATTAGGCTAAGTAGCTAGATAATGTATCCACTACAAATTAGAGAGGCATTAATGCATGAAATAGAAGAACATCTTAAAAAGTGTTAGTTTCTTCACAATTTAGCAAAACCTTCTGATAAATTTAGCTGGTTAATGGTTATTCCTTGTTGCCCAAACCCCTCTCGGAGTTTTGAAATCCCCACACATTTTGGGAGCTGGGAGGCTGCCCCGTTGATTTCAGCTCAGCCGCAGCATTTGAGGAACTGCTGGGTAGGGCTTGTGAGGGGCCTGCAAGCTGGGTCCAGAGCCATGCAACAACAGTGGGAAAATGGACTCTTGTTTATGATGAGCTGTGGGTCAGAATTACACTGAGTTTTCTTCAGTTAGCTTTAATGGCTGAATCAGCAATGTCTTCACTGGTGTCAAAACAGGCTTTATTTGACTATTATAAGGATGAGTTAAAAAATCTTCATAGAATAAAGAATATGACTTGTGTAGTGAGTGGTCTTAGAAGGGTCACCTAGATTACACGCAGTGTCTTCTAGTGCTTTTTTTTAGGGTTCTGGTTTTGAGGAGGTTGGAAAGGAGGTTTGGTGAGGCTTTGATAACTGCATGTAAATACACACATGCACATCTGTTTCTAGGAGGTAGCATTTGAAATGCTGTGAATTATCTAGTGGATACAGGAGACGGTTGGGGTTTTTTGACCTGTGCCAAGTGAAAGTCCTTCTATTGGTGAAGGTTAAGTTGATATTTTTATCCCCTGATTTCTAAGGTTCATTAGTAGGCAAATTGTGCGTAGTTTCATAGAGCCTATCTCAGATTTATAACAAGAACAGAAACTAATCTGGTTTTAGCAGCAATTTTTTTAATACCGGTTTAGTAGTCAACTGGTATTTGGAGAGAATTTGGACATCATCTTTGGCTTCCTGTATGTTTCTAAGATCAGCCTTTTTCAGTCCAACATAAATATTCAATGTTAAGTTCAGTTTCTTTAATGAATCACTTTGGGCATTTGAGCTGACCACAAGTAGTCTTAAATTAAAATGCAGTTGTATAAAAGATTTATGCATATTTATTGGAAGGTGGCTCTATTGGGACTGTGTTCAAGTAAAGGAAAAAAAAAAGAAACTGTGATCTCAACTTTGATGCCATTAGTTTGTGAAAATTAGCATACAAGCCGGGGAATCAGGCACAGCCTTCAAAGAGATAGCCTCAGGCACGTGGTGTGACTCTTGGGGGTGGTCCTGTGCAGGGCTAGAAGTTGGACTCCATGATCCTTGTGGGTTCCTTCCAACTTGGCATATTCTGTGATTCTGCGAGATCCTCATTTTACCCATGGTTGTAAATCTAGCCTAGAGTTACCTGGTGTTTCTGAGATAGTAGTGTTTTTCTGCATTTTAACATTTAAGTGCATTGGATAAGTAACAGATTTCTTCTTTTAACACCTTTTTACAGCTATCTGTTTAACAAAATGAAACCTGCAAAGCTGCACTGTTGGATTCTGGGTTGGTTTTCTATTGCGCTATGTTGTTGGTGTACTTCAGATAAATTCACTCAAAGGTAAGCTGTGCATTAAAAAGATAGGTCTGACAGCTCATGCTTAAGTGCAGATCAGAATAGTTTAACTTCTAATGAGGTAAACTTTCTTATTATGTGCTATTTTTGATGTGCTATTCTCCCCTTAAGTGACTGTTAAAATGAGGCATCTACATTAACTGGAGGAGTGTGGATCATGCCTAAGAAAATCTTTACATTTATTAATGTCCCAGCATGAAAAAAGAGGGAAAGTTAAATTACATTTGTTGCACTTAAAACTTGTGTAATCTTGTTTTAAACAAGTCATTTAGACTTGTGGTATAATAATGGCAAAAATCAGAAATAATTTTGAGACCTATAACAATGAAAACTGTAATCATCTTGATGGCATGAACTATTGCATTATATATCTTTTATTCTTCTTTGCTCGTTTCTCTGTTCTGGTAATTTAAAATTCCTTTTCATATGGCATCCCAGCTGGGGCTGGATCAATGCTGCACAGCCTTTTGGTGGTTGCTGCACTTGGGAAAATCTGAGTTTGAATACCAGTGGGCCACGCCCCGAATCACACCCTTCTATGGTAAAAGCTCAAATTCCTGTTGCATTGTATGAGGAAATAAACTTTTCGCCTTCTTTTCAAAGCTTTTGCAAGAGAATGGTTACGGGTGCCCAGATCAGTGCTGAACTTCATATAATAGCTACATTGCAGCTGGTTGGTAGCTTAGGCACTGTGCTACTGTTTCCTGAATCAACAGGGCTTAGGCTGTGGCTTGGCATCTTGGTGACAGAGGCAGTTCTAGAAGCATGTTCCTGAACTGCACAGAGCTGGATAACTTGGGTCAAAATAAAGGGAGGTACCTCTGAAGCTGGCTTTCCTTGGATTCCAGTTTTGACCTTAAGTTTCTAAAACTTGCTCTGTTTAGTGAGTACAGTTTTCTGACCTATCCTTAGCCAAAAAGTGTGTTCTAGGAGAACTTGTTTTGGCATGAATAACATTGCAGAAGTTCAGCTGCTATTTCAAGAACAGATGAAAGATCTAATGAAAGATCTTTCCTAAGCAAGGATTTTTTTTAAAGCAAAGAAATGAACTGCTCTGCAGTATAGAGGAATTTCTCTATTCAAGTTTCCACAGCAACAGTAAAGACCCAGATAGAAGTGTTAATAGTTTTCATTGTGGCTCTGCCTGGTCATTTCCAGAGCTATTCTCCTAAATTATTTAAAAAACATAAATACATGCGAATGCTTAAGAAAAAACGTGTCCATTGCAAAGTAGAAAAACTAGAGGAAAAAAATTGAGAAGTGATCTAACACGGGATGCTCCCTACTTTCTCAGGTTAAGAACTAACCTTCTCTTTTGCTTTTTTTCTTTTTTTGGAATATAACCTCTGGCAAAACTGATGACAGACATGTGACTATTAGCTTCCAAAGAATTAGAGTTTATTTTGACAGTTCTGCACATAATGCTGTCAGTTTGAACAATTTAGAGTTCCATTGATTTTTTCCCATTTACTGTTCTGTTTAGTCACTTTGTGCAGTTGCTTAATAGCTAAATGTATTTGCTCTAGTGTCTGATGCAAGAGGCTTTTTATTTACTGCTAGTTTAACCAGAATAGGTCTCCTCCAAACTGTTGGAAAATGCCTCTGTAAAAGTGTCATGATATAGGCTTCCAACACATTTTGAACAAATTTTTGAAGCTTCTTTTTTTTTTTTTTTACCTCTGCATAGGAAGGCATAGTGCCTCTGTGAGTTATAGATCTCTTATTCTAAGAGGGTTTGAAACAGACATGCTCTTGTAAAATATGCAACACTCCTGTGGTTCTTCGTCAGGTAACCTAACCTTAAGACTTTGTCATAGCTTTATCATTTATTAAATGTTTAAAAATTACTTAATTTTTAGTAAGCATTGAAAAAATGTACTCTTTGAATTAAGTGTCTATAGACTGAGATAGTCAGTATTTTTGAGATTTATGGTTTGTACTTTACCTTTTATTCTGGGTGGGGTTTTTTTTAATCTAAAAGTTTGGAGACACTTGCAAGATCCAGTTGCATCTCTTGTAGGGTCAACTACATTGTTTGTGGTTGGTTGTAATCTTTCTTTTCTAGAAGAGCAGTCACAGTTCCAAGAAGGCTGTATACTTTTTTTCCCAGATAATATGCTTATCAAGAAGAACTAGAAGATTCTTAACATCCTAAACAAAGACACCTTTTTAAAAAAATATTAATTATTGTTGTAAAAGTGTGCCAGTAAGTGCTCTTCTAAATATAAAACAGAATAATGTATTTCTTCTATGTTTAGGAAATGGAAAGCATATGGACACACAGTACCAGAAGGAGAATTTGTTTAACAATGGGGGGTGTTAGCAGGTTTCGAATTATGATGTTTCTCTGTGCTTTGTTAGTTTGTGTTTGGAGTTGTTTTTAAAATGCTTGAGGAAAAATAAATTTATCGGTCTTTTTCCAGTGCCAACCACCCTCATACCTGGAAAAAGCTTTACCTTGCTCATCATTGGCCAGTGACTGTATGTAAGGTGAGATTTTTTGTAGTTTATTCTCTTTTATCCTAACAAAGGTAACCTTGGACAATAAATGTGTGAAAACAGAATGATTAAAGCCCATTAAGCATTTAATCTTGGTTTTGCCCTTATATCTTTATAAAGGCTTTTGCTGATCTTGATGCAACTTTTGCTACTTCCCCTGCACTTCAGAGCAACTGTAAACAGGATGAGATCGTGGTGCGTTACAGATACAGCAGTGAGGGTAGGACATACTGCACACTAAGCTTGTTAAATAATTTGTTAGTTGTCAAGTTAATCCCAGATTTTCACCAGACTGTAAGAAGAATTGCCTGCCTTGTTTGACTGAAGACAGCAGATCAGTACATGAACTGTCTGCTGCACAGTAAGTTTTTTACCCTCGTGATGTGGGCTCCAGTATTTCAGTGATGTCATCAAATATTGATTCACTCAGGAAAAAGAGAGCTATGAGTGTCTCTGAGTATTTCTGGATTTTTCTGTATTTGAGGGGCGGGAAGCAAAAATGAACTCAACCTTCCAAAATATGTCTGTCAAAAGCACAGCTAAGAGGTCCCTTTTGCTATTAAATGCCTATTGCTATCTGGTAAGTAGAACGCTTTTCTTGTGCTGGAAATACTCAGAGGCCTCTTCTCATACAGCTAAGTTAAAAATATGCTATACTTCCAAATGAAAGACATGATGAGATTTACTGATCGTAGTAAATGACACAACAATAAAGAACTTCATGGATAATAGAGATGCTTCAGTTTCAGACAAGTGTCTCTGGAGCCGATAAGGTGTCTTGAGCTTATTACTATTTTAGTCTTATTTTTTGTGGTACTTTTTGTACTTTTTTATTTCTCATTCCTATTTCTAGAAATACATATGAAAGCAGTAGCAGCAAAAGTCACATGCTGCCAAATCTGAGGAAAAGTAGATGTACTTTACATTACTTAAATGTGGAGGGCAAGTATCAACAACAAAACTCAGATGTGCATGAGTGACTGAGGCCGAGGACCAAGACCAGTGTTCTTTTTATTTTTTGCTTGCCTGTTTTTGAGGGGAAATAAGGACTGATTTGATGCAATCTGTGTTTGATTTTCCATTGATTAAACATCATTGTTACTGACTTCAAGCAGAGATGTCAGTGTTCAAGGGTTTATAGTGCCTGGCATGGATGGGTGTTCTGTCAGTAGCAGTGCAAACCCTTGCTTACATGAATGAGATGTGAACAATTAAAAGAAAAAATCAAATTAAGACACAAACCAACCAATGAATCAAACCCCTAACAACCAGTTTTCCCCACTGTATATTTATGCTGGCTACTCCTCTTAATTGCTGGGTGGTGCTATTGGTAAATTGACAAATAATCTTTATAACTTTCCATTAATTATAATGAATAATTAAAGATATTGAGCATCAGAAAGTGTAGGCATTCTTCCACTTTGTTGATTCCTTATGATATTCTGTAGTAAGAGGTAGACAGAACCATTCAAAGAAATAAAGAAGAAGTGAAATTAAAGTCATTGTGAGGTTTTTTTTCCCAGTTTCACATCACTGAGTCTTATGAAGAAACTCAACTGTAGTCCCATAACAGCTTTCTTTTTGTTACATAAAAGCAGTTCCTAAATTCAGCTGTGGGTTTGTTTTGGTTTTTTTTAGGAGTGTAGATTCTTCCGCATGTTTGGTGTATTTATATATGATAACTGTTTTGTTTCATGGAGTAAATATTTTTACTGTCATTCTTCGTATTAAAACTGTTGACATGAAGTTGAAAGAAAAAATAGCTTGTGAAGCAAACTGCAAAACTCATTATATCATTTATGTAAAAAACTTCTGAGACACTCCTTTCTGAAAGTACATATTAGTTTATGCTTCCTGTATAAAGGAATCTGATTATAGACTCTTTCCTTACATACTATGTACTTGAGAGGATAAACAATTGAAAGGTTTTAGCTTATTGGCTTGTGCTAGAGATGTGTCCAACAAGAATTAAATTTGTTTTATTTACCTCCCCCTAAATTTTTTCACCAACCTTAGGTTCATTTGTTGATTTGTTTTACCCCGGGGGTGGGGAGAAGGAAGAAGGGGAATAATTACACATTCTTTGGGGGAGAGAAATTGAAGAGGTAAGCTCTCTTCACAGTTTCAAAAGAAAGGATTTTTCATAGCAGTTATGATGTATCATTGCAAAACAACACTTACATTTTATCTTAATTAAACAGATGGTTTAGTTAAGCAAGGTGGTTGGAAACAAGAGCAGGATTAAATATTTCACTTCCCAGAAGCTGACTTTTTATTTAAACTTGGTGTATCCACATATGATCCAGTAGCACTACTCTGTTGTATGTACAAGATTCTGTACCGAGGGACTTGCAACTTGGGCAGCTCAACAAGTAACACTTCTGTGACAGTTTGATGGTTTTTCACTTTTTGGCATTTCAGAGGTGAAAAAAAAGCTTCCATGCTTCTGGCACATGCTGTTTGTGCAATGTCTTGCTGTTACACATAGTGCATGCTGTGAAGCCTTACTGGCACTTTTCTCAGCTTTATAGATCATGTATAGTTAATTTACATTGATTTGATTATCATATTACTTTAAAACAGGAGAAAACAATGCTCCTTTTTCAAATTAATCTAGATATATAAGGCTTTCTGGGGTCCAGTGTCTCCTTGAAAATACATATTTGTACCCTTGTTTCAAGTCAGCGGTTGCCTGAGTTTGAACTAATCCTCCAGCAATCAGCCTATGATAAACAGGAAGGCTGACAAGAAGTGTTTTTGCAGAAGCAGGCAGTGGTAACCAGCTTTTCAGACTAACATTTGCTTGATTTATGATATTGATTTAAAATTAACATTGGGAAAATACTAATGCTAGAATTAAAAAGGAGGATGAATGAAGCTGGCCCAAGCATGTGAGGCATAAACTAATGTGTTTTAGGTTGCATTGACCGCTCAGTTCTGCCAACACACAGGGTAACACCAAGAGCCTGATGAAATGTGTTGAAGAAACTGCTAATTAGTGCCTGAATAGGGGAGAACGAATTCCAAAATTAAAATACTCTGGGTTTTCCATTAGCATGGAAAACCTGAGAACTGTAGTTAAAGATTGGATAAGGAGCACAGTTGCACTGTTCTTGTTGCCACCCTCAGCTGAGCAGGCCGCTGGCTATTAATGTGCTGTATTTTGGGCTAGATAGCCAAACTCTTTCAGCTCCACAAAGCTTGTGTCATGACAGGAGCAATATTGTTTAGGAGTTTGCAGTGTGTGTTTGTTCAAAATACTCCTTTCAGGAAAAAAAGCTATTGCTGGGTTTAATTACTTCTGTTGTTGGTGGCAAGAGAGGAGAGGAAGGAAGTGGACACAGAACAAGACAGTCTTGCAGAGCTTGCAGATTTGCTGCCACTGGCCTCTGGCATGGGGAAGGCAATTAGTGAGATTACAGGCCTGTCTTTGCTCTTCACTACACTCTGCTCTTTCTCTGGCATCACATAAAAGGCATTGTGGCATAATTAAGACAGGAGGCAGAGCCAAAAAGGAAAGCTATTATTATGGGGAAAGAAACTCTGAGGAGGTTGTTAGTTAATGGTAGAAAATGTTTACTAAAAAGAGCCATAATTACTAAGCTTAATAATCTGGGAAAATACAGTCATGGTATTTTATGATGTTGAATTTTTTTGGTTTGTTTTGCTCAGGAATATGTCTCTGCTCTAAACAATAGTTAATGTGTAGGCTATTTCTCATGTATTATCAACAGTTCTGATTGAGGCTTTTTGTTTTTGTAGGAATGTGTGTAGTCTTTCCTCTTCTCTCCGTTCTCTTGCCCCTCAAGTCAAAATACTTAAATAAATTCTAGCCATTTTACTTGGAATAAGCAACCTATTTAATTTCTTTATTGTATTTTTTCCTCTTAATACAACAATAAAACAAATCCTGAATGCTTAAAGAAGGTTTTGTGCTTGTCTAATATTATATTTTATTTTGATGGTTTTTATTTTAATGGCTCTGCACAACTTGAAAAGATCTGCTGATAAGAAAAATACAGGGAGCTGCCACCTGGAATATAATAAATGCGGATAAAGTTCCATTAATTTAGCATGGATCAGGCTGTTCTCTATTACCTCAGAACTGTCCTTTGTCTTCTTTTTACACTGTCTATTCAGGATACCCTCTGGTATTCACTTGATCTGCTTCAAAATTTTAATGCCAGTTGGTCTCTGCTAAGTGGCATAATCCACGACAGCTTCAAGTAACTGGGGTGCACCAGTTTCTCATATGCAAAAGTTATATAGTAAGAGTTCTCATGTCTCACTAGAACCTTGGACCATCAGTGAATGAGGTTTCATTTTTCCCTCTAAACCACTGGACACATACAACAAATATTCTGTATTTTTGTTTTCTACAGATGACTGCTAATGATTGTGAAGACCCTCCAAAGTACTGGACAATCCATGGACTGTGGTATGATCATAGAGTGTTTTTCTTTCAGCTGAGAAAAGAAAAATCAAGTGTTGTACTAGGATGTTTGATGCCTTGGGTTTTTTGTTTGTGTATGTTTGTTTGTTCTCATCTTAATCTATCTGTTCTTATGATTCCTTGAAACAAAATCAAAACCCTGTGGTTTGACATAAAACTGAAATGCCTTTCTGTATCTCATGACTTGCTGAGCTTCTGAAATCCTCTTTCCACATGATTATTTTATTTATACATCTCCTTATAAGATCAATAATATTCTCGAACAGAATGGGAAGTATAGTTTACCCTTTTTTTTTTTTTTCTGAGTACACTGTGTCTCATGACAGCTTGTGGCTTTAATGATCTTAACTCAGTACAAGTATTGAAAAAGTATAGGAAAAAGCAATTTGTTTCAAAGGAATCAACTTACTGGAATTGGTGCCAATGGCAGTAATTCAAAAGTTTTCCTGATAAATACACATAAAAAATCAGTACAGGAGTTTGTTAAGCTATGACTAGCGCCACCAATGATGTCATGTACAAGGTCCCTCCGTATCACTGACACACCAATTTGACTTTTACCCAGAATGAGAGGGACTGGAAGGCCAAAGAAAGAACTTCTTCATGAGAAATTGTTTGGCCGTAATTAATATCTTGAATATTTTATTTCTAAACCACTATAGATTCTGATGGGTTACTTGCGTCTTTAAGTAATGTAACGGTTTGGATCCGACCTTTCTG
>VZRE01009354.1:21223-62590 GCA_013396775.1 Cephalopterus ornatus
TTTCTTTAATTCTTGAGGTTGCTTTCAGCAAAAAATGCCTTTGCCAGGAGGGGCTTAGGCAAAGTGGTCAAGCACATCTGCTCCTGGGAAGGTAGGGAAGAAAAGAGGTTACCAGTAATAGGGCAGCAGCACAAAGGGAAAATTGTACACTGGAAGCATTAGTCTCCTCGGCGGTGGTGTGGCCAGACTGGTTTAGCAGACAGGATGATAGATTGCTTTGTCAAGGGTCCCAGGGTGTGCCCTGAACTTGAAGCACTTTGTTTATCTTGAATAGAAAGGGAAAAGCACAGACATAATCGATGTCTAGTTTTTTAGGAGGGAGGAAGAGGTAGAGGAGGGAGAGGGGGGTGGTGGCGGGGGGGAGGCCCTGGCTGTGGCTCTCCATTAACAGATGAACTTGGCTGAAGTCCAGAGTTTGATGAGAGAGTGTCACAGCCCCAGAGCCGGCCAGCCTTTTCAATAATTTTCTTTTTTTTTAATACCTGCTGACTGTACATCAAATGCTCCCAGGTCTTTTGGCTAAAGGCAAGAAGAGGGAGAGAGGGGGGAAAAAAAGACACAGCTCCATTTTTTCCCTCTGAACCAGTCGAGACCAGTCCCTTGGCCACGCACGCAGGTTCTATCATCTTTCCTGGCTCGCTGTTGGGGAAAAAAGAGTTGTCGCCGTGCCAGTAACCTGAGGGCCCACGACAAAAAAAAAAAAAAAAAAAAAGGGGTTGGGTNAAAAAAAAGGGGTTTGGTGTTCTGAGAGGCAAACTAAGCTCGAGAGTGTGAGAGGAGGAGGGGCGTGCGTGTGTCTGGGAGATTTCAGAGATAGAGGAGTTAAACTGGGGGGGTGAAAAGCATCTGTAAGGCAACGGCTGCCTGGCTGGGGAGGGCGAACCCCGGGGACAGACCCAGCGCAGGTCCACAGCCTGTGAAGGACAGCACCTTTACATGGTGGCTCCCACCCATTTAAATGACTTTGTTAGAAACCAAATCAGATTGATCCCCTAGCGCAGACCCGCGCTCGGTGTGAAGGTGGCTGCGCTTTCAGCCTTTACACAACTGCCACAGAATGTTGCTGGGCCGTGCATGGCACGGAGGTGCTTTCTTGTAAAGCTGTGGTGAGAATGAATGCAAAATCTGAGATCTTTACTGAGTTACCGTTGTTCCTAAAGTTCCTTGCTCTGCAAGAGGTGGATGTAGCAGGGAGGTAGTAGATGAGGCTGCAGGGTTGCTACCTGGGAGGTCATTGGATCCAAGTCTTCCCAAGGGAACTTGGCTGGGGGTGTAGGTGGCCCCAGCACACCTGTGACTCAGCAACATGGTCTGAATTCACGGTTGTTTTGGTTTGTTTTGTTGTTGTTGTTGTTTCTGATTATGCTGTTTCTGACAGTTGTTCAGCTACTTACCAGTCTTGGCAGGAGGCTGAGCCTGTAACATCCTGACATTTTTGCTTTTTAACAGGCCAGTCTCATCGTGCTGGAACAAACAGCAGCTTAACTGCGTTTCACTGTAGCTGATTTGAATAACGCGTACTCTGGTCAAACAAGAAACTCCTCAAAGGAGGATCTCGACGCCTTGTTTCCCGTCACGCTGACGGAAGGTGGATTTCAAAATGCATGGAAAGGGCATAGCTGGGAAAACGCTCCCACCACTGCAAAGGGCAGCATTTGCAGAGATGTTGAGGGTAGGTTGGAACAGGTCAAGTCACCTGCCTGTCCTGTGTCCCTTCAGTGCATTCCCAGCATCATGCCTTACTGGGAATTATGAGGTTTGCTTGGCACTTGAGGCTCTGTCTCACATGGCTGTCCCTCCTGGAAAGGGAGCAAGCTTAGGGATGGCCTCTGCTGAAAGCTTCGCCTGGCCACCTCGCTCCTTGTGGGGCATCCGGGTCTGTGGGTCCTCACTTTTGAGGAGGCTGGAAATGTCACATACTGTGGTTTGAAAATCCCAGCCTTGTCTCCTCTCCTTCTCCTTTGCATCCTTAGCTAGCAGCTGGTGATGTGCGGCGCACTGAGCTCTGCTCTGTGGGAGGAAAGTACAAAGGCTGGGAAGAGGCTGTGGGATACAGCTCCACGAGGGCTGGGTGCCAGGGCTCTGGGTCTGGAAATCTCCCTCCTGAAGCTAGTTTTCTTCCCTTGTTCTCCACGTTGCGTGTCAAACTGTGACTGGTTCGATTGTGGGCTTCCCAGTGCCTTGGCACCCCGGAATTTTTTTCCCAGGCGTTTGCCTATGCACGTGCGCGGCTCCCGCGTGTAATGCCTGCACAGGACTCCTTCTTATCTGCTGATCGAGGTGTTTACAGCATCCATTAAGTGAGGACCTGAGTGCCTGGGAGATGTTAATGAATACACCCTGTATACCCTCGCAGTCCTGGGGCGAAGACAGGCAACCCCTGTTTGACAGCACGGCACAGGTGGGGCGACTCACCCCACGTAGGGCAGGAGAGCTGAGGCAGAGCGGGGACAAGAGCCCGGTGCCATCCCAGCCACGGTGCCCTTCCTCCCTGCTGGTGGCTGGGCAAAGCTGGGAAGAGAAGCAAAGGTGTGGTTGCATCTCCAAACCGACCTGCTCTTTACCAGATCTTTTTTTGGTAAGGAGTCCCCCTCGCTTTCTTTGGCTGCTTCACCTCTCACACCGTGGAGGTGCAGACACTTGGTCCGGGGGGGACACGTGCGATCGTGCGATGCCACGTCACTGGGGGGAGATTCATCTGTGCGTGTTTGAGGAGGGGCAGCGAGGCTTTGCAGGGGCTCCCTGCGTTTGGGTAAACGGTGCTGGTAACAAAGGTAGGTTGTACGTCCAGGAGACAAGGCGGTGACCTTAGGGTCAAGTACCTGTGTCTGGAGAGCCCGCGATAAATATTGTACAGTGGGAACAATTGGGGCTGTAACGGAGCTGCGAGCGGAGAGGCTCCGGCCGAACAGCCGGCTGGCTGAGAGGCTGCCGGGGGGAGCCGGGTAGTATTTCTACTTCAAACTGATTGAAACGTCGACTAAAAATCAATGTGGTTGACTAGTGATAATTTACAGTTTTCCCGGTGCTAAGTAGCCGCGCGGAAGGATGCGCTCGCTGTGCCGGGATGAGCCGAGTGGTCCGGGCGCGGCGCTGAATCAGATGCATTATAGGTCAGCTCTTTATTTGTTTCATCACGACTTTTACACAGTTGTCGTGTAATTTATGGCTGCTTTCACGTTGTCAAACATTTTCATTGCGGCTTCTTCTTAACACACTCCTGACACAAACACGGCTGCTTTAAAGACACTGTATTGTTTCATAATCTGAGAGGAGGACTGTAAAACATCAAATTACACTATCTTCAGGCTAATCTAAATGCACTACAGATTGAAATCAGAGCTCATTTGTCCCTGATGCAAATTATTAAGTTCTAATTATAAATATCCATTTAATTACCCCATACATTTTTATTCTGCAGACCTTCTCAGCAATTCTGTCTGAGATACAGTAGATGTATAGGAGAAAATCTGCAGTAATTAATGTGCATTTCCTAAATAATAAAGAACAAACATGAGCCACTTTGTTCATGGATGACATATCCGCACACACATTTTTAGCTATCCATGTCACAGCGTCAGACGCTGAATGCTAATTCAAAAATAAATGGAAAAGACGAAAATTAAAAGTTTGAGGGTTTATTTCCCTCCTCCCCCTGCCTGTTGTGGAAATTGCTGGGTCTTTCAGTGCCTTGTGCCCTCCTGTGAGAGGGACGAAGGTGGCTCCAGGGAGCAGAATGTCGTGTCCCCTGGCTTCTGTCTCGTGGAGGTGCTGCTCCTGAAACCCCACAAACCCAGATGCATCTTGCAGTGAAACAAGCTGAGGAAGCAGCTTTTTGCCAAGCCAGCCTCCCCAGCTTTTTGGTTTTGTGCCCAACAGCAGCTGAGCAGGTTACAAAAGCTCCTCTTGGGCAGCAGTAGGAGATGCTTGAAGTCCTCTCCCTGCTTCTGTGCTCATGCAAAACCCGAGGGCAGGGACAGGTGTAGAGGGAAGTGTCTGCTGGGAGGACCCTGCTTGGAGTTACCCTGGGGGTAAATCCCAAGTGGCTGCCCTGCGGCCAGGAGAGTCACTTGGTAGGCGCAGAGATGTAAATAAACCCCGTTACGGTTATTTATGTTCAGATTAATGGAGAGCCTCATCTACCAGCCACTGAAGTCTAGGAAAAAACTTGGAGAAGGTGGCAGGCGTCGAGTTGAGCTGGGATACGAGTGATGCGTGTCGAAAATCAGCAGAGGAGAGTGTGTGTGTGTGTGTGTGTGTGTGTAGCCATGTATATATATGGGGTAAAAGTCTGACTGCACGGCAGTTAATGTGAGCATTGCCACAGGCTTCATTGCACTCCCTCTTTGTACTCATATTTGCATCTGCTTTCTGGGTGATAGAGGAGCCTTTCTGGAAAGGATGCTTGTGTGCTATCAGTAATTATAAACAGAAATTAGCTTTGAATTTTCTCAGACATATATTCCGCTAAAGCTCCGTTCATTTAATCAGTTAAGAAGATGAGGGGCTGCAGCAGTGTCCTTAATTCCCAAGTAACTTTGTCCTTATTTATTATAATCATTTTATCTCAAACTTTGTCCTAGAGTCACAGGGCACTAGGAAGAAAATCATAAAAGCGTTGGTAGGAGCCTAAGGACCTTTATATAAAGAAACCAAACAAAACTCAAGCCTGATTTTCTCAATAGAAGAATAATTACCTTGGCTTTTCTAGTGGCAATATATTTTTTGGAAGGATCAGCCTCTCTTTTGTTCTTTCCTTTTTTTTCCCTGAATCACAATTACTGTACTGCTTTGAAACAAGGTTTTTTATTGTGATTCCTCTGTGAAACGTGGTTTTTATTGTGATTCCTCTGCAGCACAGTCACTGTACAGATCACACTGCTTGAGATTTTGCATCCTGTCATGTCTTTTATGCAGAAACTTAAACTTCAGCCTAACCTGGCAGTGGAATGGTGAGCAAGCCACGCTGCAGGCTTGTGAGTGCTTTAATTCCCACATGATCTGCTTTCACCTGAGCAGCTGAGTGTGTCTCTCTGCTCATGTTGTTATTGTCTGGAGTAAAAAGTAAACTATGTATGCCACCATCCAGTAGTAGCTTTCCACAGCTTAATAGTATTTGTCAATTATTATTATTATACCCTCCCACTGCATCGGTCGTTATATTGCCGATGTCTGGTGGGGTGCTGCGGCTGGGGCAGGCTGGGCTCACTAATGGGGTCACTGGTGTCAGGGTGTGATGTATGGATTATGTTTACTGTGGCATGTTTTGTTTGTGAGCCAGGCTGTGGGAGTGGAGCAGATGATGAATGAAGATACTCCACGGTTTCACACTTGTCCCTGTGATCCCAGGTCTCCAACACAATCCAGAGCTTCTTGTGACGGAGAGGTGTTTACATGCTGGTAGTAGACTTAAAGCTTTAGGTCTGTGACTGAGCTTGAAGGTGTGATAGTCCAGTGCTTTGGTGTTTTTGGTTAAAGCTCTTATGTGATCTCGATAAACACTTGGAATTTGTTGTGAAAACCAATTGCAAGTGAACCACCCAGTTAAATAATTTGCCTGGCTGAAAGATTGGACTGTTTTTCATCCTTGGGCCTCCAGACGTCAGCTGGGTGGTCTTCATCACCAAAACACAAACAGCCAAATAGAATCGTAGGCATTCAGTGATGAATGTCTTCAGAGGCACCCTTGCCCTCCAAGATGCAAGTAAAGCATTAATTCTCTTAAAAACCGAGTTTGCTGTAGTGCCTTTACACCTGGAGCAGGTAGGCTGCAGAGGTGGGAGTCAGGGCATGACAAGGATGGCCATCACCCTTGAGGTGTCTGGCTTGTCACCGCGACAGACATATCCTTGAAGCTTCTCACTGGTCTCTCCCGTAGGTCTCACTTTCTCTTTTTTTCCCCCCCGTGCATCCGCGTAAATGGACAACTGTGGTCTCTGTGCAGGTTCTTCTTGCTTATTTTATCTCCTGAAAGAGTCCAACAAGCTTTTACCCACCAAGTCTATAGAGAAAACGGCCAGGCAATTTTTGTTTCAATTTAGGCGTCTCTCCGGAGCGCTAGTTCCAGAGACTGATCAATAGGTTTTATTGTAGACCTCACTGTCTCTAAAAGCACCGTGACCTTATCCTGTCTAAAAATAGCATTTGCTCTTGCTGCCTGCAGAACCTTGACCTGTGACAACCCATTTGGAGCATAACTGACACGTGCAGTCAGCTGTGCATCCAAGACCCTTGCACGCCCCAGGAGAAAGCTCCCACTGCTCCTTATAGCCCTTGTTGGGAAGAAGGAGAGAGGGAGGTGTGCGGGGGTGGATGAGGTGCCCTGCTCCCTCAGGAATCCGAAAGTGGATAAGGGCTGGTCTTTTCCAGGTCCTGAGCAGGCGTTGCTCCAGCGGGAAGCGAGTACCTCCGAGCATCCATCCCCTTCTTTTGGGAAGAGCTTTGCATGCAAACCCAAATACATGTTCACACCAGCACCATGTGCCACATCCCTTCTGTGAGACATGGCTTTGGTGTTTCTGCTGGGAGAGTTGCTGAGCCCTGGCAGCTTTGGGAAGCACTGCTCTGGAAAACATGGTCTCCTTTGCTCCTAAACTGCTCTTAAGATTGGACAAAAGGTCACCTAAGTTAAACAGTGCCTGGTCAGTGGGTGTGTTTTACTCGTTAAGGTAGTTCCCAAGGGCAGGGTGAGGTGGGAGAGCTCAGCATGGATTTTGGTGACCTACTGATGCACCACCGGGGCTTGAAGTGGCCACAGGGTACTTGCTGCCTACGGCAACATCTGGCAGCAAAGAGCCCTCTTGCACACCTGCATCCTCCACCAGAAAGGGTTTCTTTAGTGTTTTCTGTGCAAACAAAGAGATATGGGAGAAGCAGAGCCTGTGGACCCTGCCACCTGTCCCTCCTCGGTGTGGCCGGGCTGCTTGGCAAGGGTTAACCTGCCTCCCTGGTGAGCAAGGTCTGGTGCTGAGCCCCTGGGAGATGAAAAGGGAAGCAGCTATGATTGCAGAGCTGTAAAAGGTGGCATTTTGTTCTCCCTGCTAACAAAAGCCAGGACTATTGTAGCCTCCGAGCTTGAAAGAGAGGTCACTGGTGGTATTAGTGCAGCTAATCACAGGAGAGACCGGGTGGGCTCGGGTGCACAGCGGCGTCTGCTGCTGGCGGGGCTGAGACCGGGCACCCCGGACTGTTCCCAGGCACAGGTTCCTCTTTGGTTAC
The DNA here is from genome assembly GCA_013396775.1 of Cephalopterus ornatus. Classification (NCBI taxonomy): domain Eukaryota; kingdom Metazoa; phylum Chordata; class Aves; order Passeriformes; family Cotingidae; genus Cephalopterus; species Cephalopterus ornatus. Next base: position 28,442 of record VZRE01009354.1, read on the forward strand.
ACAAAATGTCCTCTCCCTCTCCCCTAATGCGCAGGCTATTATTAGCCGGTGTCACTCGGTTATCTGAGAGTGGCGCTTTTAGCTGCCATCTAAGTGCTTGACACTTGGGTTTACAGCAGATTAAATTAAGTTTTAGGCTGGTTTGGCTTTGCTGGGTGTAGACAAAAGGAGCAGCTGCCGTGGAAATGTAATCTGGCACTGGAGAACGTGGAGAGCACTAGCTGGTCTTGCCCCACGCCTGGGCTTGGAGGGTCTTGACATGCAGCTGATCACTTTGGTAGCAGGTACCTAAAGCACCATCCCTTGGAGGGTGGGCACCTGCATCCCCAGCTCAATGGGGGGCCATGTCCCTACCAGCCAAAGTGTGTTGAGATGGAGAGCATTTGGATGTGACCAGCTGGCAAGCGCAGGCACCAAACTGGTGCTTATCTTTGTGTCTGTCCAAACGCTGTAGTGCAGAGCCCATGATAAATATTATTTACTTATTGATGAGTCTGTTGGTGCAATCCATTCTTTTTGCTGCTGGGCATGTTTTTGTCTTACTCATGTTTGGCTAAAAAGCAGCAGGCCTGCAAGATGCTTCTCCACAAGTTTATTCTGCCCTAAAAGCAGACCAGGTCAAGACCAGGCCCAGAAATTTGTCAGAGATGCAACTGATTTAATTGCCAAATGTTGCTGCCAGTGAGTGGCACTAGGGATGGTCATCCCAAGTGGAGATGGGGGGGAAGGGAGTTCAAAAACAAGGTCTGTGTTGGAGGCAGAGTTCTTCTGAGCCAGCTATGGATGGAAAAATCTGGTTGAAGACCTTTCCCCGAGGTCTTAAACTGCTGCTTGAAGGTCATTCTTAGACATCGGATCTAATATCACCTCTGTTTTTAAAGTTAGATTGATAGGGATCAAAGACACCTCACAAGATCAAGACACAGCTGGCCTTGCTCCAAAACTACTTCCTCAATAACCTTCCTCGAGAAGAGAAGGGCAGGAGTTGGCAAGGTTGGTTGTGTCAAGAGATTATTTTTCTCTTTACCAGGACGACACTGTTCTGGGGCAGCTGGTGCTTTGCCCTCCTGAAATGAGGCGTTGTCCCCAAAACTGGAGGCGGTGAGATTTGTGGGGCAGGGGAGCAAGGTTAGCCCAAAGCTGGGGGGAGCAGCCACTCCACATGTGTAGAGTCAGGCTGGGTGGAACTAGTAGATGTTACAAAAGGTAATGTCTGAGTCTCTTGAATTTATTGGTGTCTTTTCTTATGGCTTTGGGGTCAGTGGCTGGCATAAGAAATGCCGTTTTGCCTGCGTAACTTGGCACTGACTGGTGTGCAGGTCTGGCAGGCCATCCTGCTTTCCTTTCAGTCCTGCACCCTGTTCATCACCGTTCTTCCCATTTATTTGCCCCCTGGCGTGGGAGAGTCCCTGCAGCTGTGGTTTGGGTGCAGGGCGCGTTTCAGGGGGAGTATGCACAGGTGCTGTGTGGGCTTGGAGGCTCCAGAGCCAAGGTTTTCATGGGTAAAAGGCAAAGCAGAAACACCTCTTGCGTTTCTCTGCCCAGCCTCGCTTTTGGGTTTGGTCGATAGGAGACTTAGTTATGCCGTTAAATTTGCCACCTTTCCAAATGAGGTGGGAACAGTGGTGGGAGAAGGTACGGAGTGGTGATGCAGCCTCGATGTGGGAGGCTGGTTGCCCCTTGCAGCCCTTGGCAAGTTGGAGACCTCCTTGAGCAGCCCGCAGGGACATGCGGCGAGTCCCGCCAAGTTTTGGTCCCGGCGTTTTCCCTCATTCCCCGGGGGGACTTCGGGGAGAGTCACAAATAATTCAACTTGGCGTGGTGTTTGTTTAGTTGCAGGGGGAGGATTGTGTCTCAGTTTCAGCACATGGTGGTGTGTTCATCTGAAAAATGAGAACCTTTTTTTGGGCGGGTGATATATTTGCTGGAAAGTGCGATTGGGTGAGTTCACGTACAGCTTTGTCAAAAAAAAAAAAATCAGAAAACTTTTGGCCACTGAACCAAAATCCAAGCATCTTTTGTTTTATTTCCATGCTGTTTTTCCCTCTGAGTTTTCTGTTTGAAAATCAAATGGAAAATCTGGTTTATGTCCTACACACAAATTAGGAAATGGAGCTCCTATGAAGGGGGGGGGGGGAATTTTAAATTAATAATGACTGTGCAACAGCTTGACAGCCTCCATTGAAAAAAAGTTATCTGCTCATCTTATGTAGAGTTTTGTTTGGTGTTGTGGCAAGATGGAGGTTTCATATGGATTTCTGGGTACCTTTTGCCAGTAGATGTTTAGCAACAAGTGCATAATGTGTTTTAATCATCCCCACTGGCCAGTGGTGGTGTTGCTTTGAAATGTATGCTGTTTGCATGGAAAACCATCCTTGTCCATTGTATTTTGGGAGTCTGGGAGTTAGGAGGAGAATTTTACAGAGTGCTGGTTGTGCTGTTCTCCACCTTGATGTCTGTTGGCCTGGCTTTGTGGAAGGTGGTGGCTGCTGCTCTTTCTAAGAAGCTCTTGGAAGCCTGGTTTTTCATTCTGTAACTCTCAAATTTAAATTAGTTGTTGGGGCTGCAGTATGTAAACCCTGTCAAATTCAAATCTTTTTTGCATAATTCACACCTCACGTCTGATGGGAGAAAAAGTGTTTCCTTAAATTAACAAAAACCTGTAATTATTTTCTTCTACATGTTGAAATCGGAGAGAAAGGCGTCTCCTTGAATTTTATTCTTTCCGTAATTTGTTTTTTCTGTTGTTTCAGAATAATGTAGTCATGTATTTATTGAGAACTGGCAGCATCTGCTAATTTTCAGAGCTATCAGTGATGGCAACATAAAAACTTGAGGCCAACACCTTATTTGCAAGTAGTCACATTTATTTTGGTGCTAACGCTGCTCTGCTCGCAGAGGAATATGGTGTTCAGGAATAAGAGTATGAAAATTTGGCCCTAAGCAATCACTTCTGCTGCTGTTGGGGTCAGATTGCGGAGCCTTTACTCATCATGGTAAGTATTTATTAACCTTCAGAGAACAATGGCTGTAATGAGATTACCTGGGTAAGGGCTTATCCCGCCGGGAAGGAAGTTTCGGAGCCTGGGCCCACTGGTATTTTAAGAGAGATAAGGAGGGCTCTTTGCTCCAGAGGTCACTTTGCTACCTGTGCTGGCAGGGCTGGAGGGCAGCACCACCCGAACTGGCCAGGAGTTCCTGCCTCTGGCGGCAGTGGCTTAGAGCTCTGTGTTGTCTTTCCCGGATTAGCCGTGCGGAGAGGGAGAAAAAGAAAGGGGAAAAAAAAAAAAGCCTGTGTTTGAGTGACGTGAACAGAGTAATTGACTATCAGTATCAAGAGTTACTGCACAACCATGCAGGGGACAAGTCAGAACATACCTTGACAAAACCCTGCAACAAAGAGCTGCTCAAACACACCCTTGAGTCTCAGGAGCTGTAAATTGAGCTTCAATTCCAATGAAATACTTTTAGGCTTTGTGTACGTTTTTGTATCTACTCGCAGCGCTTCAGTGCCATGCAGGAGGTGACTGAAGTCCCCAAAAAGAAGCAGCAAGCACTAACTGAGCACTGAGATCAGTGGTTCATGTTGGTCCACGGCAAAGTGGCTTTAGTCTTTGTGAATTATGTGGGATTTCTCTAATTCCCACCTGGTTTTCCCATCCGATTCGGTGTACTTCTCAAAAAAATTTGGGGAGCTGAAGCAGCTCCTCACTCATATTTTAGTCGCTGTTTTTGCCACAAGGGAGAAACAAAGAGGGGGACGTTGTACCCTGCCCTGCGAGTGCAGTGATCGTTGTGTGAGCGGCTCCACACCCATTTCTTCCTACAGGTTAGAGACACATTTTTGGCACTGGCCACGGTAAGCGTTCCAACATGTTTTTAATCTGCGGCTCTCAGGTCTTTAAAGGTCTGGTGTCGTGGCTCTGGTTGCGTGCACGTATTTCAAGGTATCTGACTAGTGCAAAATGTGGGTAAAATACCGTGACATGAATTTAATCTGTTGGTAGGAGTTTGTTCTGTGTTTGTTCTGCCTGTCCTTCGGTGACACTTTCTGTGTCCTCAGCATTTTCCCTGTGACACTAGATGCCTCTTCTGGATTCCTGGGTGTCTCACAAAAGGCTGGTGACAACACCCTGGGATACTTGTTGCATTTATTCCAAAGTGCTGATTGTTCATTTTCTACGCAGTGAGCACCTAAATGATGAAACCTGGTACCAAATCCCTGGAACTCTTTCTGTTGACGTGATTTTTTTTGATCAGACTCAATTTTGATTTAAATTCCTTCCCCATTTGCCCGAAATGCAGACTGTGCCTATTGATTTCCCCCCTCCTTCTCCAAATGGCATTGGCACAGCCCAAACTCAACCGGCCTTGTGATTTCTCTGATGGTTTTTCTTACAGGCAGAGCTGTGGGAGCAAATGTCTGGGGGGGGACCTTCCAGGTCACCGGGTACAGTCTGTGGCCTTCGACATCCAGAGGTGCTGAGATGGCCACATCTCGCCTCGTTTTGTGTTTTGCTCAAGCACATTGAGATGAGAACAGTGCCTGGGGTGGAGTGGTGGGCGGGGAGGAGGGAAGAGGAGATGGATGATCCCTCTGTTGTTCTGGGAAGATTCAGCGGTTGCCCTTGGTTCTTTCACCTCCGCGGGGCCATGTAAGGGTTACAGCATTTTAGATGTTTCCCAAAGTGTCAGCGTTCGGAGCACCATTAGGAAAAGACTAGATGGATGGCCAAAACATAGGGGCAAAATAAATTAGGCAGTTCAAGAGCTGCAAACAAGTCATTTGTGGGGGATAACGAAGGCTTGCGGTTGCGAGGCCGTCCCTTCTCCAGCCCGCTGCAGTGGTGTTTATAAATCAGGGCAACAAAACAGGAGCCCTTATTAAAAGGCCTGTGTGGCATTAAAGGTGCATTAAGCTACTGGATGCTGTGAAATCAGACAGGTGCCCAACCTGTGCTGCAGGTTGCATGGAGATGACAGCAAGGCTGTGCCTTTGGGACAGGGTTAGACCTTCCTCGGGTATTGTGTTCCCGTTCTGCAGAGAGGGACTGTTCAGCTCAGTAGGTTCAAGCCAGGTTTTCCCCCATTTGTGGCTCTCTCGTTCTGTCTCCTGAGGCATTGCTCCGTCCTCTCCCTGCCTAACATCCACGACCTCCACTCCTTTAGGGAGAGACCCGGCATGTCCCCTTTGAGCAGTGGTGCCTCCTGTCCCCTGTAACTCCATCTGTAGGGTCTCTGGCCATGCGAGAACCCTCTCAGTGATCCACATCATCCGTCGCACACATGGAAACCTGACTGGCTGGTGTAGGTGCTCTTAAGTGAGCGGTATTATATTACCCCACATAAATGTCACATTAATGGAGCATTACAACCAAAAGATGCTCGTAGATCACTCTAAACCATTTTAGGCATCTGTTACGCTTCTGTCACCTGCTCCTCACCCATTTGTTAGTGTTTGGGATGGGAAGGACGCTGCCAGGAGAGGACCTGGGGGGAGCCAAGAGTGGGCTAGCATGCTGCAGCAGCATAGTGGAGCAGCCCACCTTTTGTCTGGGAGCTGTGCCAGGGTGAAGCCCAGCTCCACCAGCCTGTGCTGGAAGAGGCATCACAATGTGCAGCTTGGCTTGGAAGGGGTGTTGATAGAAAGTGCTGACTTATCTGAGCTGGCTCAACGCCTTCTCAGAGTCCGGTGTAGGCAAGGGGGGAGCCTGAGCATCGGCACAGCCAAAAGCCCACGGTGCCTCGGCTGTGACGGCTTTCTAGATCACACCATGTAACACAGCCCAACAAAGGGCTTTTAAATCCTAGTCAAGAAGACAGACAATGGAAGGTCAGAGTTTAAAAGAGAAAGTGTGCCTCAGACTGATGTAATTCCCCTTCTCCCCCCTTTTCTTAGTGTGAATCCTTTGATATTTGAGCAGGGAAATCCTCTTTATCGGGAAACTCCACCTCCTCTTATCTCATACTCCCTCGAAAATACTATCTCCTCTCCCTCCTTTCAAGCCTCCCGACTGGGTTTGTGGTGGAAACCTCCCCGTGTGGGCATACAGTCCTCCCATCCCTCTTGCCAGGTGGGCACAGCAAGGCTTGGTGCTCCACACTGGGACTCACTGTAAGTAAACACCCTCTGGCTAACAACTCCCATGGGGACCCACGCTCGCCTGTCATGATCAGGATCCTGGGAGCATCATGGTCAGGATCCTGGGAGCATACGGGGTCTGCAGATAAGGCAGCCTTGTCCTGTTGTGGCGCTGCAATCAAATGAGAGGGCTTAGGAGGTGAATGTTTACCTTTCAACCACGTTTACCTTTCAGCCCAGCAAATAAAGGTCTCCCTCACCTTGTACTGCAGAGCAGTCTTTTTCATAAAAAATTAAAAACCACCCATGTTGGGTCAGACCAGAGATCCTTCTGAACCGGTGTCCTCTTTCTGGCCTGAATAGAGTGGGAGCCCTTGGAAGCAGCAAAAGACACAAAGCAGACAGGGAATTTTCTCTTCCGCGCTGTGCTCTCTTGTCTTTCCTCTCCGGCATTGCAGGTTGGATTGGAGCATCCCCAACTCTTCCCTCAAGGTTATGCCCATCCCTTTTGGTTACTTGCATATATTTTGCCTGAACTGGGGCTTGGGAGGTTGCATTACATTGCTGATTGCATCAGATAAGTCATGTTTCTCAACCTCCTTGCGATGGGCTCTAGTAAGACTTGTTAGCACTCTTAATTTGCTGTAGCAAACAATTGCGAAGCTGGGGAAAGGAATTGTCCCTGTGTGTATGCTCAAAGCCGCTGGGTATCTCTGCAGGGCTGCAACTGCTCCGGAGACCAGAGAGCTTGTGCTCTTCTCCTGCTCTATGGAAGATCAGATCGTGGCTCTGACCCTGTTTTGGTAATCACAGAGGACCAGGCGTTTCTTCCACACCAGCAGATTTTCACCTGCTGTAACACCGTGGCTGTCAGTAGGTGTATACACAGTGTGTGCTCAGGTGGGGCATGCAGAGACACGCCCAGCACATTTTTGAGTGTGGAGGACACCGGGCATTGGGTACCTGTCCAAATGTCCAGCTGCAGTGACTGCTGAGATGATACCCAAGGAGTTTTGTTCTTTCCACATCCAGAAAAGGTGGTGAATCACCTGTAGTCACACCTAAGGCAGCCCTTGAGGTGTAAATCACATGGCCAATTTGCACCAGCAGTTCTAGCCCTGAAAACTCATCCCTGAAGTCTTATAAGTATGGCCACTTAATTTTTTCTCCTTAAGCCATTAAAAGTGGCTTTCCCAGTACGTTGGATTTTGGTGTTCACATGGGTTTCTCCCCTCCCATCAGCCCTTGAACACCCAGGGCCGGGGCAAGAATTCACGGGACTTCTTAGCAACATCTTACAATCTTCCCACTCTACTTCTATGCTCCTGCACTTCCAACTTCTTATAGTCTGGAAAGGAGCTTGGCTGCAAGAAAACTGTCCATGAAATGGTGCAGAGTGGAAGGAAATGGTGCCATTCATTGTGCAGTTGCTGTAGATTGTAATTCTTGCAGCCTTCAGTTCCTACCCAGATTAGTGTTCCCTTAGCTTAAAATAACAAAAAGGGAACTGTCAAAATCAGAACAAAAATGTTGGCATGATGAAACATGTTAACAGGTAGCCATTAGCACTTTATGTCTGCATGAATAGTGTCTGTAAGTTTTATTGGTAACAGAGCAGGGAGGATAGGCGGAAAATGGCGTTCATCTTCAAACTGAGATGTTGCTTTAACTGCAGTTTTTAATTGTTGTCACTTCTTGGTCAGGGTTCACTCTGGGCTGGGGAGGTGCTTTGGGACATGGCTTCAGGTACAAGGCTTTTGCCAGAGAAAGAGGAAGGGAGCAGATAGTCTGGACAGGACCTGTTATTATTCTTGTTTTGCTCTTACAATGTGTGAGAGATACCCAACTCTGAAAGAAGAGTGAGGGGATAGCTGAGGTGTGGACTGAGACATGACTGTAACATCCAGGAAGGGGCTGGTGTGTCCAGGTGTGTGAGATGTAAAGTCACCACACTGACAGCAGCTCTGGGTTGCACTGCTGCTTTGCTGGTTGATGTTTGACTGATTTTTGATGATCTTTCCTGAGCACCAGCATCCAGCAGTTGCTGAAGGGAATGGTAGACATTTATTTGCAGAATAAAAACAAAAAAAGGAAAAATGGGAAAAACCCCAAAGGGGTTTAGGAACCGGGAAATATTTGCTCCAGAAATTAAGGGAAATCCTTTTGGATTTGTTGAGCATTGAGGACTGTGGAGTAGAGGCCATTGCTGCTCCCAACCAAGCAGCAGCGTGTGCCAGCTCTGGTGGCTGGTATTGACTCCCACACTGCTTAAGCTGTGTGGTCTTCCTGAGACCTGGCACAGCCCTGCCAGTCTACTTCCTCCCTCTTTTACCATCCAGCTGGTGTTCCCACTGGTGCATGGAGCTCTCTGGCATCCTGCTTCTGCTGCTGAGGAGGTCCTTGGGAAAAAAAAGATTAAAAAAAAAGGTGCGTGCTGTCACCGTCTCCTGTGGACCCTTCCCGTCGCAGCCCTTGAAAAAGACGCCTTGTGAATGTTTTGTTTGTGCCTCAGCAACTGGCAGCCCTTCTTGTTCGTGGAAATGTCAGACCCTGCCTCGTTACTGACTGCGGGGCTGAGTCTACGTGTCTCCCTGCTGGTGAGGAGCTGGCCTGGGGCAAAGCCTTTCTTCCACCCGCCTCTCTCTGCCTGTTTTTGTGCCCATGTGTTGATGAACACGAGTTGCCTGCTATTGTTTATTTACAGAAGTGTTTTTGGGGAGACAGCCCGACAGCAGGCAGCGTCTTAGGCTGATTCTCCACGACTGAGCTTAGAAGTTGCTTAACTGCTTTTGCTGTTGATTTTGGGATTCTTGTGAGGTTTTGCACATGGGTGCACATGTGGGCACAGGGAGGGACATTGGTGCCTGCTGTGTAGCCTGAAAGCCTTGAAAATATCCCTGGGTGCGAAATGTGCCTTTTGTGCATCAGCATTTCATCCTTCCTTCTCTCCTGCCTTTCTTCCCAGAGCAAACAGAACAGTGCTGACAGTCGTAGCACGATGCCTTGTTCTTTTCTTATGGGAGCGCTGAATTAATGGCAAAAACATGGTCTGGATGCTGCTCTACGGTCTTCAAAAACAGTCTGTCTGTTTGTTTTCCCCCTTCTGCTCTGGTGTGGTGGTTCCTACCTTTCTGCCACATGTTCTTGGATCGCTGAATTCTTGCAAGACAGTAGCAGGGTTTGCACCTGGACAGCCAAAGGCCACGACGGGTGGCTCTGTGGGACCCACACTGCCCTCCCTCCCACAAAAGCTAAAATTATATTTTCCTCCCCCTGAACCTTACAAAGTTTTTAATCATAGGCACTTCTGTAGGTTTTAACTTTTTTGTCTTGAATCCAAACGGCTTTAATCAGCATAAATGCTTGCGGTGGGTACAGGTTGCTGCATTTAATAAAGGGTGAGCTTTTTCCACCCCCCTTTTTCTTTCTTTTCTTCTTTCTTTTCATCCCTTATTTTGCATTCCGCCGCGTGCGACGAGCGTTTAATCCCTGCCCTTCTGTCTGTTGAGATATTATGTTTTTTTAATAGTGCTTGTTTATGACTAAGGTCAAAGACAGTATTTCAGAACAAAAATTAGAGTTAGTTCATAATTGAGTACATATGTATGTTACTGTTTATTTTTATAGTTTACTAATTTATTTTTAAACAGCTCGGTTGAGCCAACATGTTTATAGGTCTGTTTATCACATGTCTTGCCAGTCGGAGTGCTAAAAGACACATGCTTTTCAATAGCACAGATCCGAAGTGAAATTAGATAATACCGCCAGGTAGCAATTTAATTACATTAATTGAATGTTTAGGTTGAAATGTAGTTTTGCAGAGGCTATAATGGAACACATTTATAAGTGTCTGCATATAAATCTTGGCATTTAAAATGTTATTCAAGCCTGCTGGCGGGGAAATGAAACTCCACTGAGTGTTTTTGAGGGAGAAATGGGGTATTTCACCAGGAATACTGTGCTTGCAGTGGCTTGGGGTGTGGGCGCTGTCCTGGCTGTTGGTGTGAACCTCTGTGGGTGCCCCTTCCTGTAGTGGGAGCTCGCGGAGAGTCACCTGGTCTGGCGTCTGCATGGCCTCATCCAGTGCCCTGGGGTAGGAAAAATGGCCCTGTGAGTCCTGATGGAGAGATAAGGGGTGAGGCGGCGCGTTGCAGGAGGGCAGAGAGTCATGCATTGGCCAACGCGGAGAAAATGTTTGTCCGGCTGAAACCAAGTCCTTGCGGTCGTGCGCTGAGTGATTTCCCAGGCTTTGCCAGCTGCTGTACCGGATTGTACCCGCAGGTTCTGGCCGTGGGCTGCCTTCTCCGTCCAGGGAGCTGCAAAACAGCCCTGGAAAGGCAGCTCGGAGGAAGCACCGCTGAGGAGCAGAAGCTGTGAATGAACGACACTCTCCAGCCCGGATGGGGATTTAATCCTCAGCGTAAACATGTACAAATAACGTATTGTCAGGAGAGGGAGAGGGAAAATTCCTTCAGTTTGATGGTGCCCAAGAATAGCAGGCTTGGTTGGGAGAGGACTGGAGAAACTTCGCTGGCACTGTTTGGTTTTACTTATAGTGTTGGCTTTTGCGTGCACCTGTTTCCAAGCCAAATGCTAAAATCGTGGCATTCCTAGCAGGAGTGGGACTGGGCTTTTTGCAGCTCCCTTTTAGGATCTGGAAAGCTGAGTGAGTCTGGTTTCAAAGGTAAAAAATAATATAAATAAAAAGGAGCAGGAGGTCATAGGTGAGTTTTTATCAGGGCTCGGGGATAGATAAGGGGTAACCAGAGGAGAGTCACAGCTTGTGCAACATTCTTGTGCCACGGTGGGCGATCTCCTTTTGGTGCCTGCACGCTGGAAAGGGTGGAGGAGGAAGAGGGGAGATATGCAACACCTAAACAGCCAGGCAGTGGGAAGCTCTTGGAATTAAGCTGGTGGCAGAGCGGGCCCCTGGCATTTCTCAGGCTTTTGTATTGCAGACAAGCCAGGAAAAATGCTTCGGGCTGAGCACTGGGATCTTTCCATCTGTTTTGTGCACACACTTGTGTGTGGGGACTCGAAGCCTCTCCCTGGTTACTTATCTGGGTTGGGATGGTTGACTGAGGTGTGGTTTTTTTCCCCCAAAACCCACCTTTTCTGAGTTGGTGATCACTCCACTCCTCCCTAGACAAGGCATGGCTGAGGCAGGGGCCTGGTGACAGCAGAAATAAATGTGCAGGTACAGATCACCCTCTCTGAACACTCCAAGGCTTTAGCAGATGGCTGAGGAGTAGTTGTGTTCTTCTACCCACTCTTACTCATTGCTTTCTCCCAGCATATAGATTTTCTACTCAGCTTTTGTTTGGACCCTGGTTTTGTCTTGCAGCCTTTTGTACACCTGGGATTAGGTCCCAGGTGCTGGTCTTTGGGAGCTCTGCCCTGGGATCCGGCGCTGCTTTGGGCTCCTGTGCCTGCAGCAGGGCTCAGGGAACGTCTGGCACGCTCCAGGGTGAAGCATTCCGCTTGGTTTCCCTTGCAAAGCACCTGATAAAAATGCACAAAAGCTCCTTGCTGCACTGAACCCAAACACGGCAAATGGGGCCAATTGGGGCATCTCCTCCTGATGAAGGTGCTGATGTCGATACAGCCAGTGGTGCTTCTGTGCTAATGCAAAACACCTGCAGAGATGAAAGGAAGGCATTTTTCTGGTTGTGGAGACTAGAGGAAGTTTCCTGATCCAGACAGGAGATTTCAATGCCTGTTCAAGAGGTTTTCCATGAGTGTGGCTTCGCCCGTGGCTGGAATTGAGGCGGAGTGTGAGCGCAGACAGAGCCTGGAGAAGCAGAAGGGGATGATGTGGTCCATGCTTGCAGAACCAGAGGAATTAGTAGCTAAAGGTGTGTACAAGGAATCAATAGGAGTGTTGGCACAGTTCCTGGTGACAGGTCTCACTGTTTGGGCAGCGGGTGCCTACTTCTTCCCCAAGCTCTGACAGTTTTTACCTCCTTACCTATACTATGCCTCTTGTTTACCCCTGGTCTTGAAGGGCTTACATGTGTTTCCAGCCCATGACAAAGGACAAGCAGTGTTGAAATATGGCTTCTCAGGTCAAGGTACTTTCAGTGAATCTAGTGTTGGGGCAGTCGTGCCTGGTGTTTTCAGAAAGTCAAGACTTTCTAGAAAGCCTTCTTTTGTATTGCAGAACCCAAGAGCTTCAGTTTCTTCCCCATCTTTCAGGTCAAAGGTGGGGTTTCCCGTGTGTCCTGATGGACCTCCGTGGTGGGACTTGGCCTCACCGACCAGCTTCTGCTGAAGTGCAGAGTGATTACTGGATGTGCTTTGAGGCACGTACTAAAATATTTAACTGTGTTAATGGCATTTGCTTTCTTTTCCCCTTACTTTCCCCATCGATCTGTAAAGGCTCGGCTCTTTGAGGGCCTGATTTGCGTGTGAACATGGGGTGGCTGTTTGTCCCCTCCTTTGGTAACTTGTGACTGCTTTCAAAACCTCTTATCAGCGAGGTTTTCCCGTCCCCTCTATTTTGAGCTGAAATTAAGTAGCTGATTTATATTTTGTCATCTTACAAAAGCTCACCTCTGGCTGGAGAGCAGTGGGAGAACTTGAGCTGAAAAGAAAAATATAGTCCAAAATCAGAGGGTTTCAAGAGAAGCCATAATGTAAAACTGAAGTTACAGCGGCCTCCACCAGGTGATTTCCATAATGCCGAGTGCTTATTGCTCTGCTCAAGTTTTCCAAATGCTTGGGAACGATTCCAGCTTGTTTGGGCTTGGGAACAAAACCTCCCTGAGATGCCGCAGCCAGGGTGGAAGGGATCCAGGGAGCATCGGGAAGCAGCACAGCACCATCCCCATGCTGAAGGCTTGTTTTAATGACTAAAGCTAACAGAGCATCCCATGGCATTTTAGTAGGAGTATTTGCAGGCTGAGTTCAAAATTCTTATTTGGAAATTATCAGTCACTGCTTGAAAGCTGCCCTGCTTAGTTTAGGAAGGAAACTAAGGGGTAGAACTGCTGTATTAAGGATGCTGAAGTGGTATCTGCTTTAGGATTAGATTGCATTCTTCTTGGGTTGGAGGGCGTCCCTGATTCTGCTGGCATCCTTGTGAACAGAACCATCACTGTCGACAAAGTTGGTGTGATAAAGAACAGCTGCATATACCCTTTTTGTGGTTCTCAGAGGTGTGTGCAGCCTAAACCATGAGAGTTGAGCATGGGAGTAAATAAAGAAGTTGTGCCGATTGTCTTCTGCTCCTTGTTACATTTGCAGTGGGATCTGTGTTTGTGAAGATCTTGTTGTGAAGATCTTTTTTTTTTCTGCGTCTTTGAGGGTAGGCCACTTAAATGACTCACAGAGCTGTATTTTCTTTACAGTAATGAGGCATCATGACATACCAGTCGTGGGAAATCTGATAGGCTTGGGAGACCCTAGGAGGGTAGAAAATTACTTAATTTACTTTGTGTGCAATAGTCTTAATTTTCAACTATTTGAACAGCTGATTGCTGGGGCAATCATCAGATCTTCAGAGTTAAGATGTTTCCTGCTGGAACGGAGCATTAGCTAAATCAGCGATGGCTGGGGATGGCAAAACGGCGCGATTGCTCACGTCCATCTGAGGGTAAAGAGAAGAAACTAAATCCCTGAACCCGAGCTCCAGTGCCTTTTCTTTTGTGGGAAGGGCGAGGCAGGTGAAGCTCGCCTGGTCTGGTGGTTAGTTACCCATGTGAGGAGCCGGGGCTGCGTGGCTTTGGCGGTGGCTCTGGTTGGCTCCGGCTGGTGGCTCCAGCAGGAAGGAGCTGGGTCTGGTTTCCTTTTGAGAGGGTGAGCAACCTCTGCTCAGTGATTCCCCCGCTATTTGCTCATTGTGAGTAAAAGCGATAAAATCTAGTGGCGGAATTACATTACGTCTTGGGTGCTTTCTTTCCAAATTACTAATAATCCTGCGTGTCTTTGACCCATTTCACGGAGACGGAGGGCTGGATTCTGCTGCCTGTTTTTCGTGAAGCGTCTGGCTGAAGCAAACAGACCTTGAGTAAAGGGATTAGAAAGCAGCCCTTCATTAGGGTTAGGTGCTGCAGTCCTTTCTTGAACAAGCTTTCCCTGAGAAGCCTTGCATAGATACCTGCTCATAAAGAAACTTGGCGGTTTAGCTCGCAGGGGTGGAAATAGAAGCAGCGGATGTGCAGAGAGAGGCACCCAGGGTGATGGGACCCACTTTATTCATCAAGATCAAGCTTGTACTGGAGCAAAAAGGACAGAGGACTTTTCATGACGAAAACTGCTGGAAAAAAAGTATTTGTGATTGTTCAGAAAGGCCAATGGGTATGAATGTTAAGAGGCCTTCTCCTGTCTTTCTGTGCCAGCAAACAATGAAAAATTCAGTGTGAAAGTACTTTCTTATTAAAAAAAACCCCAAACTGGACTATAAAATGCAATACTAATTTCTGAAGGCTGAGAGCTGCATGAGTGAGAATATTTAATTACAGTGGCAAAGTACAAACATTTCCTAGCGAGCATTCATTGTGTTAATAATAATTAATTAATTCCTTGGCTAAAACATACATCCTGCTCGTGTTCTTTTTAGTGGGCTGGGAATCCGATCCCGCTTTTTATTTTACTTTGCTGACAACCGCCCAGCAAGTAGGGAGGGTGGAGGCTGGAGACTATTTATATAAACAGAGGCTTTATGTTTCGCTGTGTGGATGGTTACGCCGGGGTTGCACGGTTTTGGTTAGCGGAGCTCTGCAAACCAAGGCGAGGACTTGGAGCCCATCAGCTGATTCAGGGGGACCGAGTATCCGAGTGCTACAGCGATAAGTGTCTGTACAAATATTTATACAATCCCGATAGTCTTTTTGAATTGCATTATTACAACACAAAAAGCTGTCAGATTTCCAGGCTTTTCCAGGGCTGTACTTCTTACTGCTCGCATGTGTTCTGCCAGCGGATGCGAGGGAGCTCCTCTCCCGCTTGGAGCCGGCTGGACCCGTGCCATCGCCCGGCTGGGAGCAGGGAAGGTGCTGAGCCCCTGCAGCACCCAGCCGTAGCTCATAAGCCCCGTGAGAGTCTGGCTCTATTAGTTCAGACTTAGCGCTGAATTTATGCAATTATGTGGCACGAGGCTGACTCAGAGCAGCCAGGGAGTGAGACTGTGGGCTGAAGAAGCTCAGGGCCACCTGCGAAGGGTGATGGAGAGGTAACCCCCCTGCTGCGTGTGAGAGCCATGTTCTAATGCCAGACTGCAAACTCCCACCTTGTCCTGGAATGCTGTTCCTCCCTGTGTTGCTCACAGAGGGTCTGGCCTTAAGTCTGCAGCTGATGGTGGGAAGCTTCCTATCAACTGAACGTCACATTAAAAATTACAATTGCCACCCCAAAAGAGAGATTAAGAAGCTGTGGTGGCTTAGGTGCAGGAGGGGTGCAGAGCCAGGTGTAGATGGATTTGGACTAGGTGTAGAGAAGAACTCATCTTGTTCCTTTTTTGCTGGAAGTTAGTCCGAATATCCATGTAGGCAGGTAGCCAGGCATTGCTGGGGTGTGTGGTTTGATGTGGTTTGCACTGGATCTGTGTTTTTAATTAAAACTTTCTCAAAGCCATGGGATTACAGGATCCTACTGGCACTCTGGGGTAAAACCCGAAACTGTGACTTCAGTCCCACTTCAGATCGGATATACACAGGCAAGGTTCACACTGCTTGCTGCCATGAGGCCAAAGGGATTATTCCAGATCTGCAAAACCAACAAGAGTTTGAGTCAGTGGTTGGGAAGGCTGGAGGTTTCACCAAAGTGATTTGAGTAAATCGAGCACTGTCAGTGGAAAGAAGCGGCTGTCCCGGAGCAGGGTTGGAATGTATCAGTAGCTGATCCAGCCCTGGCAGAGAAAGCCCTGTGTTTTCACATGCTGATAGTGGTTGCCTGTCCTGTTCCACTTATTTGTAAGATTAGGAGTTTGGAAAATATTTGCAAGGTTGTGAAACCAGAGTCTGGGGTTGCTGCAGACTTCTTGGTGTCCTTCAGTGTCACGGCTCAGGGTAACTTCGGTTTTTAGGGATGAGCATATGTCTTCCAACAGCTATAAGTGTATCTCCAGAGGTTTCAAAGGAGTGGGCTCTACTTCCAGTGCAGCATTTATTTGTTTTTAGGGCATGTTTTTCCCCAAGGAAAGAAGAGTAGCAAGAGTAGTGATCAAAGAAACAAAGCAAATTGCTGCGGAATTTCTGCCTAACACTATTTGAAGACAAAAAAAAAAGTAGTATACACTTCATAAATGAGTCACGTGTGCCTCAGCTTTGGCCTTCTGGAGCAGTGTCCAAGCTGTCAGGTGTAGCAGCCAGTGCTTCAGCAGCCTTTTATGTTAGCAGAGAGCAGTGTGTGTCTTCTGGGACAGCCCTTCACCTGCGACCCGTTGCTGTACAGTGAGATCAGAGCCACGAGGCTGCTTCATCCACATCCCCTCCGCTGCTGCAAACACGCTGGCTTGGCCATGCAAGGAAGGGATCGAGTGAGTCAGTGAGGGAAAAATCACCTTCTGATGCTCGCGTTAAGGAACAAAGCCAGGTTTTCCATGGGGGCTGGTTAAATCCCTGGGACTGCTGTGTGGGCCCTGCTCCTGCAGCACCCAGCACCACGTAACCCCTGCTCTCCCAACCGGCCAGTATCGCTGGACAGACCGTGCACAGTGCAGCAGTGTGGTTAGCCAGATAACAAGGGCATTGCCCCTGTTTTTCTGTCTGTGTTCTAACAGGAATAGCCCCATTCCTGAAATTTCACCTGCACACCTTGTGTGTAAATCATCTCGTTTGGCTGTGAGATGTGGACTGTTGCTGAGCCCAACTGCAGTGGGCGGGATGGGGTAGATCCCCTCCCTCAGTGCTGTTGTGGGGCAATGCTGTGCTCAGAGATCCTTTACCTGGACAAGAACAATTAGGGATGGTTTTCTGTAAGTAGTGGGCTTGTCCTTAAAAATGCCTAATGGGCGCAGGAGAGCTGCATGTGTTTCCCTGGCAGCCCCTCCCTTAGTTTCCAGCCGGAATGTGCTCTACCACTGCAGCATCCCACCTTCAGAGGAGGCAGATGGAAACAGCTCAGGGCAAGTTTAAGGCGGCATTATTAATGTCACGAACCCAAAAAGAAGTCTGTGTGCAGTGTATTGCTCTGTGTATAGTGTAGCTCTGTGGACCAGAAATGTTTTGTTTGGTGTCTCACAGACAGCATGGCTGGAGCGGGCAGGTTTTGAAGGGGTCACCTGTCCCTCATTGCCGTTCCTCTAATGCCAGCAGCTCTGTCCCTCTCAGGATGGACACAGCGGCAAGGGACATCCTCACCTTGAGTTCCAGAAGTGGTGGCTGTAGCAGCACACTGTTTTGGAGGGCTTTTAAAAGCTCAGCTTTAGAGAAGATGGGAAAGTAATAGCAGAACTGCTTGAAACAGCTTAAAAATGTGGGATGTACAGCAGAAGGTTACATGCACCGCAGCTGTTTGAGACCTGATCTGATCCTGATCACCTTCATGCAATGGGCAGGAGCTGCAGGTGCTGCTGGAGCTGCAGCAAGGGAATGGTCCAACCCGTCAGCTCCCATTTCAGTGTTGTCCGAGGCTGTGGAAGCTCAGCAGTGGTGGGATCTCTGTAGAGCTGGAAGCTCAAGGAGCAGCCAAACTGGCAGAAAGACAGTGTCCAGAGGGGCACGTCCTACTCCAAAAATAAGGGACTGGCAGTTTGCCACAGGAGCAGTGCTGTAGCCTTGACAGTACCGAAATCAACACCTCAGTTCTGTGGTTGGTCCCTGCAGACTCCTGTCCCACAGATACCGTGTTACAGCACCTGCAGCAGCACTTCTGCGGGGCAGAAATAAAAGCTGTGTGCATCTGCTTGCAAAGATACATGTACTTACTGAACAGTGTGAGCGGCCTAAGCACCAAAATGGTAAAGATGCTTTAGAAAATTGCCTTTAATCACAGCAAAAGCTTTTCTTCTACTTAGATGGTGACCAGAGCACAGGTGCAGGGGAAAGGACTAGAGCTGCTTTGGCTGGTTTCTCCATCTCTACCTGGTGCAGGGGGTTGATGAGGTGCACTCAGGTGACAGCTGCTCTGGGATGTGCCCATTCAAGGGCTGAGCACTATAGCTTGGCGAGGAGCTTTAATGTATCTGCCTTTACTACAAGAGCCTTCTGGCAGTAACCCGTGCCCGAGTGGACAGACAGACAGGTGGTAGGATCCTGCCCCCACGGGGAGCCTGCAGCCAAGCCCTCTGGCCACAAACCCAGCTGGTGCCCAGTGTGTTGCCTAAAGGGGCAGATGCCGATGTTGCTCAATGCGACGGAGACCTGAACGTCTGTTTATTAACGGATAAGACGGTCGGGCCGGCGCACAGCACACGAGCCCGGCCTGTGCAACTCCTGTGGTTTCCAACCGTACTTATCGAGGGAGGGGGCTGCCTGCCCAGGGAGGGTGTTTCCTCTAATCACCAGCTTCACATGCCAATGGCAGGCAGATGTGCTGGGGGCAAAGGCTTGGCCTTCTCCTAACAACCTCTTTGCCAGGCTCGGGGGAAGGAGCCATCTAAGGCAAGGCTGAGGAGCTTGGAAGAAACATGTTGCTTAGGACAAGTAAATATTCCCCAAGAAAGGGTGACACGGGGGAGCTTTACAGATGGGCCCCTGGGCATTGTTTCCACCATCAAATGGGGAAGGAGTGGACTCCTTGCAGTATTTCCTAGCAATAAGTTTAGCCCCAGAAACCCTTTTCCAGGTCCCTCAGAGGCTTATTCTGTTGTCTGCCATGTGTCCCTGAGATGCTGTGGGCAGCATGTGAGGAGATGGTCGCAGGCTCAACTTAACGACATCTCTCCCACTTATCAGACTATATAATAAACATGGCTTTTAGGGGGGACTTTTTGGGGAGGGGTGCGAGGCAGGCGGTGAATGGAGAGGCCAGACACCATTGTCTGGCAAGAATGTGAGTCCCCGGGGGCGAGCGCGCCTGGGCTCGCCTTCCAAATTGTCCCAGCATCAATCCCCCCTCCTTTGCGGGATTTCCTTCTCCAGCCGGGGTTTTGTTTCGGAACAAGCGTTGGTCAAACAAGCTTTTGTTTGCGGTCAGTTGCTTGGCACACATACACCACTTCTGGTGGGGGACAATGAGGAAGCTGTTTCGGGGGCAGCTGCGGTGGGACTGAAAGGGAATACTGATGGAAAAAGGGCGCGGGGAGGAAATGGCTGGGTGGAAATTAATTGGGAGGATCTTATGAAGTCCGGGTGCTGCAGCAAGGTTGGGAGAGTGGTGGGGAGTCCTTCGATCCTGCTGCTTCATCCTGGCTCACCACCTCATGCTGATTTGTGTTACTTTTCTCCCCCAGGATACCCCCCTCAGAGCGGAAAGTTGTACAAAATATTTGCGACTACATGTCTAAAAAGCTTTTCTTTCAGGAAGAAGTAAACTTATTTACAGCAATAACAGAGTTTAAAAGGAATCGTATAAGTGAGACTGACTTCTTTGTCAGCAAAAATTGCAGCAAAACTGTTCATAGATGACATTACCTAAATGACATTACGTACGTATGTCCTTTCTTTCACATTTCCTGTAATCCTGTTACGGCGTTGTCCCATTACCTCAAGCACTGTCATCTTTAAATGCTGTCAGATCTTAACTGGATGGCCAAGGACATCAGCAAAGGATCGAGGTGAAGCTGATGGCAATTTCAGACCTGCTGTATATACCACCATCTCCCAGCCTGCCCCTGGACACGGGGTGTTTTCTGATAACACCTTCAGGTAAAGTGATGACTCAAGGACTTCTGCATCTTTTAGGGAGCTGCCACCCACCACCACAGTGTCCAGCACGCTTTCCTGGGAAGTGCAGGGTGTCAGGCACAGACAGGCTGTTGAAGGTGGCAGGTGCAAGGCAGGTGCTGAGGACCCAGAGGTAAGCAGATGGAAAGTGCCCTATGGGACCACAGGCAACTCTTCCCCCATAAAGCCTTCAAGGCATTAACAGCCATTTGCAAAGCACACCGAGCTCCTCAGACTGAAGGTGCAGTTAAGTGCACCATCTTGGTGTTAGTAGTTTTTAACATTATTGTCTCTTACTATGTTATTACTAAAAAATGATGTGAGGCCAGTTTCTTTTACTCCAACCATGAATGGGCTGCTGTGCTTTCTCAAAAGCGCTGCGAGACGTGATGGGAAGTGGGGTGGATTGCGACTTGTGTCCTTCTCCTGCTGGAATACTCCATGCTCTTAAGCCCCAGGAGTGGGAAGTGTTGGTGTCCAGGCTGTTTGAACTGGCAGCCCCTCTCATCAGGTTGTAATGGAGGTGATAGTTGCCAGCTGTGGGGGCAGGAACTGTCATTTCGTTATCTCTGGGTGCAGTGCCACGCTCTGAGGGGCTCTGGTCCCCCGTGGTGGCCACTGGACCTGGCTGCAGTGCAAACAACAGCAGCCCTGAACCTGAAACACTCGCTGCAGACTAAAGTCTGTGCTCAGGCACACGGAGGTGTATCTGCTTGCCCATCTTTGGCCCTGTTGGGCTTGTTTTCTCAAAAAGCAGAGCTGCTCTGCATGTCAGCAGCAAGGGGACTGATGCCAGCAGGGACCAGCACGTGGCTCCCAGATGAGTTGTCCTGGCTGTGTGGATGTAGAGGTGCTGCAGGCAGGTCGCAGTGTGCCCCATGTCCTCCTGTGCACTGGGATGTGTGGGCTGATGGGTGATGGAGGTCCCAGTCCCCTTATCCGATGTGTCGTCAAAGAGGTGAAGAGCCAGAACAGGAAGACTCATGGATGGAGAGCAGGAGAGCAACTGTTCTCTTCTGTTCATTTGGCCCAATGCAAGGGTTAGACAGCAGCTAGGCTCAGTTTAGTCCCAAAGATGCTGAAAAGCTGGGCCTGGATGCACAAATTTTTCTGCTAAAAAATAACAGCTGAACAGCCCATGGGGTAAGGGGGCATTTGTCCCTAACCTGTCTTAATATGACCATGTAAACTATGCAAGTTATTTGCTTGATCAGGCGAGGTTAGGGGTTTTTTAATGGCTGTTACTGGTATCTAAGTGCTGGCAGTTACAACATTTAACTGCATTTTCCTGTAAGAAAATACTTATCCTGCAAAAAAATGGGATTCTCTACAATGTTTTGTATGCTTAAAAACTCGTTTTCATTTAGTTCTCTGCCATCGGTGCTGTCTTAATGCTTCCTCCGAGGCCAGTCCTCAGGTCTTTCCCCTCTGCCAGTCTGAGGCTGTGAGCAGGCAAAAATGTCTTTGCCAGGTCTGCCCACATGAGTGCCATCCTCACCTAACCCCTTCTCCTGCAGGATGTGCTGGAGCCATCTCATCTCCCCTTGCCTCCCACAGCCCCCAGCAGGGCTCTCCCTGGAAAGGTCTCAATCCAGTAACCCCTAAACTGGTCACAGTTTGTGCATCGCTACCCCATCTGGCTACTGAATTGATGCTTTTTTGGATGCTGGAGTAGAATTTTTCTCTCCAAATCTCTTAATAACTGAGGATTTGGGTGTAAAAGCACTAACTGCACTCTGTTCACTGGTTGTTTTTTTTTTTTCAGTCATAGCTTGGCTTTTTTTTTCCCCTATAGGCACAGGAACCATTTATAGCTGAGGTGGGCCGAGTTTGCAACTTATTAATCTCTGCCTTGCATGTGGGTTGAAAAGAGACACCATGCCTTTATCAAAAGCCAGGCTAGCACAAAAGCCTATGCAAAATCATCATCAAATCCTATTAGAGGTGGAAAATATCTCTCAGATCATCTCATTCATTTCCCTGCCAATGCTAGACTATTCCTGAGAGTTAATTTTCTAGCGTCTGCCGCCAACTCCCTGTGTGACTGCAGGTCTGTCATCTCGCCTTTGGGTTGTCACTGTAACTTCCACGCATTTCCTTGCATTTCCAAACAAGCCTTGTTTTGTTCAGTGAGTTGCCTGTGTTGCTATTTGCCCTGCATTAGGTGTTAGCAGTGTTTTTCAGTCGGAGAGCAACACCAGAGCTTGCTGGTGGCTGGGGAAGGCATCCCAGTGGGATGGGTGTGCTGGATGCTCAGGGACGCTTGGGGAATGCCGTTCCCCGGGCAGGGGCTCCATCCTCTGCAGCCACCACGGCCTGCCATGGGCCTTGGGGAAATGAACATCTCCAAGGGAGGTTTCTCTCCTGCAGCTGTGGATGTGTGTTCAATGTGAGCAGGTCATCCCCCATAAAGCAGTTCTCTTCTCCCCAGCCTCTGCTGGCGACGCCTTCAATAAACTCCCACCCTGAAGTTCTGGAGTGGCTGTGAGATCCACTCAGCAGGGAGGAAGAATAGTAATAATTCCACGCTGGAGCTATTTATAGCATTAAGCAAACACAGATTTCATTTCAGAGAAGGAAACGGCGTCTAGGAGTGGAGTAACCTTCCTTGGAACTTCCCTCCGGCGCTGGCGGCGCTGATTGAATTCCCCGGCATGGCGAGGGTCTGGGCAGCCCTGCCAGCGCCGGGAAGATCAGTCCGGCAACTGTCACCCGGAAAGCATCAAAAGCATGAGCTGTCGATAGCGACCTGCATTTGCAGGAAAATCTGAGGGCTTTCTAATTAACTGAGCATCTCTAAATTAGAGCGAAGCCACTCGACAAGCCCCCTCGCACGCCTTAAGTGTCAGGGCTCAGCTGATCGCCGCATCTAACAAGCGCCTGATTTTTAGCAGGAGCTCCGAGACTCAATCAGCTCCTAATGGTTCCATTTCAAAAACGTTTCAGTGCATTTTTCATCTCTTACTCTGGAATTTATGCTCTTTGTTCCCTGCTCAAATATTCTGGCGCTTTTCCTTAATTTCAGGCTTCTGCCTTGCGACAGCTCCTCTGCCCTAACTAGGTAGCTCATCGCTTGCCTTTGCCCGCGTGCGAGTCTCTGCCGTGGCCGCTCGCTCCGCTTTCTAATCAGTAAGTTTCGGAAATTCCCCCTTCCTCTCCCCCTGATGCATAAGGTAGTGCTGCGGGGTCTGGAGTTTCATAATGAGCAGGAAACCCATCTTTAAGCATACCCCTGTGTAGTAAGAGCTGCAGAGTGGTTTTATTCCCGCTTTAAAACCCCTCCCTTTAAGGCAGCGAATACAGTTTGCGAATGCACCTGATCTTGACCTCCATCCCGCTGCTGTTCTGCAGCACCACATATTTGGGCGCTGGTGCTCCTGATTTACACCATGGGCAGTCAGATACAACCCCGATTTCAGCTGCATTCACAGCAGAGTTAGATTATGCACATTTAAACTGAGGGCTTTGAGCCACTGGAAAACAAAGGGGGGATCTTTTCTGACACGTAACTCCCGCTGCCGGTAATGAAACCCATGGATAGATACATCCTTGGAAAGGAGTGATTTGGAACAGATAAATTCCATTCAGGAAGGTAGAGAGTTAATCAGCAACTCTTAAGACTTCTCGGCGTGTGTTTATGTTCCAATGGCTTATCCATATCTCGGCAATTATTCACATGAAATAGAATATAAATCCCGCAGCCTAATTTTTCTTTGAAAAATTTCCCAAGGTAATCAAATCCCAAAGTGCATCTTCTATTCCGGTGGTTTTATCAGTAAATCAAATTTTTATCATTTATCAGCAAAAGTTAGATTTAAGCATCCTCACTGTAATGTTTGAAAGATGAACATTTGTTTCAGCGGGTACTGTGCCAATCAATAATCTTCCAGCTTGACTCAGCTATCAATTATTGCCGCAATTATTTGTCTAGTTGGATATTTAAAATGTCATCAGAAAGAGATGATTACATATTCCAGAAAGCAAGGCACTGTATAATCAGATGAACTGAATTCAGTTAAATGTAGTGTGGTACTAACCTGTCCTTCAAAGCTGAATTCTGCAGCCATGACTGAAACAACAGCTTTCTGCATTATTGTAAGGAAACGGATCTTAACCTTGGAACAGTGTGTGTTATTGGGTCAGGTAATACTCAGCGAGGGGAGACCTTGCAAGCCTGGAAATTGAATCAGCCTTACTGACATAAAAGAGGGAGGTGGGTTTTTTTTTTTGGTGTGTTGGGAGGGAGAGGGCTGGTTTTGTTGGATTTCATCTGCAAATCTATAAATAAGAAAATCCTCTCTTTATCTGCCTTTCTGGGAATTTCAACTCCTCAGCTCAAAGCGCCAAGTTTTTTGTGCCCTTTTTGCATTCCTGGACTTGATGTATGTGTGGTAAATACTCTCTGTGCCCCGAGAACGCAATAAAGCTGTAGCAATTCTTGCAAGTCTTCCATCCTCCAAACTCCAGGTATTCGGAGTATTATATCATTTTCAACTTCAAGGATATCTCAGCGGTGGAGAGGATACAGAATAAACTGGAGGAGACTGGACAACTTTACGACACCTTTTGGTCCTATTTGCAAAGCAGAGAGGGGGAAAATACATATATTTTATTGATTCTACTAATACTTGCTCGTGCAAGTTATGAAACTAAGTGTTGTAGGATCTGGTTCAGCACTTGCTGTGCTTGCAGCTCCATGGTGACATTGAACTTGCTCAGGGACAGAATAAACCTTTGCCTTCTTGGCAGATGATTTGCAGGGGGACGTGTCGTTTGGGGGAACCTGCAGTTCCCCTGACCCACTTTGTCAGGATGGTTTGCTGCTGGCTAAATATCATTAATTTGAAAGCGAGAGGAAAGTGAGCCAAAGGAGAAGGCCGGGAAAGAGGAGAGTCTGAAGAGGATCCATTTTGGGAAGGAGATGATAGAATAAGGCTCCTGAGGAGAGCCCCTCAGCCAAGTCAGGGGCTTTTTGGCTCCACCAAGGTGTGGGTGGGAGCAGGGGTGCTTTGGGGTGGAGAAGGGGCTTTGGTGGTGCCTGGCTGATGAGGAGGGCTGTGGAGGGCTGGTGGGGACCACCACATCTCTGCAAGGTGATGGTTTAAATACACGTGCTTTCCAGAGCTGAGCATGTCAAATGGAGACTCTAAGATGTGAAAAATCAGCGAAAACAAAGCAAAGCCATAGGTGATGAGGAGACTTGATGGCTGGTGAGCAGCAGTGGGAAGGTGCCAGCACCCCTTTCTCCCTGCGATGGGGCTCAGCCGTTCCGAAGCACACTTCATCTCTCCAGGAATACCCCGTGTGGCAGAGCCGCCGCATCCTCCAGCGAGGTCCTGCAGCACTAATCAGGTCACCAAGCATTAGCAGCTCTTCCCAGGAAAGCACCATCCTGGCGTTGGTCTGGGAGTCTCTGTGTGTAAGAGATACGTGTGTGTACGATGTGCAGTGCAGAGAATCCACAGTGCACAGTCACCTGTGCTGTGGCTGCACAGCTGAGTGATGCCAAGACTGTGATACAATCCAGGAAAAACATCCCATCACTGACTGAGATGTCATGCTAGAGCATCTCTTTCCTCTCCTTTGCAAGAAATTTTTTAAAGTGTGCTCTGCCTGTCCTTCAGGTGCTGCCAGCCAGAGAGAAAACAGTAGAAAAGGAAACAATCCATCATTTAGGTGTACGAGTGAATGAAATGATTTGGAAGCTCTTTGTAGCTGTATAATTACAACACTGCATTTAAAAAGGGAATTATTGACGTGATTGTCCCCAGCAGCTACTGGGTAAATGCATAATTGCAGAGTGTTGGAGCCAGGTACTGTTTGCTGGCTAATCAGGTTAGGCTGGGAAAGGGCTTTGATGCTCTTTTTGGGGTGACGTTTGGTCCTTGGAAGGTCACAGCTCAGGCAGACCTTCCAGAAAGGGGACACAGCTGGTGCCAGGTAGGCCTAGAGGAACTGATTTAGCAGGTGTCAATCCCAGGCCACTCCTGTTTGAGTCCTTTCCTTTACAATCCCTGTTCCTGTGCTCGGGAGAGGCAGGCGGGGAAGGCTGCACGTCAAAGCATCATAGAACAGTTTGGGTTGAAGGGACTTTAAAGGCTATCTTATTCCAACCCCCTGCCGTGGGCAGGAACACCTTCCATTAGACCAGGTTGCTCAGTGCCCATCAAACCTGGCCTTGAAGACTTCCAGGGATGGCATCTGGGATGTTGGTTACTTTTTAGAGATATGCGGTGGTATCAGTGGGGAGTTCCTCCTACAGGGCTGACACCCTGTAGTTTGTCCTTTAGGTCCCAGTGGTGCTGTGTCCTGCATTGCCTCTATTTATCCATCCCTGTAAGCATCAGTGTATAGGGTACATACGTGTGCGTGGTCAGGTTATCTTTGCTTGAGGGGTTTCTTCTAGAGCTTCATTTGAAGCCCAGTTTCAAGCCCAGTGTTGTTTTCTGATGACAGGTTTCTTCTGTTCCTCGCTAATCGAGACGCGACAGATTTCCACCCCCCTCAAGTTTTTGAAAAAGCAAAAAATCGGTCTCAGCTTCATACCTTACTTGCCAAGTTGGAGCTCGAAGCAGGTTTTCTTGGTGGCCAAATTGTAATCGCCTTGAAAATGGTGACAGACGCTGAGGTCAGGCCGGTGTTCCTGGCAGCGCTGGCGTGCTCCGGTGGGACCCCAGCACCCTGTTTCTCCCCGTCATGGCTTTGGCAAACCATGTGTTTTGTTGCTTGTTGTTTTTTTCGGAAGGGGGAATTTAAGTGTATTGGGTTAGGTTCTTCTTACAATGAGCGAATAGTCTGAACATCTTCAGGCTGCAAACCAAAATGGTCATCCATGAAATCTCCATTTCTTCTGCAGGGAGGAACTGGTCTCCCTGATTTCATCCCTTCCCACCTGCTCTTTCCTCAGGCCCCAAAAAACTTCTGTTTTGTGGAAACTTGAGCATTGCTGCAAAAATGTGGCTTTGGGAGAAAACGGTGAATTCTTGCAGTTCTTAACTCCAGTCTAAATTTTTGGCTGGCAAAGCAATGCCAGCTGTGCCATTGTTCTGCTATTGGTGGGGCTTGGGATTCTTTTTGAAGTTTAGGTTCATGGCATTAATGTTTGGGCCTGGTTCTTCCTTGCAAGAGGGTTTTTAAAAGGAGGTATAATGGAAAAAAATGGCATCGTTGGTACTTGGTTTAGAAAGTATGTTCCCAGTTTTATTAATATCATTTCAAGAAGTTTGAATTTGCAGGTGGAAAGTAATTTCAGGAATATCAATATTTATATATTAATTTCAATATTGAATATCCATTTCAGAAATGTCTTTTATCAATAAGTCATAGGTAAGGAAAATCTGGTAAAGATGGCAAGTGGGATGTTGAGGGTCCAGTAAAGCAAAATTTCTTCTGGATTTTTTGACATTTTCACAACTAATCTGGTCCCAAGACTCTCCACCTCTCTTTATGCACTATGCCTGTGCATAAAGAAAGTGGACTCAATTTGCAGAATCTTATTTTTCAAAGACAGAACAGCAATGGTACTTCTTGTTTTACAAACAGTCCCGCATTACTTCCTTCAGAGTTTTGGGGATATTTTGCTTTTTCAGTGTTTCTGAATCTGGTTCATCTCATGCAAAAGAAAAAAGATTAGAGAGGAAGTACCCTCTTGTACATAAATGCAGCTACTGCTGTTACTTAATATTATTCTAATTAGTATGACAACAGCAGTGACAATGCTGATGCTCACAGTGCTGTAACAGCTACTTAAAACCAGTTAATGATGGGCCAGGTTAATAACAATCCTTCTGCAATCCGGAGGATCAGGAGGGGAATTAGTGCAAGAAGGGAAAAAAATATGTTTAGACAGTTACAGTTTCCCATCTAAACTGGTGCTACCACTACCAGGAAAAGGTGAGTCATGCCAAAGCAGCTCTTTCTTACCAAGGGAGAAGTTGGGCTGCTGCAGGCATGGAGTGGACCCACTTATCTCCTGGCCCTGCGACGCTTCCTGTGTCCCAACTGTTTCACTTCTCTAGTTTTCAGTTGAAAGGAATTTCAACAGTGCGGATTTCCAAAAGAGAGAGAGAGGGGGGAAAAAAAAAAAAAGAGATATTTGACAAGCCAGATGGAGAAGAACTGAATCAAGTACAAGTGGTAACAATTAACTCAATTTTTTTTCTTCCCCCCTTTAAATACCATAACAACTCCAAATTTATCAGTCCAAAAATCAAGCAGTCAGTTGACATTAAAGCTGAATAAAGAAGTTCCTGGATTTGGCTCAGGCTGTTGCTCCCTAATTGTTTGGTGGTGAGCAGAATAGAGGGAGGGGGATGCTTACTGCAGGTTGCAGGTGTTCGAGTCACTTTTGTCCGTGCAGTCTGATAGTGAAAGGTGTGTGTGTGTGCCCTGTAGGTGCAGGTAGCCTGGTTAAGACTCCTTGGCTTTGTTTACAGGTGTGAGGGTTTTGGGAAGGTGAAGGAGAACACAGGAGCTAAACCACCAAGGCTTGCGGTGCTGGATTGTAGAGAGGGGATGCTGCTGAGAGGAAGGGCTGGACCATCCAGACAGCAAGGGCCAAATCTTGGCCTGCTCAGAGCTTTCTCTGGCACGGGGATTTCTCTGAGGGAGTAAATCTGCAGCTGTGAATGAAATCTTTGTGAACACCATTGGCACGTCCGCAGTCGCTGCTTTCGCTGCCGGTTCGTTTGTGAAAACACTGGGAAAACTTGGGGTGTCTCTAATACTGCGGGTTTGTGTGCAGCCCGTGAGGTGCCCCGGGGTACAATACATGTTGTATCAGTATCTGACTCCTTACCCTGTTGGTCCTTCCCCAGCCGTGTCCTGCGCTCTGGGCAGGGGCACTGAGGGGATGTGCTGTGTGTGGTATTTCAGCGCTGCTCTTCTGTGAAGCGCTGGTGTGTCCGGCGAGCAGCTTTCCTGGATCCAGCCCTGACTTTTGAGAAACGAAGGAAGCTCTTCCAAAGCACATTGGCACACGCATGCAGATTATTCCATTACTCACTTGGCAATGCCTGAACTTGCATGCCTAGCTCCAGAAATCTTTTTTTTTTTAATTTTTTTTTTTTTTTTTCCCCCCCTTCCCAGCAGTGGCATCTAGCTGACAGCTTCTCCTCCCAGCTGGTCTTCTCCCTAGCATCTTGTCTGGCTTTGCTGCTGGTGGCTGTGGACATGGCTTTGGGTCTTACTCAGAGCCAGCTCTAATGTGCCTGGAGGTGTTGGCTTGCTTTGACTCGGACTTCGAGCACGCCGGGTGTATCTGTGAGCACAGTCCAGAACCACCAGCTTTTCCTTAATATGAAAAAAGCCCCTTAATGCTGAAAGCAGCCATCTCTTCATATTTTACTGAGTAATTGTGCCAACTGCCCTTAAAGGCACTCAAATGCCAATATCCATCCCGCTCATTTGTTAACATTTTGCGGATCAGAAGCTAAATCTGTCACTTGTGTGTCACTGGTTAAGTCACTTCTTTTCAGGGCATGGCAGGCAAGAGCTGTTCTGCTGCATTTTTTTTAAGGCAGGAGCCAATAACTTGAGAAACACTAAACATTTGTGCCGTAGTGAAATGCTGTGCCTTGTCACTAGTCTTTTGCTGACTGGGATGTACAGAAGGAATAAATATGTAATGGTGGGTGAGGCTTCACTGGGTGAGACCAGTCAGGTGTCATCTTAACCCCAGGTTTGTATTTGCTACGTGGTATCCCCGTGTAATTCTCCAGAAGGGGGTAATTTCCCAAATAGGAAGAAAATGAGCAGTAAAATTGACTGGGAGGAAAAATGTACACGCAAAAAAGCGAATGGTAATTGGAAGCTATTTGTAAAGAGTTGATGAGCTGTCCAGGAAGGAGAGGACAACTTTGGCCCAAATCCAAAACCCACTTCACTCGCTTCAGTGGTGAGATGAGAACAGCAATTAGATATTAAAAAAATCAATATATGACAATTAAAAAAATGGAAAATGGATAACAATCAATCGCAGTGAGAAACCATGGCGGGTAGAGAGCTGGTCAGGGGAGCTGAAGATACCAAGGAAAACTGGTGCCTGGCACCAATGGGGAGAAGGGGAGAGAAAGCTTCTCAGGATTCTGGAGAAAAGAGAAGTGATAGATGGAAGAAACAGTAGGGCAGAAATTTTTGTTAAATATTTCTGCTGTATACCTGGAAAGCAGCCTTGCTGTGTTTCTGCATCATGAGTGGGTGATGAAGTTTTTTCTAGCTCATTAGTAGCCAAGGAGGATTTCATACAAGGTACAGTGGAGAGAAATATTTTTAAACAAAAAGGCCCTGACAACTTGCACCCAAGAAACTCTGAAGAGTTGACACGTGATGCTAGTTTTTAAAAAAGCTTATGGACTTGTAAAATGATATCAAGAGCTGATCAGGGTAATGTGGGAAAGTTGGCAACACTTTGCTTATCTCTTCTGGGCAAAATAATTGAAGGGCCAACATAAGATTCAATTGATAAAGAATTAAAGGATAGAAATATAATTTGTGCCACTCAGATTTATGGAATATAGATCTTGTCAAATAAAGCTGATTTCATTCTTCTAGGTGACAACTTTGGTTGATAAATGTAGATGGAATAGACTCTGCATGGTGTTGGACGCAGCACCTTGTGATACTGTGGATGGGAGGACTGAGCACTGGGTGGTACTGCTGGCACAGGTGATTCAGAGATCAGCCAATAGATTTGGGAATGTGGGGCCTTAGCTGGAGAGGTCAGCAGGGGCCACAGCAGTGCTTAGTGCTTCATTGGTGACCTGGAAATTAGTATTCAATTGTGTCTGATTCGCTTTGTGGGTAAAGCAAAGGCGGGTGGGCGAGTGAAGAGCAAGAGGGGTGGGTTTGTGGGGTGGCCTGGGCAGACTGTCAAGAAGAGTGTGTTGAGAACACACTGGGTACAGCCTGCTGTGCTCCTTGGCTAGAAGAGCAGAACTGGGGCCATGCTCACACAGCTGGAGCACGGTACTCTAGAAGGCAGCAGCTCTGTGGGAGGCTTAGAGGAAAATCAGCTCTTTCCCAGCATGGTGCCAGTGTGAGGAGGGCTAGGCTGGTCCTTGAGTCGTGGAGGAGGATGAAGAGGTGCAAAAATGACTAAATTTTGAAGTGCGGCTTGATTTTTGGTTGCACAAGTACCCTTGCTGTGTGTGAGGGAGCCCATTGCGCACCAAGAGCTTTTCAGTGTATCAACCACACAAAAAAAAAAAAAAAAAATCAAAAAGAGGAGAGGTAGATATTGAAGCCAGAGAAATTCAGGTGGATCCCAGTCTGTAAGTGTGGTTAGCTGTGGGAACTGACAGTGGTGGCAAGCAGGGCGTGTTTTTCATGTCTTCTGAGCTGGTTTGAGTAGTTTTCACTGGGATTTTGTGCTTTGCCCTACAGATGGTCTGTGGTGCTAAGGTCAGGCTTTACTGAAAGGCAGCCATGTTGGTCACAGGGTGACATGTGTTGGAGGAAAGGTAGAGAGTGAGGGCTGGTGGGCCCTTCCAGCCTTGAATTCCTCTATGTGGAGCAGCCAAGGATGTGAGCTCCAGCCCTGCTGCTGATGGCCGAGGAGCGTGGTTCAGCAGTGACCAGCTTTGCATCTGGATATGGGGGATTCCTGGTGGCCTCTTGGAAATCGGCTGAAGCCCCGATGGCATCACAATGGATAACACATCCGTCACATTGTCTAGGTGGATGATGAAGCACCAAGAGCCCTGTGGGACGTTCTCCAGCTCTGTCCTGGGCCAGCAGCAGCTACTGCATCTCCCTTCTGTGAGGCCCACCTTGCTTGCCCGTGGTCTTGCCCAGATGTGTTGGCTGGGAAGCCTGTGTGGACACAGGGGCTGGCCCATAGCTGGGAAACATCAGTGCATAAACAGCCTTTGGGTCCTGCAATCCCATATGACTCTTGAGGGGACCCAAACGCTGTACTAAAAGAAAACATACTGGTGGGATGGGAGGAAGGGAAGGCGCATCCCTTCCAAAACCAGGGATTGCCGTGGCAGTGTAAGGACCCGTCTCGTCGCTGATGGGCAACGCGTGGATTAGTGCCATAATTCCTGCAGTTTGGCAAGGCTGCAGCAGACTGAAACGTATCTCTAGGTGGTGATATGGTCAGTCAATAGCCTTCATAATTAATCAAGCACTAATAGACAAATTAGAAATCGCGTCTCTTCAAAGCAGGAGGTGGAGACAAATGGCCGGTGGATTTTAACTGTTTCGCTCCTTTATTTTATTGCCTGGTTTTACGTTGCTCCCTTGAAAATGGTGGCTTGTTTAGGGGAGTTTTGTACATAAACATGATTTTAAATTTAAATTATTATCTTAATTACCAAACATGGATGGTGGATTGAAAACTTGTTTTTCAGGCAAGCCCATGAAGAATAATCTTTCATTTTACACTCCACTAAATCAATGTAGCCCTAATTTTGCCACGCAGGAAATCAATTCCAGTCTTTATAACAGTCGAAGATGTTATGAACAAAGTAATTTCGCAAATTATGGCAAGTAACACATTTATTGATGACTGTAGTTTAGGAATTTAGAATTTGTGAGTGCTGTAATATAATAAGGCCGTACTGGCAGGAGCTGAGTGAAATACAGATTATACGGTGAAACTGTAATGCATCATTTGCTATTAGTGGACTGGTAATAATTACCAGTTTCAAAGCAGCTTTTTCCATGTAATCTTTAGTCTCAGTCGTAACAGCCCTTCTCATTGACATTATGATTACACGAGCTGCCCTTATGATCTGGAATATCTAGTTGATGGGAATACTAAAATGTGGTAGCGAACGCTCGATGTTGTATCCTCATTATAAGATAAAATGCTATTTTCTCTGACCTGATCTATAAGGTAGAGAGGCGAGGTAGCGTTACGTTGTTAGCTCCTACTGTGGTGTTAAAAACTTACACTTCATTATGGTGAAGCAGGATGAAATTTTCCAGTTTAAGATTTCTTTTTTTTTTTTTTTCCCTGGGCTCACAAATGAGCATAGGAATGTGAAAGTCCAATTGAATTTCCCTCTAATTTCAGCAGATTTAAGTATTTATCTGCGCTCGCATGCCTGGCGCGTGCTAAACACCACGGTGCATTTTATTCCGGCTTCAGGATGAAACGTTAAATATTATTCCAAGGGCTTTTAAAGTGATTAAAGTGTTAAACGCCTGCTGTAGACGATTGAGTCTCTTCGCTCACCTGATTCAGCTTCTCAGGCCAGTCGTAGAAAAACGGCAAAGCTGGGAGGCAGGGAGGAAAGCTGGGATGGAGCAGTACAGCCAGCGCTGGGTCTCGTAGGATCCACAGGATGATTTGGGTTGGAAGGGGTAAGATGTCTAGTGAAAGATATCTAAATATATCTAGTTCCATCTCGTACCCCCAGCTCATCACTCAGGTCACCTGAGGAATAAAATGTGCACATGAAGCTTTTCTTCCCTCCCTCCCATGTGAGATGGGAAACGCAACGGGTGTGGATAACGCGAGGAAATGTGGACGTTTTCTTTCCAAATCTGTCTCATTTGTTTTTTTTATTTTCCTTTTCTTCATATTAAGCAAATAGGTGAAACCTAATGGGGGCAACTCTCAGTGCAGCCTGTTTACCCTAACAGCCTAAGGAGCAGATTCCTTGGGATTTAAGTGTTGGGTCAGTGCAGGAGTATGTGATGAAGGCTGGTATCGCCCCAAGCGCTGATGCCCTTGGAGGGGTCCTGGTTTATTCCTCAGCAAACCTCAACACCATGTACATTTTTTACAATGTTGCTGAACAGCAGCTCTGTGAGAACTGCTGGACAAGGCTGGAAGTGAATTTTTATCCTTCTCTTAGCTCCGGTTTCAGTTTACCAGCATTTAGCAAAAAGCATCCATGGTGGTGGGGAGAAGTGAATTATTTGCAAAATCCCTGTAATCAATAAAAGCACCCTCACCTCTGCCATATCTCACACCACTCTTTCCTCACGGGCAGCCCTCAAAAAGTTATTCATCCCCCTTTGTTTGGCCGTATATTAGAAGGGGCCGCTTTCTGCTGTCATTATTAGCTGGCTTTTTGTTTAGTTATTTATTAGTTGGTTGCTCTTTTATAATGTCCGTGTTATCTCCAAAAATAAATTATCATGAAATAGAGTTAGCTTGCTACTTGCCAAAGTGGCATTTACCATCCTCAGCTTCTTTTCAGCGCGAGAGAAATAATGCGGCTCCGTCAGGGCGCTCGGCCAGGCCTCCTGGCCACCCTCCAGCTCTTTCCCTGGCGGAGCTGCCGCTCCCGCTGCCTTCCCCTTCCCCTGTCCCATGTTCCTTTTTTTTTTTTTTTCCCCTTTTTT
>VZRE01009357.1:0-13469 GCA_013396775.1 Cephalopterus ornatus
CTATAAAACTGTCCATGAACACAGAAAAGTTTCTTTCTTCTTTTTCCTTCTTAAATCTCACTTTCTTCCATTGTTTCCTCTAAAGATTTTTTCCACTTTTCATATAATTGCTGCTCCTATTCTTTCTCGTCCTCCACACACCTTCAAAAGAAAATAAAATACTTCTACTATCCTAGCATATGTTGGTTCCCTCCCTGGTATTTCTCAATGGCTGTGTTGTATCAGGGCTTCTACCACAATGTCAAAAGAATAAAAGAGATTGAAGCTTTAACCAGCTTGCTTATGCAAGTCAAATTTCTCTCTGGTGTAGACTGACTATAAATGAAAAAGAGATCTCTGCAACAGTGTTAGTGCTCAATACAGCAGAGGAAAAGTGAGAAGTCCCTCCCACAACGAGAGGAGGAAAGAAACTTGACAGGATTAGGACACTTGTCTAGTACTGCAGACCATCATGTTTCTTCCAAATATATCAGCCCTTTTCATTATGGATTTTTTTATTTTCTCTTCCACTATTACACTGCACATCTCCCCTACCACCAGCACAAAGCCAGATATTCATTCATTGCATAGGCTCTGTCACTGGTTTTAAGATCAGCTGTCAGTTCATTTTAGGTGTTACAATTAGATGAAAACATCTACTGAAATAACAAAGCTTTATTCCTGCCAGTGCTGAAATAAGAAAAGAAAGTGCTCAGTAACTCTAAAGAAGCTCTTGGGCACTTTGAACTAGGCTGGAAGGAAACCAGTGTGCAAAAGTGTTACATGAGCAGGGAAATAAGTGAGAGATGGAAATTAAATACTTGCTTTGTCAGGGGTATCTGAAATTTCCATAGTTTTTACAACAGCCTGCTCATGTATACTTCTTCTAGGTTAATTGAAGTTTCAGGGCACACTGAACTTTAAACTGAGTTCAGAGAATTCTAGGTCAGAACAGGTTGCCATCAGATGACACATGATGTCAGCTATATCTGAAGCAGAATTTCCTCTTAAAATGTCCTTTTCATCTGGGAGGTTTTACAAGAGGCTGTCAATCACTGCCCAGTTCAAACACTGCCCAAGGACACCATATGTTGAAAGCCACCTGAAAAGTGCTAGCCTTCCTTCTGAACAGTATTCCTGATCTATTAATAAAACCATATATTTCAAGTAAGAGACACCTCACTGGTTCCCACACCAAATAACAAAAAAGACTTTTAAAATTCATTTTTCAAAAGTAAACACCTCTATCTCAAAAAAAAAAAAAAATCTCTTTTCCATATAGATTCCTTTTCAGTCCTCTGCCCTTCTCCACAGAGGCTATGCCTTGTATTTATTTTTAATTTATTAGTGAGAATTGAATATTAATAAGTAAATATTGATGAATAATAGTAAACAAACACAATAAATACATTTTACTAATAAAGACAGTATTAACAGATAAATAAATATATTATTAAATACAGATAGATATAAATAAATACCAATTAATACTAAATAATATTAAAATTTAAAAGTAGGAATTATTACATCTTTGAAACTGCTTAGTGAGAATATACCCTTATTATGTACACTTCCAGATGTTTTCTCTATTTCCCAGTCATTTTTCGTCAGCCTTTTAGAAACCTGGAATTGTTAGCCACTGATTACTGAAGCAACTACTACTTGTAGTTATCAAGACCTGCCATGATCACAAAGATCATTTACTGATCCTGTATACTTTTTAATTTATTTTCTGTATCTTGATGGTTTTTCTTTTCCCACAGAAGACACAAAGATTTACAAATTTCATGAGTGAATTTTGCCTACCATTTGCACACACTAGTGTTTTGACTTACTCTTCATGTTTTGAAGCTTTGAAAGACTAGGTGAGAGAAATAGTTAAAATATTGTGATAAATGAAGGCAAAAGAAATACTCTATCTTGATGGCTATTAGCTTCATTCTTTGTTTAATAAGACAAGTGCCTTATGTAAAAGTGACACAGATGTGGTTTTCATACCTGTTATAGTTTAAATTAAATTCAACCATTTGACACTGTTTGTGTGGAATATATATAGTTATATACATTTTTTTAAAAACCCAGAAAAGATCAATATGTGACATCAATAATGTATTACCAGACATGCCTGCTACCTGAGAAATGACAGATTCTTCTGCACTGTTTTAAGAAGCACCAGCCTAATGGCAACACACTTCTTCTGGCACTAGACTGAAACCCTATAATATCTGCAGTGTGAATCCTTATTGCATATTCTCTCCCAGTTCTACATGTCTTACTGACATCAGTGAGCTGCATACATAGAGTTAGGACAGAATACACAGTAGAAACCTACTTTCACAGTGCAGAAAGAGTTCACAATTTAAATGTATTAACAATGCCTTCCAATAAGCACTTCAGCAGTGCACCCATCTTAGGAGTTGAATTCATCACATTTTAATGCTTGGTCTTCCAGGAAAACCTGCATCATTTTGCCTGTTTGTTTAGACAACATACTAAATGAGCCAGGATTATTATCTTCCTCTGTGCTTTATACGATGTAGATATGGGCATTTTAGCAATAATATAAATGAATAATGGGAACTTCACTCTCAGTTTGCTGTTTCCTCATAGCACCAGCATTTACAATGTATAAAGGAGAGATGGAGGTAAAACTGCTTAGTCATGCAGTTGATAAAGATTACTTTCAGTTTGTGATGTACTATACTAACACAAAAATAAAATCTTCAGTTAAACAAGACTCATTACTATGTTATTTGATGCTACAGAAATTATGTTAAAACCACACTCATAGGCAAAGGATCATAGAATAGTTTGAGCTGCGAGGGACCTTTTAAAGGTCATCTAGTCTAACCCCCTTTAATGAGCAGGCATATCTTCAACTACAACCTGTTGCCCAGAGCCCTGTCCAACCTGATCTTGAAAGTTTCCAGGGATGAGGCACTCACCACTTCTCTGAGCAACCTATGCCACTGTTCTGCCACCCTCATTGAAAAATATGTCTCTCATCTATCTAACCTAAACCTACCCTCTTTACATTTAATCCTTGTACTGAATGCTGGAAAAGTTATCAATGGTCCTAATGCACCAGTAGTTTTTCTTGTGAAGAGTACAACAGGCAGTAATCTACTAGTGGTGCTATATAGACTTCCACAAACCAGAATGTGTGACAGGAAAACCTACTCAATGTTAACAATAAAATCGTTGCAGCCATTTAAACTCTACACTGTCTTTAGAAGAAAATGTGGTGGAAATGTACATGTAGGTTCAATCACCTGGCACTTTCTGGAGAGCTTCTACCAGCCAGAAACTTTTTTAAGTAAAAGATGTGTCTCTCAGTATCAGTTACCAAACGATGCTGCTCCTCTTCCCTCCAAAAGATTATTAAGGGCACTCAACACTGGGCAAATCAAGCCAGAAAATCCTCTGAATTTTGAAGGAATTTTAAAATAAGGGACATAAAAGACACAGTAATCAGAACTCAGACTGGACCTCAAATCACAACATTTTGAGCTCCAGAATGAGACAAATCTAGACACAAGCATACTTTAGTTTTTATAAGCTACAACTAGATCTGAGATTAAGGCAGATGAATCCTGTTGAATAGTTTTCTTTGTTTCTGTCATGTTCCTAGCTTCCATCTTTCACTTTCTTTAAAATGTGATGTTCCGAACATTTCTTCC
The DNA here is from genome assembly GCA_013396775.1 of Cephalopterus ornatus. NCBI lineage: Eukaryota > Metazoa > Chordata > Aves > Passeriformes > Cotingidae > Cephalopterus > Cephalopterus ornatus. The sequence continues at coordinate 3,660 of VZRE01009357.1, forward strand.
AAACTTTTGCTGAATAAAACCTCTTTTATTTCTCAAAATTGTTTATCGAAATTGTTTATTTATTCCTTAACAGAAGGACAGTGGATGGCATTTTGTTCCTCGAGAACTCTCTGTAGCATTTTTTAATCCTAGAGAGTTTTTGTGCATATTTACTGTCTAGTTCCTTAAAATTACTTATCCTCAAAAAGTAACAGAAGCACCATACAAACCTCTAGAAAGTTTCAATTTAGAAACACTTCTTCAGATATTGCATCTGTATCTGAGCTATTTTCTCCTCTTTATTCATATTTTTACTACAAGAACATTAGCTTTCTGTTACTGCCTGGTCACATGTCCCTCAGGTGAAAATCATCATAATTGCATTTCTGTGATGTTACAACCATTACTCCAAACAAAAATTCAGGCAACATAAACAGAGTGCAAACAGAAGCAGATAAGCCCTAAAGTCATAAAGACTTTTTTTTCCTCAGTAGCATTTTTAGCAATAGCAAATCAAGCAGATTTGTCCTCTTGGTGTAACAAATAAGATCAAGGAACAAATAATTTTTTTAATAAAATATTTTGCTTTCTGGATCTGCCTGGTCTGTAAACAAGCCAAGTAAACCTCATAAAAAAACACCTTTCAGCTCCCATAAGGTTAGGTTGTGAATGATTTATATTTAGCACATTGTCTGCATTTGGTCATTACTTTTTTTCTCTTTTGTAAACCTGCATGTACCTACACACAAATATGCACACACACAAATATATATTCTCCCCGTCTACTCTACTTTCACAAGACCCTACCTGGAGTACTGTGTCCAGCTTTCCAGCCCTCAACAGAGGAAGGACATGGACTTATTTGAGACAGTCTAAGAAAGGCCATGAAAGTCATCAGATTGCTGGAGCACCTCTCCCAGGAAGACAGGCTGAGAAAGTTGAGCCTGGAGAGGACAAGGCTCCGGGGAGAACTTACAGAACCTTTTAACACAAAAAGGGAGATAGGAGAAGGCTGGAGAGGAACTTTTTGCAAGGTCACGTTGTGATAGAACAAGGGGGAATGGCTTTAAATTGAGAGTAGGTTTATATTAGGTATTTGAAAAGAATTCTTTACTGTGAGGGTGGTGAGGCATTGGAAAAACTTGGCCAAAGAAGTTCTGAATGACCCATCCCCAGAAGTGTTCAAGGCCAGATTGGATGGGCCTGGGGCAACCCGATCTAGTGGAAGGTGTCCCTGCCCCTGGCTGGGGCTTGGAACTAGATGATATTTGTGGTCCCTTCCACCTCAAACCATTCTAGGATGTATTTATTCAGCTTTCTCTTAGGAAAAATAATAACCATAATCATCTCTTTACTTCTACAATACATTTTACATCTTATAGGAGTAAGTGATCTTCACAGAGCTATTATTCATCATCTGACAGCAATGGTAGGACAGCTGTTTCTTTTGCATCCTCAGTCTGAATGTACCTTTACCTTTAAAAATATCCACCAGTGCATATCAAGGGGTCAAAAAGATAAATTCTTATTGTCCAGACAATAGTGAAAATTTCAAAGGAGAGTTTTTCCTGGCATAACTCAAATTTACAACAGCATGGGAAAACCAGATTCAAAGTGCAGACATTTTTAATTTCCAACACATTGCTCTTTAATTTCCAAAGGATTTTGCTGTTACTGTTGTACAGGATGAGACCTACATAGAAAATTTTAGTTTTAAAAATTCCAAAGGGAAATGTGCTTCAGATCATAATAGTCGTTTCAGCCATAAAATAGGCAACGTTTCAGCTTTGAATACAGATCTTGATTCAGTTTTTCTGTGTGTATATCCAAGTCTTTTCTGGGACTTTGGCATAGGGCCATACATCAAAATATAAATTCAGGAAAGTTTGAATGAAGATGTTTGATTATTTAACTACTTGCACTAGAAACAAAATAAATCACTTAATTATTTGTGTATATATATATATATATGTGTGATAATATCAAGTGTTACAGACAACATCCCTCTCTCATTTACTAGGTTTCATCTGTCTCTTGCCCTACTATAAAAATGAAAACAGAGATAAAATTAAAGGATTGTGTAAAAAAGGGTTATGTAAAGCAAGTAGAACAAATGCTATTTAAGAACTAGTATAAAATTATGTCTTTAAAAAGCTTCAATTCTTAAAAGAACTATATTAGAATAGGAAAGGACATATGCCAAAATATATTGGTTGAATAATACACTGAGACGTAGTTCGAACATTCAGAACTGACTCATGCTTAGGTCATAAAATCCACAGAAGACTACTGAATTGGGAATTAAAACACATTCTCTCTCCATACAGATATCAGTTATTTTAATGTAAGTTTATGTTTACATAGTCAATAAACTCAAATATACCTATATCCACTAATTATGAATGGCCCCAGTGCATGTCTATTTCCATACTCTGCTTCTAACTGCAGGAATAACTCTAGTACATGATGTAACTGAAAGAACAATGATCTGGTAAGGCAAATGTCCACCACCTGTGACTCAGGTCACCACCACACCTACCAGGTCATTCATCTCAGGGAAATATTTCTCACTTCAATTATTTTTGCTCAAGTAACTGAATGGCTAATAAAAAATTGATCTATACTCAATAGGGATGCCCTTTTACTAGCCTCATGGAGCAGTGCTGTCCATCAACAAAGGTGCTGCCCCCAGTTTATCCCAAAAAACCCCCCAACAAATGGACTCTAAAACTGTTTACAGAAACCAAAGTATTTTACCCATTTCCCTCAAGGTCTTGTGAGCCACTACCATGATTGCCTGCCTCTAAGCATTCAGTCTTCCTTCAGCCTCATACTTAGCTCACTGTGTTTGTGGACAGGATTCAAGCTGCTCCCTGAGGCTTTGTTATGATCCAGAGGAAGTGAAAATATTCTGAAATGGGCAAACATCTGTCTCCACTGTAGGAAATATTTTTAATTAACCTTTAACTCAATGACTTCTCTTCTGCTCACCCTAAAATACTTTTGCTTCCTACTCTATTCCCACAATGCTGTGTTGAAGTTTATTCTTCATTCTTGCCATTACTGATATTTTTTCCTAGACATAAATGACAACGGTTTTTTGTAGTTTTCACATATTCTCACCCAAAGCAGATGTAAAGAACTGAACAATTAGAATAGTGGCATTTTATACTTACAAAGAAGTACAAATGGCTACAAAAGATCATATTATATATATTATATATATATATCATATATATTCAGATTCTTATAAGAAATAAGCAAAGATTGCAGAACTTGGTCCATAATATCCTTTTCTGTGATGTTATTGCGGCTGGGTAACATGAATGGATTTAGAAATCTTGCTCATTTTGGAGAGGTGAATCATTAGAGACATCGACTAAGAACACATAATGTTTAAGTGGTTTAATTATGAGATACTCTTCGAGCTTCTAGCACCTACAACTTATTAACTTGCTGAGCCAGAGGCTGCATTTGGAACATCATTATTAGAAGTCAAGGAATGTCATTGCTTGAAGCTGTTTCTTTAAATATATTTTGCCATTAGCCCTTTGGAGCTGTGGCAGCTGCAAGATTCATTACCACAACCTATGGGGAATGAATACAGTAAAAAGCCATCTACACAAAGAACAAGTTTTCTTTCATTCAGCTATATATTCTAAAATTTATGTATCTAGGCTATTTATCTAGACTCTCTCTGTAGTCACAAGGCAGAAAAAGGTGCCTCCAGGTAGTAATTTACACTGTCTGTTTTCACTACCTTTCCTCATATGGGAAAAAACATGCATTGAAAGTAGCTATTTTCTCACTACTGATTTTGGGGGCTTACTAAATTAGAAGCCTCTCAACTTTAGATAACAGAGTAGATGAAATTACTTCCAAGTGAACAGTCTCCACAGATCACCTTGTACTGACTGCTTTTGCTGGCTGTCTTTCCATTCTGCACTACAGAGAAATGAGGAAGAATTTGGACCCAGTTATATGGGCAATTAATACTTTATATGTTAGATTATCTGATATGCTATGCAACAGAACAGAACTATCAGGAATATTCCATTCTCTTTGGACACATCCAGACACACAGAAGCAGCAGAATGACAGTCCTTATTGTACAAAATCCAGTATATACTTAGAAAGTTTTGTGGACCTAGGAAATGACTAACAGGAAAATTAAAAAGTGCTTAGTGATTCCCACCATTCTAAATTTTTGCTCCTGGTGATATTACTGTTATAGCCTCACAGTATAGTTAAAAGACTACCATAAGTGGACACAACAAAATAAAATTAATATCATGACACCACCAATGGAACACGACAGGAAAGTAAAATATTAAATAGGCACAAAACAATAAACTGCTAGCAGTGATTGCATTTCACTCCCAGAAAAAGCTACAGATTTCTGGACTGCAGTGTCTAGCACTCCCCCTTTTACCGTCTCCAGCTCCCCCAGTCTCCTTAACAGTTCTTAGTTTAGATGTCATGGTCTGAGCTAGGTTCCTGACAATTCCAACTGAAGTTCAGAAGTCCAGACAGAAATCCAACATTTGCAGTGACATTTTGGGCCACCAACCCCACTGATGTAGGACAACAGCTTAGAAAAGACTACAAACTTCTACTCTTACAGCATCTGCAAAAAGAACGCTGGAAAAGCAAATAAATTGAGAACATACAGAAAGTAACCACAAGGTAACTTTTTGCAAGTTCCTCAATAGCAGAAGGATACTTTACATAAATGAGAAGCATATGTTGTATTTCAAAGTACAAAATGCGTACATACATATGTGGAGATGCACAAACACAAAATACATTCCATAGAATATGCTAGGCTGATTTATGTTCTATTTATGGCCCAATCCTAGAGTAACTCTGCAGTTGATAGCAGAACTAGTATTTACTCCCGGGAGCAAAGGTCAGCATTGTACAGAGTAACAGATGTTGCTGTGTGTTGGGTTTGGTGGCAAGGTTTGGGTAGCAGGGAGCTAGAGGAGTAGCTTCTGTGAGAATCTGCCAGAAGCTTCCCACGCCTGATGATCCCCGTGCCACCTGCCTCCCAGACAGATCTGCAGCTGGCCAAGGCTCAGCCCACCAGTAACAGTGGTAGTGTCTACAAAATAACAGATTTAGGAAGGGAAAGTAGTTGCACTGAAGCAAATGGCAGCCAGAGAAGAGAGGAGAGGAGAGAAGAGAGGAGTCTGCCCCGCAGACATCAAAGTCGGTGAAGAAGAAACAGGAAGAGGGGCTCAAGGCGTTGGAGCAGAGATTCCCCTTCAGTTCGTGGTGCAGCCCATGGTGAGGTAGGCTGTCCACCTGCAGCCTATGGAAGTCTATGGCGGAGCAGATGTCCATCCATGGGGGACCCCATGCCAGAGCATGGGGGATGCCTGAAGGAGGATGAGACTCTGTAGGAAACCTTTGCTGGCTGCTGGCAGGACCTGTGGAGCTGTGAAGAGAGAAGCCCATGTTGGAGCAGGTTTGCTGGCAGGACTTCGCAATCTTGTGGAGGGCCCACACTGGAGCAGCCTGTTCCAGGAGGACTGCACCCTGTGGGAGGGACTCACACTGGAGAATTTAGTGAAGAACTGCAGCCCATGGGAAGGACTCACATTAGACACGTTCATAGAGTACTGTCACCCATGGGAGGAACTCCACACTGGAGCTGGTGAAGTGTGACAAGTCCTCCCACTGTGGAGGAAGGAGCAGTAGAAACAATGACCACAACCCCATTCACCAGCCCTCTGTGCCACTGCAGGGGAGGAAGTATTGAATCTGGAATAAAGTTAAGTTCAGGAAGGAGAGAGCAGTGTGTGGAAAATGTTTCCAAGATTTGGTTTTATTTCTCATTATTCTACTCTAATCTGAATGAAAATAAATTAAACTAATTTCTCAAAGTAGTCTATTGTGACCGTGATGATAATTGATGAGTGATCTCTTCCTGTCCTTATCTTGACCCACGAGCCTTTGCTGTATTTTCTATCCTCTTCCCAGGTGAGAAAGGGAGGAGGGATAGAGTAGCCTGGGTGGACACTTGGCATCCAACCAGGGTGTTCCCCCCACATTACTGCTGGCATTACTGCTCTCAATGTGAGTGGAATAATACACACACAGATCTGCCAAATCTCTTGCACTGTAGTGGGAGTTAGGCCTGTGTAGCATACCTATTGACCAGTACCTACATCCAGTGCCCCAAACATACTAGGTGATATGATCTCTTGCTGTGGGAAGCACATACAATATTTCCCTTCACTTAATGCTCCTAGTAGTGCACTCCAGTAATGCTCCTTGTGCACTTCAATACTCAGCAGGTAAGAAAGGAATTTGACACAGACACTGTGAAACCCAGGAACAGACATCCATCACTGCTGGGGACTGTGTGACAGAAAGCACATGGGACTGACATTTAGGTCAGCCTACACAGTTCTGAAATCATCACAAAAAATCATGATGGACTTGGGCCATCATTGTTCCTAATTCAAGGCCGCAATATAAGTTGGAACTTTTGGTGTGACAGTGTATCATTTGTAGATCTAGTGTGAGAAGCTCTGATTTCCAGTTCCACATATCTTCAAATATATATAAATTTCAAGGCCTAAACACAATTTTAATTTACAAGTTAAGAAGAAAACATAAAGAGCCTTGGTTTGACATCTCTTAGTTGTCACTGAATTATACAGTCTGGAAAACTCTGGGCAACAGAAAATGTTTCTTTTTGAAAAATGAATAGCATTTACAAAGGCTTTTTCTAGCACAGCCACAAAATTTAACCCAAAAACTCCGTGGCACTAAAACTTCAAACCATTAGAGAATGTCTATGGTAGATCATGGCAATAATGCCTTATAAAAATTTTCTGAAATGCACAATCTAAAATGTTTCCCAGTCCTTCAAGTTCACGAGACCCTGAATTTTCAGATGGTTTTAGATCATTGTAAATATTTTCAGACATATTTCTTATTGAATAAAGGTTTCTTTATGTGATTTACTGCTATTATGTTATTATGGTGTGCCTGAAGAATTGGATATAAACCAACTATGTTGTGATAGGTGTACACACACACACACGCACACACACACACACACATACACACAGACACACAGGCTATCTTGCAAAAGCCAAGGTTGCTACTTGTCATAGCCAGAGTGGATGACACAGAGGCAGAATTTGTGATCTCTTGCTTTTCAGGGCAAATTATCTGTATTTCTGACATGCCTTAAGCTTTCAGGATGAAAGAAATTACTGATAATTACTTACCAATATCGTTTACACGTATCTTAAAAAACCAACAAGAACCACAATGCCTGAACAGTTTTCTCAGATTTTTTCAGGAATATGTGTATTACCTCCAGGGCCTGTACGTTAAGTCACAAAAATAACAGTCTCATAACATATGTAACACAAACAACAAATACTGCATGACTATTTTAAAAACCATGTTATAAGCAGAAACTTGTTCACATACATTTGTATGTCACTGGTAGAAAATATCTCATAAAACTCAGTGTCACACTGAAGACATCTGGGAACACACAGAGGACCTACCAGCACTGGAGATAATTTGTCTGGTTATATTCCTCCTTTTGCAACTTGATTGAAAAAGGCTGGTTTTACCTGGAAGCAGTGTGCAGTATAAAGGCATATAAAAAAGTAAATGGACCCATCTTTGCATTAGGAAGTCTACAGAGCTACACATTTCATCTGTAGTCACCTTGCAGTTCTGATTGTATCTTCTACTAGGTTAAACCTAAATCCCTTTGCAGGTATTTTGAAAGCTCATTATAACTTGAAGTGGTATAGACTTCCACAAAATAAATGCTATTTATTTGATCTATTATTGATTATGGACTGGCTAGAGACTTTCCCTAAGAAGAAAATACACTATTATGCACTGGCATCAAGTATAAACACTATTAACCCAAAAGGTATTCTGGGCTGATTATGTATTTTCTGAAGGAAAAAAAGTCTTCTGTAACAATGCACTCTTGTTCAAGGTGAAGCTCTACGGAAGAAATACTGTAAAGTTAGCACTGTATTACAGAAAGGCTGGTCAAAACACTTCCCTGTCGTAATCAATGTTGCAAAATCTATAATAATTGCTCTCCACGCACTTAGAGGTTTCTAGTTGTAGTTAGGTGTTTCTCCTCCCTCCCCCAACATTGAATGCAGCAATTGTTCCGCAAATGTTCCCAGAAAGTTCAAAAACCTCCAAAGGGAGTTTCTGATATAAAGCAGTTTTTGCAGCTCCAATTTTACAAGACACACAATTTATGGAATAATTTGCATGCCATCTTATTCTTGGCAGCCAAGAGAATCTTTAAAATGAGATTATGATGAATATCTCCACAGTATTCGAACAGACAGCGTAGAAATGCATATGTGCCATCCTCAAACAGCAGCTTACCAATCTGAATCGTTGCTTTTATATCAAGTTAGTAAAACAATTAATAGGAGTTTATGAGGAGAGTAATTGCCATGAATTTCAAGACTTTTTTTTTTCTTATGCTTCTCTCCATTTTACTGTGTGTGAACCTGGTCACACATTTATCCGCAATCTTGCCCATGACATCTGAATAGCACCATGGAGACACATGGAGAGCTATTAGTCATGGTGTTAGTTATACTGTCTGCAAATATGTGCAAAAACCTTGTTTGAAAAATTGTGTTTATATATGATGATGCAAACATCAAGTCACTCTTGCTTTTATCAATGACATCTCTTAAAAGTCCTTATATGCCACTTTTATGGTAACTCCACAGACTATATGAGTCATTTACATCAAAACTTTTCATAGTAAAGGCTCAGCTTCTGATCATAGAAATGTTCTTGATTCATCATTGCCACTAAGTTCTAGCACAATGCTCAGCCCACTGCCTGAACAGTTTTTTATTATGTTAAAAATATTATCCACCCAAAGAATTTTTAGAAAGATTCCTGTGGAGTAACTATAAAAAACCAAAAGAAATCACATTGTTTAGCCCTCCAAAGCAAGTTAGCTGCTTATTATATCCTTTCAGTGATATTGTTGTCCCAAATGCAGGCTCGTTAACCAGTGGTGGACAGTGTCAATTCATATACCAATTTTTATTTGAATTTCTAGTATGCTCAAAGTAGGGAGCTGGGTAGTAACCCATGAAAGGCTGGCTCCCTGATCATCAAAACTTTACATTATACATTTTAACAAAAAAAAAAAAAATCAGCATTCATTGGTTACAGATTATGTAACTTTTTTATTACTCAAATTACTTACTATTTTTTAGTACTTAAACCCTTATTTGCTAGTTAGAGCTCTCACTTCTCATGCTAATTAGTCCACATGTGCAGTTCTTCCCTCTGTTTGAGTCTGGAGTCTGTTTTGAGTAGGTGGTCAATGACTTAGGTGATGGACATGATCTCCCACTGCCACTTACCTCAGTCAACTTAGTTCTGCTAACTTCACTCCTCGTGGTTCATGTCCAGGGAGCTGACTCATCTCAAGATTGTCTTCCCTTTGACTTAAAAACAAAGAGATTAACTAAGCATACAATGTTCATAATGCAATTGGTTAATTATAACTGTCTAGCTATGGCTTGTGGGGGATGGCCTTGCCGAAAAGGATAAAGACCTGTATTCAAGATTTAAGAACAACTTGTCTGAAGCTCATCCTAATGACGACTATGTTTAACAGAAACTTGGAACCTACACTTACAAGGACTTTTTCAGTACTGTTGTTAAAACACTTTTATTGTTCAATTCACTTTAATCCCTTATTCCCAGTTTATATCCCATATGAGGTTGTAACCCCTGCTCCTACCATATTTGTAACATGAATCACCTTCCTTTCCCTTGTATGGAGATCTC
>VZRE01009358.1:6949-94135 GCA_013396775.1 Cephalopterus ornatus
TTTTTTTTTTTTCCCCACAGTAGACCAGGAAAATATTTATTTTGGAGAAGCTATTGCACAAAAGGCATATTTTAATGCTTTGAATTTTGAGATATAGCTTATGAACATTTCAAAGTGAATTTTGCAGTAAGATCCAAAGAAATGTTTTACATATGGGGAAAGCTGCTTTGCCAGCCTTGATCAGATGGGTATAGAATCGTAGAATCATTGAATATTTTAGGCTGGAAGGAAGCTTAAAGATCATCTCATTCCAATCCGCTCCATTGGGCAGGGATGCCACCCACTAGACCAGATTGCTCAGAGCCCCATCCAACCTGGTTTTGAAAACATCCAGGGAAGGGAATCCCTGACTTCTCTGGGCAGCCTGTTCCAGTGCCTCACTGGGCTAATGTAATGTCGGTGTGTTCATTTTAAACTGGACCAATTTCACTTTGAGAGAGAAGGTATTGCATTTTGGTACAACTTCTTCACCCACCTGAAATCTAAGTTCAAAACATGAAATTTCCACAAAAGAAGCAACTCATTTAATGTTGCAAATTTTAGGCTGATGGAAATGCCCTGTTTCTTTGTTCCAACTGGCCAAAACTGGGTATTTTATCTTTGAGTTCTTCTGGCTTGATAAAATAAGTTATTTACCAGATTTATTATTGTGGTCAACTGCAATATTTTGAATTCAGTGTCATAACTGAAATGCTGATTAGCTTTTGTCAAGGCAACATTAAAATTAATGGCTGAAGGACTGGTTATCCATTTGCACTGAGAAAACATGGCTTGGGGTGAGGCATTGACTGTTAACTCATGCAACTAAAAACTAGGCATTTGAGTTAGTCTAGGTTAATAGCTCTTTAACTTCATGATGTAGATGTCTAAAAGTAGCTGAGATAAATCTATGATGACTGAAGCATATGCAAGCAAATGAGACTTAAATATAGCACAATTAAAAGTAGAACATGAAAGCCAATTTTTTGTACAGAGCATATCTGGTGATCTTGTGACAAGTGAGAAGGAAGAGCTTGGTATGCAGAGGGCATGGGACTGCAATTCTGTGATGAACATTCAAATGTAATTCTGCCAAAACTCAACAGGACACATTCTACATACTTTACCTAAAAATCCAATTTTTCACTTGAAGTTATTAGACACTGAGAAAATTATCTTAATTCCAAGAAGCCTACACTGCGTAGCCTTTTTCCAACCTCCTCTATAAACCACTTAAAAGCCAGTCTTACCCTTCCTAAAAAAACCCAAACAAACCCAGAAAAACATCAGAGACAAAATAATGTTAAATGGCCCCTACAACACAATTGGAACAGACTGGGATGTGCAAAACACTCTACTGGGAGTGGTTCTGGCTGATGAAGGTCAAAATTGCCCTCTTCCCTGGGCGACTTGTTCTAGTGGCTAATAACTCTTTCTGTGAAGAAATTTTTGCTAATGCCCTATGTAAACTTCCCCTAGCACAACTTGAGGCCATTTCCTCTTGTACTGTTGCTTGTTACCTGGGAGAAGGGACCGATCTGCACCTCACTAAAACTTCCTTTCAGGTAGTTGTAGAGAGCAGTGGTTATGGTGGTGGTTTGGCTTCAGTGACTGCAGAGAAATATGCCATCTTACAGAAGGTTGTCCTTTGCCTCTAAATAACCCAAAAAGACTCTCTTCTGCTTTCATTTGCTGCCTCTTGGAACATGCCTATGATCTCCAAATACATCAGACATGCCTTTGTGTTCTCCATGGGGAAACAAAATAATGAGAGGTTGTCCTATGAGCAGGGCTTTATTTGGGAGGATGATTTTCAGCTCATTCTACACATGCTGTCTCCACTTCCCATCTCACTCCACCTAGCCACCATGTCAGACAGCAAACCCCCAGTCATTGTTTATAGCAGAGGATGATAATGGAAGAGGAGGTGGAGAGAAATATGCAGCACAGAGACAATCAGAAGCAGCAGCAACCAGTTTATGTATGCATATATGTATTTAATACTGGTCATAGGTGTCTCCAGCTTCTCAGACTGTCCCCATTCAGCCCTTTGAGGGAACACTTGACTTCAGGCACATATTGAAGCTCTGTTGTCTCAAGTGAGACTTAAACTTATGCTTAATGGTAAATGTCTGCTAAAAGCATTACTTGGGTTTGGAAAAGACTACAGAACATGTGTAACTGCTTTTGCAGGACACTCTGATCAGGTCCAGAGGTGGGCACTAAAGTATTCCTGGCCAGAAATTCATAGTCAGTAAGAACATCCTTGCTGAGGGCATATCCGTGACCTTTCCTCAGCCTCCCACTGGCAGCCAGGCAGCCAGGCCATCCACGACCATTTCTTGTGCCTTTGAGGTTGGCACTAATTGCCGTCTCAGGAGGGACGTTTTCTTGCAAAGTGGCCACTGTTATCAGTAATTCAGTTGGTACCACAGTAATTCAGGGGCTTCTCACCTACTGTGGGTTAATCAAGGATGGACCAAAGTAGCATGCTAGGTAGGAAAAGCTCCACCATTTCCAGCACTGAATACCGCTTAAACCCCCCAGTTGCTTTTTGAATATATGAAACATTTGGAAATAATATATCTGGAAAACCCCCGAGCAAGCAAACTCCAAAGCAATCCAACCATCAAAAGTCTGGATTAAATAGCACAGGTGGCAAAGAAATTGTTCTCTCCTTGTGTGTGGTCCCTGATGCAGATGCCTTGTTTTCACAACACTTATAATGAAAGCATTTTTATTTTTGGATGCTCTTTAGGGTACAATGTAATACATCAAAATAAATCATTGTATCATATGCCTGTTAAGAATGAAAGCTGATGCACCAAATGTCAGGGTTCCTTGCTTGGATTAATCAATGAATATTGAGTTTTGCTAACAGTATGAAGGAAAGAAACAGTAGTGAAGGAGGAAATGTTTACTTGATACAAAGATATAGATATATAGTTAAAGTTTCAATAAGAATGTGTAGATTAGTGATGATATTGTTTCAAATAAGGCAAAATCTCCACTCAATCTTTGCATTAGTAGAGAAACTGTACCATTTTCCCTCTGCATTTTCACTTCTTAAATGAATTCGATAATCATCATTGAAAAGGCATTCATTTCAATTGCTATGGAGAAAACTTCTGATCAGATCAAGAGCATTAGCTTCAAGGCCACCCTCTTTCCTATGAGACAGGAAGTATCTGTATGATAAATTAACTGTGGGTGAATGCGAAGTCTTTAATGAGAAAAACCATGTTCTCTCGGATTCAACCTTTCATGTGAAAGTTGTTTGGGACCTTAGTGAAAAGAATGTGTTAATCAAGAGAAAAGCATAATTACTATATTGTCAACAGACACAAACGAGAAAGCCTGGTGAAAATGAGGTTGAAATGAACTCTAAAAAACACACAAAAAAGGGGTTTTTCTATACTGTTTTTGGAGAGCTTACTTTACACTGCACAGTGATTTATGACAATTGGAATCTCACTGTTTCTGCAATTAATATTACTGGATGCTTCCTATTCAGAGGAACGTTAATCATAATAATGCAAATGGAAGTATTATTGCAGCTATGCCTCAGAGTTCGTATTTCATATTGAGCCAAAGGTTCAATATTCAGCATCCTTCTCAATGGAGCATTCTCATTGTATGGATGGATGAATGTGCACCAAAGGTAAAATAACTGAATTAATATAAACCGGAATAATACGCCTGGCATACAGCTTCCGATTTTCCCATTCTGCTGTAAGGTCCTGATTTTTTGGGCTTTTTAAACCAATAATAAATTATTGTGATGCACTGCAAATTACACTTCACCAAAGTTATGTATAGTATAAATTGCACTGGAGATGGACTTCGATTAAGTTTCTTATCCTCACTTTTAGCAAGTAAAAGGCAATTAATTTCCAACTGGGCCACATTTAAAAGTTTCAAGTGAAAAAACTGTCTAATTATTTCCTAATATGAGGATAATATTGGTGACAAACATTTTATCCTGCATATCTTTTTGCACTAAATATATTAATGAGGAAGGCAGAAGCAAGAATACATATTAATTTGGTCATGTATTTAAAGATATAATGAGTATTTATAAATTTTCTTCCTGCAAATATTTTCTAAATTGTCTTCTTCATGTTGTTACCTCCCTCTGCTCTCCCTTAGATCATTTCTTAGCTTGTGATTAGTTTATTTATGACTGCTGAAGCTTGGGAAAATATTTGGTCCTTTTCCTTATTTATTCTTTCTTTCCTTCTCTTTTTTGGTTGTTCTTTAGTTTGGTTTGGTTTAGTTTTTGTTTGTTTCTATGAGTTTTGATTGATGAGGGGGGTGGGAGGGAAGAGGGGATAATGGGAATTTTTAAAAAAATCCTGATGGCTTTTATTAAAAACAACATAAACATGAAGTTTCTGAGAATATTTCAAATCTCATTCAGAAACATAAATTAGTACTTCGGAAAATAAATAACCCACGTTAATATGTCTGTACTACAAATGCTTTTCCAAATCCTTCTCACTGTAGCACAAATGTGCTATGTATACATATATATATATATATATATACACTGACATATAAACATAGGGGTTTGCTTTGGTGGTTTGGGGGTTTTTTTTGTTTCTTTAAGAAGAGATGAAGTCACTTTCATGGTGCATTTGATGGGTCATCCCAGAGATACACAGGCAGGCATGTCACAGTAACTTCCAGAAGACAGGTGTAAATGCAAAAGCAACTGTAAACTCTCAATTTCTAACCATGAATGTTAAAGAAGTAGAGCAGATCTTATTCTCTTATTCTCTCTGTGCTAGAGCTTACTCTTCAAGGCAGGAATAATAACACTTCCCTATCTTGTCAAGCAGTTTAAAAATACGTATTTTGAAAATCAGGAGAAGTATAGGTATTATGGTGGAGGGGGACTCAAAGTGTACCTGAGTGCTGAGAGAGGAGAATGAATAATTTGTTCTCACCTCCTCTTCCACATTTTCAGATCCCCTAGAAATGCATTCTGGTAAGCGATGGCATCTTCTGCTTTTGTTTTCCCTCTCATTGACGTGAACATCAGCAAGAGAGAAGACTCACAAATTAATTCAGATTGGCTTAGATAAGGACCCTGTGATGTTGATTAGAAACCATCCACAGGGCCATTAGCAAAGTGAGATAATAAATGAAAATGTGTTGAATTGCATTAGTTTTCTAGTGGGGAGAACATGAGGGAACAGTCTTGAGTCCAGTCTTCTTTAAATATCTTCATTCATTAGCAAAAGACAGGAAAAGAGTACATGGTAATTAAAATCACAAATGATCCAAATTGGGAAGCACTGCATAAATCAGTGAAGATGGAGAGATTAGAAACCTTAGGCAGGAAATGACAAAATGAGATGCAGCTTTGAAAAATGCATGTGGAGGAGAAGTAATCTAAGCGAGAACACAATCAGCAGCAAGGAGGGTTCTTCAAGAAGCAGAATTAATGGGAGGAAGCCAAAGGATGTGGACCATGGAGTAAAGGGCAACGAAGCAGAGCACCTATTTGAAGGTGACCTTTGCACCTTTTCAATGGACAGCTTGGATTCAAAATTAATTTACAATTGGCAAGAATGAAAGATCAATGTAGTTTTGGACCATATAAGCAGAAACAGTGTGCCAAGGAAGGATGTGGAAGCCCACCTCTAGAACAGTAACCACATCTTTCAGGCTTCTAATTTTATTTTTTTTTCCTGTTCTGCAAGACCCTGTGCAACAGAGTGAATGTAAAATAGGTGCATATCAAATTAAATGAGTGGCCTGGTAAAGTTGCTGGCTCTGGCAAATGTGGCTTTCAGTGAAACTACACACACTCTCTTGCTGCAGTCTCTTCTCCACCTTTCCAGTACCTATGGGACTTTGTCTCCCTAAGACAAGGAAAGGAGCTAAGAGAGGGGGCTTGAGAATAACCAGCTAATGAGAGTCATAAGAGAAGAGGAGCGCCAGTGCTGTTCTAGACTTTCTTTGAACCTGCTGCTTGTGGCGTGACAGGTTTGTCACACATGCATCATTACTTTTAAACTGGGGCTCTTCAATGCCACGAGCAACTCAGATATTATTTACTGATGTGAGTGGAAACAGTAAGAAGCTTTTGTGTAAGATGTTGGTTGTTCCACTCTAACAAAGGGGGAAGATTTAAGAAAGGGGATATTTGGGATAACCACATAAATTAAAAAAAAAAATTCTTTCACCTTCTGAGGCCTGCAAAATCACAGAACAGGAAAGGAACAACTGCCATGTTGCCTTGAAACCCCTAAAACTACCATAGGGAAATTAGTAAATTCCTCTTTTGGCAAAGGGATGGATGTTTGCACAGTTGGCCAAGGACAGCTAGTTAATTCTGAGTGCTGTACAGAAAACCTTAGTTTATATTTAGCAAATGCATTTATTTCCATGGGATAGCTAAGCATATCCTAGTATTGCTGATATGATATTAAAGCAGGAATCTCATATGTATAGATGACTATTTTATATACCCTGTCTAACTGGTAGCTGTTGGTTTTAATTCATTTTTATATGGGACATAAGTCAAAAATTACTGAAAAAAACACTGATTTTTTTTATGTCTATGTATTTTCACAGGTAGACTGAGAATAACACATCTTGGTTAAAACAGTATCCTATAAGAAACATTTGATGGATTGTTCCTAAGTATTTCTAAGAAGGCAAATACAAAAAGTGAGTACTAATTCCAGTACCTGGGATGCTTTAATTATGTTTTGTTGTTTAAAATCAAATTATGATAGTTGTAATGTTTCTTGCGCAGATTTCTCTAAGTGGAGTCATGAGGAAATTCTCTAATTTCTCTAGAACATTTCTGTTACTGACCTGTGTTTATTTTTATTATCTGACAATGGTAATTTGCATCACAGTCCCAGTCAAGGATTCAATTTTGCTGTGCCAAGCACTCTAGAAACATAGAAGTTCTCTGCTTGAAATGACTTATATCTTAGTAGAAATCAAGAAGGTATGGATAGTGACAGAAAGATGGAGACCCATGAATGTAATAAGAAACTGCTGGTCAGTACGACTGGCGATGCTAATAGCACATCTGCAGCCTAACCCTTATCAGAGCTTTTTAGACATTACTGCAGAGAAAGGAAGGGACTATAAGGTTATTTTATAGATTTTAGAGAACGCAGCAAGGAAGAAAACACAAAAGCACTCATTTGAAAATCCAGCACATGGATTATGGAAACTGACTGCGTGGGTTGATTGGATGCAGACAGCCTAGTTTTGATAGAAATGTTAAACGGAAATCAATGCTATATCTGGAAATTAGAGATAGGGATTCTGCAGTAATTAAGATGTTCAATGATAAGATCTGAGTAAGGAGATTTACCTAGATGGGTAGAGAGAGAGGAAAGGCATTATTATAAGTATGATACACAGAACATATTAAGAATATGTATGTAGCAGCTTCAATATAATTAGGAAGTGGCGTCTGAGAGAGGAGTATGAGTTGAAGATGATACCAAGGGTACACATGTGACAGGATGATGGCATTGTCCACAGTGATCAAGAAGGAAGGTTGCTTGGAGACCATTGCTGGGACTCCTAAAATGGAAGGAAAGCAAATCTGGGACTGTTCAGCACACAGAAAATGACTAGGAAATGGCAGAGAAGAAGAACTGCTAATTAAAGAATCACTGAATAGTTGAGGTTGGCAGGGATTACTGGACATTGTCTAGTCACCTTTCTAATCAAAGCAGGCTTTCCTAGATAAGGTTATGAGGGTTGATCTTTTAGGGCCTTTCACCTGGAAGATGCCTATAGATCACCTAGCACTACAAATAAGGGTTGGGGCACCTATGGCTCCTGCCATATAAAGAAGCAGGGAATGTTCACCTCAGCTTGGAAAGTCTTGACAGGAGTGATGAATAGAGAGAAAGAAATGCCTATTAATGTTAAAACTACTGGTATGGTAGGGGGAGTTCTAAAACTCAAAGCCGTGAAAATGAAGTGATATTTAAATGAAATTGATGTAGAATTACGTGTACTTGCAAGATAGAATGGAAGTGATTAGTGAACAGCAATGCTTTAATCACCAGCACTACACAGATATTGGCATAAATAAGAAGAGGCAGTTCCCAAAGCATGATAACTCTGCCTGCAAGTTATATCCTATAAATCACTTGCTCCGGTAAGGAATTAAATTGCTTTTTTACATAATCATAGAATCATGGAAAGGTTTGGGTTGGAAGGGACCATAAAGATCATCTAGTTCCAAACCCACTGCCATGGGCAGGAAAGTATTAGGGCTGGTGTAAGCTGAAATGTTGTGTCTGTAGCAAGGGTTCAAGAAGTTGAGCCCTGAGAAAGATCTCATTGCAAGACAAAGACTGCTCATCAAAGAAAAAGAGAAAGGAAAAGGAAAAGGAGAGGTGAAAAATTGTCAGAAAAAGAAGTGTTTTCAAAGTCAAGGTTACATGGCAAGTGGTAACAGTATTATGAGGTGACAGCCTAAAGGAAACTGAGTTGAGTGAGGAATAGGACAGGAAATCTCTAAAATAAAACTTCCCAAATTGCTGGGAGTTGCTGCACTCGACAAGCTCTCCTTATTAATAGACAGGAATTCCATGGGGCATATCTAGATGGCATTTTACTGAAGGTGAATTCTCACTTGTCAACATAATATGAAGAATTTTTTTCATTAAAAAGTGCTACTCAGTTTTTCACAACTTTGATGCATCTGATAACCTTTTTGCTGCCAGGAGATCTGAGTAGTGACAAAAGTTCAAAGAGTCAATAATAGACCCCAAATCAGTTATCTATTGTAGAACCACAGATCTTTTCCCGAGTTACATCCAACTGGGCAGTGGAGTCAGGCATGCCAGGTGTGAGGCAACCACATTTCGCTCTCAAGGGCCAGTCCACAGCTGCTTCCCAGGTATGCCATGCTGGCTGGTCCAGTGCTATCTGCTGAGTATTAGAACCATAGAATGCTTTGGGTTGGAAAGGACCTTAAAAATCCTCTAGTTCCAACCCCACTGACATGGGCAGAGACAGCTTCCACTAGACCAGGTGGCTCAGGGCTTCATCGCGCTTGGCCTTGAACAATTCCATGGATGGAGGAGCCACATCTCTGGGTAACCTGTACCAGTGCCCCACCACCCTTGAAGGAAAGAATTTCTTCCTAATATCCAATTTAAACCTGACCTCTGTCAATTTAAAGCCATTCCCCCATGTCCTTTTATTCCATCGCCTTGTCAAAAGTCCATCTCCAGCCCTCTTGTAGCCTCTTTAGGTACTGGAAGGGGCTATAACATCTCCCTGGAGCCTTTTCTTCTCCAGGTTGAGCAACCACAACTCTCTCAGCTAGTCTTCCAAAGAGAGGTGTTCCAGCCTTTTGGTCACTTTCATGGCCCTCTTCAATGCACACAGAAGATGAATATGAACAGTACAAATAAGGGGGGGGAGTGGGCTGTTATTTATTGTGTCATTAAAAGGAATAACATGCCTCAGGGTATGTAGAGTATTTCTTAGGGTGCTTTTCAGACAGCATCTTTGTTTTGGAGCAGCCAACATGGATCAGGAAACAGGATGATTTTAGCAGTTGCTGTCCACTTGCAGCTCTCAATGGAAACTATGGGTCATTGCTGATCCGACTGTTCTTACTCAGGTGAGGAAAGATAGCATTAGCTAGCTGGAATTTGGTTCTCCAACTTGAAAATGCTGTCTGTTGTTTCTGGCTGTCATGCAATTCTGCTGCAACCTGTGCACTTTTTTCTATTTTCCTGTTAAACACCATAAGGCAACTCTTATATATTTGGGGACTTTCACAAGCACTTTATATAAATAAGGTTTTGGTTATAAGTTTTTGTAAAAAATCCCCCTTTCCCAGCTAATTAGAAAATACTAGATAATGTGTATGTCTTTTCAAATTTTCTTTAGTCCCCTATCTTCTTAGTCTTGATCAACCTGTCACAGGAACTACATGGTATATCTTCTTGTTTACACTACAAATCCAAGATAAGCATCTTTATCAACTGTATATTTATACAGTATCTAACAGGTTGGGCTCATGATACACTTAAAGCCTCCAGGTACTATAACTATAGAGCTGTTAATATAGTACTATGAAGCTGCTCATTCTTCCCACAGGCATCTTGTTTCAACCCACAATATAGAGAGACATCCTTTTAAAGGTTCTGTTTATTCAAATCAATGTCATACAGTGTTAATTAAGCATTATTTGATAATTATTTCTTATTCTCTGAGGTGCCAGATCATAATTTTTCTTGAATAACCCTTGAAGTTTGGCTCAAGATACTGGAGGAAGAATGGAATAGACTTGTGTTGGAGACTACTAGATGCATTATTTATTTATTTATGTACTCATTTGCTTATTTATTTTTGCTGTCAAGTGCATCAGTTTCAATAATGCTTTCCCCTCCCATTATTTGACTGATGAGGAACTGGAAAACAACAGGAAGGCTGTAATTATCAACTTGGCTGTGGAGTGTGCAGTGGAGTAGAGGGTGGGTGTGGAAATCAGTATGAACTTAGAAGTTTATTACAAGAACTGTTTGTACATTGTCTGTCAATCGTTTTGTTGCAGATGCAGATGTGTTTCTTGGACACATCAGATTTTGCTTTTCTTTTGCTTTGCTGCAGAAAGCTATTTTCAGCCCAGGTTTTTGTTCCTCCTGTTGTGACATGCGGGAGGTATGATATCACACCCTCCAAAGAATTGATACATAACAGCAATGCAATAACGAAGATCCCATCATTACACTGGAAAAAGAGGTAACTTCATAGCAGTGGAACTGTCCTTAGCTGCAGACATGGTGTATCGCAGACAAATTTCCCCCTGGGGATACTTATTGCTCAGCTCCTTGTAGGTTTAACAAATACACCAAAATATCATAGCATCTTCCTTCTGAAAACTGTGTTATTTGGAGAGCATTATTGGCATAGGCTTAACCCACAGTCTGCACAGTGAAATACCATTTGCCCATACCACCCACTCCCTGGAACAGGCTGATCCATCCAGATGCATTGTCCTCGAGCAGGTTTGAACCCCGCTGTACCATGGCCAAAGCTCCTCAACACTCCTTACTTTGCAGCTCTGACTGAGCAGCACAGCCAGCAGTGCCATGTGCCACCCCTGAGAACTGTATGTAAGCCCTGGTTTGTCACCCACAGCCATGGTACTGAAAGCTGGCTTCACTATGGGCTCCAGTGGGAACCATGCATCCAGGGACTTTCATCCCAGTTTGCCTTTCATAAAACCATAGAATCATAGAATGATTTGGGTTGGAAAGGACCTTAAAGATCATCCAGTTCCAATCCCACTGCCATGGGCACAGATGCCTTCCACTAGACCTGGTGGCTCAAAGCTCCATTTAACCTGACCTTGAACACTTCCAGGGATGGAAGAGGCACGTATTCTCTGGGCAGTCTGCACCAGTGCCTCACCACCTGATAGTGAACAATTCCTTCCTAATATCTAATCTAAACATGCCCTCTGTCAGTTTGAAGACATTCCCCCTTGTCCTGACCCTCAGTGTCCTTGTCAAAAGTCCCTCTCCAATAGCCCCTTTAGGTACTGGAAGATGCTTTTGCTCGTTCATGTTGGCTGAAGTAAACTCATTTTGTTCATGGTAAAGCTTTCAAATGATCTGGCTATCCAAAGCTAGACTTGTTTTAATTTACAGATTCTAATTAGACATTGACTTATAGGGTGGGGTGACAGTGGAAAGAGGGAGCAAAGTTTGCTTTGGGGCACATTAGCATAGTTTCCATTTTGCAGGAGAGCACAAAATGTTTCTGTATTAAAAATACTGAGCTTTTTAATCTCATTTTAATGCTAATTTTGCAACTGCGTCTGACTCTATTCTCAACTCTGCTCCTGGGGAAGTTTGTACTTTGTATGCTTTCTCACTGGGGCTAAGGAGCCCCTGCATACCATCAGGTACAATAAACAAAAAGGTGAGCAGGGGCATTCATTTTTCATGCAACAGGGTAACCCAAAACACAGAAGTATGGAAAAATAAATGAAAGTGAGTTATAAGATCTGTCTTCACCTGGTACATGAAAGCACCCTTGAGTACTGCTGCTGCAAAACTCTCCAGCATGTGTTTAGCTCCTGTGAGGGGTCCTATTAAGCCCTAACATGAAGGACAGGCTTAAATAGAGAAGACAATTTAAAATATACTTCAGCAGGTGAGATTCTTCCCCAACTCCATTTTGTAATAACAGCATAGTGTTATCAGTGATAATAGTAGACAATCATTAATTTGGTAAGGTTTATGTGCCCCTGAAGTGGAGGATTGCTAAATACAAGGTATTTGTGGGGAGGGGAAGGCGGGTGCATGCCTAAGGCATGCGCTCAGACCTACAGAGCATCGAGTTCTTTGGGGAAAATAAAAATTAGGTTGGCCAGCCTCATGCAGAGTTGCTGCCCTGTTTGAGGAAAACACACAATTCTCCTGCAATCCTCACTTTTTGCTGTCTGTGCCAGGGAACTGGCACTTTTAAGTGTAATTACCAGGCACTAAGAAGTAATTCTTCTGGCTGTCCCATTAAAAACAGAGCAGGAGAGGCTCCCCAAGGAGCTTCAACAGGCAAATGCAGAATATGCTGTTTACTTTTCCAGGATCTTGATTCACCAGTATTAGACCATATGTAAAAGTAATGCAGCTGTACTGGGCAGTGCTCAGCTGCAGAATTTCCTCCAAGGGCTGTTCCCAGTTAGACTCAGCCACACCCCAAAGGATGCTGGCAAAATATCCTTGCTGTCCATAAAACATGTGCTCTGGAGTCATAGGTGAAGACCTTGATGAGGTGAAAGAACATTTTAGCACTTCTCCTACACAATTCCTTACAAAGGAGACTGGCCATGACCCTGATTGTCTAAGGACTGAGTTTCAAGCTGTCATTTATCTGGGCAGTGTTTTTAAGTTTCTCTTTATTTTCTTAATTCTATTGGGGGAGGGGAGGGGGGTGTTGCATTTTAATGGTGTGACATTTGCCAGGGAAAACATTTGCAGCAATAAATCTCATCAAAATCTCCACCAAAATCTCATCTATTGCTTGACATTAATTTCAATCCTTTCCACTGCAGCTGTCTCCCTGCAGGTTTCATCTTTGCGCTGGAAGACAGGGATTTACTCATCCTGCTCCACTGCTCTCAGAGCAGCCTCTGGGTATTACATGATGGGAGGGCACAGGCGAAATTTTTGTATTTTTGTAGCTAAATGCAATGGCATAATTTCCACGTTGTTCCCTTTTCTTTGATCTTCTGATATCTTTAACCAATTCCTTACCAATCATTGGTGATCTGTTAGAACACTTACCCAAATAGCAGAAGCTCCAAAAAGACTGGGAATAAATCCATTGGCAGAACTGTTTTCTCTGCTTATGTAAGCAGTCTGCAGCAGCCACATCTGTTCCATTGGCTCTTGGAGAGAGGACATTGTCTCTCTCCCTCCCATTCACTGGCCAACCATGGTAAAATCAAAAAGCATGGGTGCCATGACAAAAGCAAACAACACATGTGCACTGACATGGTTTTCTGTTTGGGCAGGAGAACTATGTATCTGCAGCATGGAGCTCTCCAGGGAAGAAAGCAGGAGACCTGCTGTAAGGGTCAAAGAGCTGATGGCATCCTAAAAACCATTCTCCCAGGCATTATTCTGTTAACTTGATTTGGAAATTAAATCAATTTGCAAGTCTATGCAATGACTGTAAAACTGAACCTCTTAAAAATCTTAACACTGAAATTTTCTGACAAAACCTTGGGGCAGCAGACAAGCACTTCTTAAGAGGAATATTCTGCTTTTCACCTTGACACACTGGATTCTTCTTTATATGTAAACTGGACCTTTGCACATGTTGAAAATAAAGCAGTGGAATACCCTAAAGGAAAAAAAAAAAAAAAAGAAAAAAAGAAAAAGAAGGCAGCTTGTTTGTTTGTTTCCTTGCTCAGTTTTTTAAAGCCTGTACTTATCAGCCCGGGGGAAAATGGAAGGAATCAACTGGGACACGTACTGCTTTGTGATGGCATGACTTGCTGAAGCGATAAAATGCATGACGTTTCCTGACAAATGCATATTCTTAGTATCTGCTGATGAGACAGGATGAGTGGTAGTGCAAATGTTTGCTAATTTGGGGAGGGCTTCTGATAAGGAAGGTATGCAGAGCTATCTTTGAAGTCTCTCATAGCCAGGCATATTTGTAACTGAGATCAGTAGTGGGTGTTCATTCTCCAAGGACACCTCAAATCAAACATTGTATCAAAAACCTCAGGAATGATGTCATTGGAACCCTCTTCAATTCATAATCATCTTGGAGTGCTGACCACCCATGTGGATGCCAGGCTTGCAGGAATTCATGTGTAGGCCGTAGCTCTGCAATATTCAGCAGCAGGATATGGTTTTAAGAGTGGACTCCGGGCTCCAGTTTGAAAAGGGGTCTTTTGGTTTCCCGTGAGGCATTTTCCCATAGTTGTGCCAGAGGAACCGTAGTGGAATGATCAATTTCATAGCTTTCTGAGACAGCTTGGACTTTCTGGGATGACACCTGTGTCTGTTTTTCCTGCTCTTCTTTGGCCATCTCCTTTATTTTTCCAGGCTTGCATCCAAACTCTGAGTGTATTTTGAATCTTAGGTCAGTTACTCTCTGGTGAAAATAAATGTATTTAGAAAATTATCCAGAAATCCAGATCAAATATTTTAAAAAACCCACTGCCCTTCAGCTCACCAAAGCCTGGACCACTTCTGCCTCCTTTATTTTCTTTATGACCTTTACAAAAATTTTCATAAAAAAAAGGTGTCTGTCTCAGACTACCAACATTTCTCTTATCTGTGTTTCTCTTTTAGTGGAGGATGCTAATAGCAAAAGAAAGATAATTGTGCTTTAATTGGGTTCTTCTTGTTAAGGAGGGGGCAAGGGATGCCTTTTGGTTCCCATGGCCTTCTAGATGAGTTTCCATATAATTAAGAGCAAAATAAGGAGTATGCAAAACAGATGAAAACTGCTGCTCACCAGGAATGGTTCTTTTGTGGCTAAAACAATGGGGTCTTCAACCAAGGGTGCACTTTTTGCTGCTGTAATTTCCCTTGATTTTTTATTGCATTTTGCATAAGTTTTGCTGCTGAGTGGATCAAGCCTAGCAAAGTTTAAGATGACTGTGACAGTGGGGGCCTTCCAATTGTATATATATATATGTCTGTGTGTGTGTATGTATATATATATACATATATATATGTGAGTGTGTCTGTATACTTACCAAAAGCAGAAAGGAAAGTCAAATTAAATTACTTTTTCCCCTACAAGTTATTTTTATTTTGTTTTCATTTCAAAGGGAGATGTTGTGTATGGGGAGGGGTCAAGGGGGTTTTTTCCTTCCCTTTTTATGCATTTTTTTTCTTTCTGCTTGTTTGTTAGTTTTAAGGGTAATTATTCACCAGAGCCTTTTCAACTGTCAAATGCAACAAAAGGTAATCTGGCCTCTTCTCTGCCCTGCCCCCCCACTCGCCTTTCCCTCCAACAAAAGCAGCCTTTGTTGGGGGTGGTCATCATTTCACAGGGATCCTTCTTCATCCCACAAGTCAGGGACACTCTTCTACTTTATATCAAGGTGACCTCTTGTGAATGCTGGGAGACTCGTGATGTTGCAGCTGATGCTCTGCCCTGGGTGATGTTGCCTATGGACAATTGTCAATTTGACAAATAGGTCCTCGGACTCCTTTATTTTCCTTCAAGCAGAATTTCTAACTTACTACATGAACTGGTTATCAATTTATTTACAATGCTTACCCTGGCATTAGCCATTCTCCATCTAAAGGGTAGTCCTAACCACTGACTTGGATTTGCAGCTGCATTTGACTGGGATGAGCCCTCTAACTTCCCAAATTGTGTTTTCTTTTTTCTTCATGACTTGCAGCTCCTTGCTGTTGAGGAAGCACATAGGGGAAAGAGCACTGTTCAATGCCCATGCGTTTTGCAGACAGAATTATGCTCCTTATAAACAGATCAATATATGCCTATCTCCAGCTTCATATAAATATTTGCTTAGATACTAAATTGATCTTGTCCTAGATTTGCCATAATTTAAGTCTATAAAGCTATAATCAAGACTCCTTGATAATAAAAAGAACCCATCAGCAATTATACTCATTCACTTCACCATATTCAAGGCTATTTCAGCATTTCACTGATAAACTCCTGTTTTCAATCAAATTTGCAACGTGAAAATCAACACTGCACACCAGCCTTAATGATGTTGGAGTGCTTCGTGTGTGGCATTTTGAAGTTATATCAGTGTGGAGATAGGAGTGATTTCTGAGGGGCTTTTATCTGATATGGAAACTAGATTTTACTAAAAGTATACTTAAAACCTTCTCTCAAAGTTTTAACTGGGTATCATCTTTGTGGATTTAAATGTACCTTAATACTTCTGAAAGTTTCCAGTAACCAAATTTCTTGGAAATCAAAGCATCTAAAGACACTTCTGTCATATATTTATTATCATCATGATCACTTAGCATTTTGTTATGGAATTATCTGGTAGTGTGAGTTATATTAGAGACCCTTTGCACTAAATGATTTCCCATCCCCAAATACTTTTGTTCTGTATAGAGGAAATGGACAGAAAGGTGTGTCTGTTAAGGAATGTTATTTCTATTTTGCAAGTGGGGAGTGTGGCCTGAGGGAGATTTTTGCTCTCGCAGTGTCATAGAGGAAGCCCTTTAAGGAAATAAATTGAAGCATCCCAGGGCTTGTTCTGGTCCACGTTACAAGAAGGAAATTTTGTTTAAGTATTTGGAAAAAAATGTTTGCAATGAGTTTAGTCAAACAATGGCACAGGAGGAAACTCCATCCTTGAAGATACTAAGAACTAATTTGAGCAGGGCCTTGAGCCACTTGATCTAATTCCCTAATTAGATTCTAATTCAAAGTTGGCCCTGCCATGAGCAGGATGTTGGATTAGAGGGTCTCCAAAGGTTCCCCCCAACCGAAATTACTCTACATTACTCTGATCTACTCTCAGCAGATATGTATGTGCATATGCATATAATAAGAACCCGAAGGAAGGCGTATTTTAGTAACCAATGATGGGAACAGGTTTGTAGGTAGACGATTATAAGGACATCAGATGGTAGGTGTCACGGGTTATGCTCACTGGATGAAAGGGCTAAAATCCCTTCACTTTCTCAGTGACTATGTACCTGACTGTAAGACAAAGTTGTGTGTCCTAATGGTTTTTCATAATTGAAAGTACTGTTATTTTAAATCATGGCATTTCCAAAATTAACCCTTTTTTTGGTTTAGCCCTGGTAGGCAGCTAACCCTTGCACAACTGCTGGATCACTCCTCCCAGGTGAGATGGAGGAGAGAATTGAAAGGGTAAAACTGCAAAAGCTTGTGAGTTTGGATAAAGACAACTTAACAGGCAAATCAAAGGCCAGGTACACAAGCAAAGCAAAATAAGAAATCCATTCACTACTTCCATCAGCATGCAGATGTTTGGCCATCCCCAACAAAGCAGGGTTCTGTCATATATAATGGTTACTTGGGAAGACAGGCATAGCACCATGTCAGTTACTGTGAAGAAATTTATCTCTATCCCAGCCAAAAACTTTATCCATCTCCAAAACTCTATCATTCACCAAAACTTTTTCTGGGCTAGACTTGTCTTCGCTATCCTGGGGCATATCCTAGAATCAGGAACATCTATTGTCATCCATAACTGTCAAAACTGCCTGAGAGTGCTTTACAAATAGATGCGTTAAGAGATCCTCTGAGTCCCTGCTGATATCTTGTTCATCATGTATGGTTGCACCGATTATTAAAATGGACCTGTGTTGGGAGTGCTGCACGACACATGCAGAAGAAAGTCGATCTTTTAATCAAGAACTACATGTGCAAATGAAAGCTTTAGGTAGGTCAGAATATTACACAAATAATGAACAAATGTATAACCAGGTCAAGGGACTGCCTCAACGCTTTCATTCCCTTTAAAGATTCCTGGGGACTTTTATAACCAAGCCCAATAAAGTCTAGTTTGATTCCTCATTTGAAATTCTTTCAAACTCCACTATACTCTTCTAAATCTTTGCTAATTCAGTAAAATATCTGCTCAGGACTTCCTTTTCCATTCTGAACTGGCATTAGCATCCTATATGGATGAGATGCGTATTGTATACTGCAGGGTGCACTTGTGCTCACCACAGTTCCATCACGGCTTGAGTAGTTCATATTTCCTAAGAAGCCTGGAGCATCCAAAACCATTAGCAACCCAAATGCATCATGCTCCCCTGGAGGAAGACAAATAGAATTAGACCTGTTTTACAGATAAGAAAACTGAGGTAATTTTCCAGATGATGTCTGAAGTTAAGCACCTAACTCACTGCTTTCAGCTGTAAAATGATCTAAGCACTGACAGCCCACCGTGCTCACTCTTTACCTTCACTTTTGAGACCCACATGTTCAGCTCCCACCATCCCTCCCTCCCTCTCCTATGCCGGCTGTCACAATATTTCAGGTATAATTGTCAGGAGAGCAGAGGCCCCTAGTAATCATCAAAACGTGGTGAATGCGCAGCACCGTCTGTGTCCATTTAATGCCTGGCTTTGCACATAAGGTGACTTTTCTCAGGCTTGTCACCCAAATTTGCTGCAGACAAATGAGCTCTGACCAGAAAAATAAGAACTGCAGAGGAGTCTGGAAGCATTTGCCTGTTTGGTCTCCAAAAGGCCTTGCAAACTGTTTTGTTGATAATGTGAACAAATTGGTATTTAGGGCCTGGACTCTAAATCAAAGAAAGCACCTAATAAGTAGCACTCATTATCAGATTATCACTGGCTCCAGTGCCTGTGGAGCAGGATCATATTATGTTTCCTTTATCAGTCCTACCGATAGCTGGAGCCAACAATGATATGTGGAGTTGTCCCTTGAGATTAATTACCACCTCCTTATGGCTGTTCATTAAAAACAAAAATAAAGTTCTCTGATCATGTATTTCCATAGGAAAATCAAGAGAAATAATTTTGATGTTAGTTTCTACGCCAGCATGCTGAATGCAATCCAGAGATTCTGCCCATGGAGGAAATAACGAATTTTGCCCAGCAATTAACAAATGGGGGTATCTTTACTGATGCTGTAGGGACATGTGTGTCACGTCACATCAGCACAGCCATCCTCCCCTGTGCGTGCCTGAACCTGCTTCCTCTCACTTGAGGGTGGGCTCCCAGCAGCAGTGCTGGCACCAGAGATTAGAAACTCAGCTGCACAATAGCAGGTGGAGAGCTTTATTTTTTACTGATGTTTAAAAAAAAAAAAAAAAACAACCCAAAACCAAAAACAAACAAACAAAAAAACATATTAAAGGCAGTTACTTTCCGTGTTGCTCCCTTCATGATCAGCAGTTGTCAGGGTGGAAAGGTGGAAGTGATGAAGGATTGTCATCCCTTGCACGGAAGGTGGTGTCTGCTTTCTCGTACCAGCTGCATATGCCTTGGGAACTAAACAAGAGGAAAAGGGATGTGTTCAGAAGTAGGGATGTAATGCATAAGAGAGCAATGCCAAGTAGTCCCTTCTAGCTAAACTCTCCTATGCTTCTTTTTTTTTTCCCCTAGAATTTTTATAACTATTTTTTATAGGATTTCAATAACCCCTTTCTGATTATTAGAAACAATGAATTTCCATTTCTCACAATACAGTTAAATAATGAATACATGAGCCTGGGATCACCCTGCTTATCCCTATTGCAGGCAGTATTCATCTCTGCTAAAAAGCCCCTAAGCGTCTCTTTTAAACTTCATAAAGAAAAAGGCATTTAAAATGTCTTTTTGCTCTCACCTTCAGTGACCATATAAAACAAGGTGGCTAAATTGAACACTAAAGTGTAACTTTTTATTTTCTATACTTTAGGGAAGTCTAGAAAACTAGCAAGGGGCAGCTGTCTTGTGAGATTAATTCCATTTCCTACATCCCCTGGGTTTCTTCCAGATATAGTCACCTCCAGAGGAGATTCATAGATCTTAATGAGGAAACCACCCTCAGGATCTTCCATTCTGTCTGCACCAATTAATGGAAGAAAAGTCAGTCCAAACTATCTTCTTACCTAGACACATCAGCCAGGTTGGGTGAGATGAAGCTGAACCTTACGTTGCCCAAAGG
The DNA here is from genome assembly GCA_013396775.1 of Cephalopterus ornatus. Lineage (NCBI taxonomy): Eukaryota > Metazoa > Chordata > Aves > Passeriformes > Cotingidae > Cephalopterus > Cephalopterus ornatus. Next base: position 27,062 of record VZRE01009358.1, read on the forward strand.
CGATGCAGGTGTGAACACTGCCTTGGTGTTGCCATAGAAGCATTTATGTTGGAAAAGACCCTTAAGATCACTGATTCCAACTGTTCTTTGCTTTCCCCAAGACAAAGTCTACTACCTTACACTGTGCAGCTGCACAGCCAGCATTGCAGGAATGTCGTCTCTTGGATACCATATGGAAAATCATTTAAAATTAACCTCAGGGCTTCTTGATGAGTGTTGCACGTTGACTTGACTGAAAAAAACTATAAGTAAGTAATGGCTAATGGGTGTATTAATCAAAGCAGGACACACAACTTGAGAACATTAACATAAAGGCCCTATTTCAAATACAAAGAAGGTGAGATCAAGGTTGACTTGTCTTTTCATGCTCGATGACTACTAGGGGTTGTCATCCAAAGATTGGAGCATTGATGCAATTTAGCATAGATTATTTTAAAAAGCAGACTAAAATCAAATAAAAAGCAGTTAAAATACCAGAACATGATGATATGAAAACCTGTGCTTTTCAAAGTGTGCTCTTTAAAAACTGGAAGGAATTAAACTTGGTTCTGAAGTCTTGTACTTCATACATTTGTATGTTCATTCCAGTGAAGACATTATCCAGAGATGTTAAACTGATAATGTTTTTTCAGTTTAATAAACTAATAACATACTGGCACGTTAATCTTCCCAGATGTTGAATAACTTGTGTGGGCTTGTTGAGTACTTAAAAGACCCATCAAAGTTTTAGGACCTGAGGAAATATGCAGATTTCCAAAAAAACCCCTTGGCAATTCATAGAAGTGGAATATGCCATGCCTTATGTTTTAGTTCTCAGCAGTGCAGACATCCACATTTTGGCTGGTCACCCTGGACTTTATCTACTGTCAGTGAAGGGGAAAAGCCTTCTGCAGAACTCTTTAGCTAATGTATTTTATATGTGTACATTATGATAAGATGAATTGCACCTGTAAACCCCATATAGATAGCGATACCACAGACATTTTAATGACAGTGTAAAATTCACACCCTTTTCATTATTTGAACTGAGGTCTGATGTTATTGTGTCACACAGATTTGCAGGCTCTGTCATCTAACTTTGTCATGTTGATTATGCATCTTTTAACCAAAATAAATACAGGTGTATCTTTGATGTCCAATTACACTGAAGACTAAAGATTGTACTTTCGTTCTTTATCTCAGCATTGCTCTTTAACCTCACAGGAGGCTCAATAGTAATAATCAGTCTGGTTCCCCATAAATTTGACGTGTCTCCTAGATAAGTTTGTGGGAGTTCAGGTCATTCTTTGCTTCCCATGAATGGGCTATGGGGAAGGAGAGATCTCGAGGAGTTGAAGCATTTGAAGGACTCACATTTTGAGGGTCTGAACAGGAATTACTGAGAACATTACAGTAAACAACTTATGTCCTGAGGAGGTAGGAGAAACTTTTCCTTAATAGTTGCCACATACAAACTATTTTCCTCTCTACAAGATTTAAAAAGAAGCATTTTTAAATAACAGAGCACACCTCTTCTTCAGTTGGGAAGCTGAGATGAAGTGTGGATGAGTGGTTTTGAGAAAGCATTTTCCTGAGTCAGTGTTGAAGCTGCAGATAGTACTGAAAAAGAGCTGAACTCACAGTAACAAATTTGATCTTCTTCTGGTGACTTTTATGACCAGTCACAAAACCAACACACATTAAGATTTCCAAAAACTGTGTGTTAAAAAAAAAAAAATGCAACCACCTAAGCTTCTGTAATTCTTTGTAAGTAGTGAGGATTGGATGTGAATTTCAGTACCTGATCTGAGTGTTAGAAAGATGGATGCCAAAGTGGCTGCGATGATCTTAACTGTGTCATGCTGCAAGTTCATATTTAAAGAGTGGGCTGAACATTGCACGTTGGTGTCCAAATGCCAGCTTAAGGGTCTCTCTTTCCCACAAGTTCTTTGCGGATATGGTGGCTGATCCTCCACATCTTGCTAAGAAGTGGTTTAGGAAGAAGATTCCTTAATGAGCTTTACTACTCTACATCTTACTTCTCCTGTGTGGTCACAGAGAAAAGAATTTGTGGTTGTCCCATCCCTGGAAGTGTTCAAGGCCAAGAAAAGGATATTGAGCAACCTACCTAGCTGAAGGTTCCCCTGTGCATGGCAGGGGAATTAGTCCCTTCCAACCCAAACCATCCTATAGTTCTGTGACAACAGAAAATATGGCAGGTGAGATATGATCCCATGGGCTACCTCCAAACTCTGGACTAGAGTCTTGATCTAATATGCTACATCAGTGTCCAGTCATAGCTTTCTTTAACATTTACACATACATATATCTATATAGAATAGAGTCTTAAAAATAGACACACACACACCAAAAAACACAAACCTTTTTGGCATTTATACAGATAAGGCCAATTTTATTGGCAAATATTTTGCTTGGCACAGATTCAGCATGTACTAATAGCTTAATAATTTTGGCAGACACACCAGTGAAAAATGTTACTGAACCAGACCCAATTATGTGTATAAAATGTAAACAGTTGTGTCTGCTGGGGATAACTGCAGTATGTTGTCAAGCCACGGCTGTAAATTACATATGGTAGATTGGTCTAAATTTGTTTTTGACAAACGACCGTCTGATGAGGTTGTTTCAGGGCCACACAACGGATGAAAGGACATTATTGCAGAGCACGATACCAGCATGGCTTTTGTTCCAGTTCCTGGACCAGCTTTCCAAAGTTTGGCAGCTCTGATGAAAGTTTCGAGCTGGTTTTCTGCTGTTAGCTTTCAGTAGACCCTCACACTTTAGTTATAATGAGTTAATTCTCGATAATTATTTCTTGTTCTCCATATTAGACATCAGTGGATTAGCTATTTAGGTTATTTCTTACTCTGGAAAAATTTCTGTGGAACTGGCAGAAGTTGAAGTTTTACAGTGAAGCTTTGAAAGCACAACAAAGCCCTTTCTTACCTCTTTTATGCACCCATTTTGCTAAGCTGGATACACACATGCCATCGAAGCTTCTATTCAGCCCTTGTAAATGAAATGCAACTCTCAAAGTGTCTAAAAATGCTTTCAGGAAGAATTTTAGTGAAGCCTAAGCTGCAATTAAAGAATGTCCATGACGAAGGTGGGGTGGGTGGGCATTGGAAAAAGGGAAAAAAATAGCAAAGCTTTTCAGAACGTGGCTATGACGAGACCCCTCAAGCCTGGCACCTGGTGAAGCCATCAAGCATGCCCTCCCAACAGCTTAAATTAGAGTAACACTGCCACGCAGCAGGCTTCTGCTAAAAGCAGGCAGAGAGGGAAAAGTCTTAAAAAGAGCCTTTTCTGATTCATTCAGGTAGAAGAGTGTAAAGTAAATAACGAAGCCGAAGGGCAGCGCACAAGAGCATGACTTTGCATTCCTTTCGTGCCCGCTGCCACATAGCTCAAGGAGAGCACGGAAAATGAACTGCTGAAGGATGCAGAGAGCTCTGCTCCAGCTTTGCTGAAAGCCAGCATCAACAGGGAAAGGAAGTTTGAGCCATTTGGAGCATAGCCTGCCACCAATCTGTGCCCTTATCAGACTTTTCCAGAGAGCCTATAAACATGCACACTTCAGTAAATGACATGTTATAAATATGAGTGAGTAACAACATTGTAGTGGAAAAGCAAACAGGCTATTATTTATCACCACCTTTCTGTGATCAGCATATTCTTGTAGAAGTAGGTAGTTATTAGAAGAGGTTATTGACAGGGCTTTGTCAAGCTTCATATAAGTAAGCTTAATTTTTAAACAACAATGGCTTATTTATTCAGTCATTCCTAAAATCACATTTTCACTGAAAATTCCCCAGCTTTGGAAGTCAGTTTACTTCCTTAGCTCCACAACAACATTGCATTAATTTTTTTTTTCAGGTATCCACTGACATGTGCAGAGAAAACAAAGGAGAATTATTCTTACCTTCAGCTGGAAAACACATTTTTGGTATTGATTCTGTTAGATTTTTATTTGTATATAGTTATATATATTGTAAAATACATCCATAATAAGGAATGAAAATTGAATGGGAATGGTAATTATATGGCACAGAAAATAAGGAAATGGCTCGCTTTCTGTTCGGTTCAGTGATTGTGAGCCAGATGATATAAGAAAAAATAAAATTATGGGTTTGGATAAACATGGTTTAACTCTTAGAGTGTTACTGATACAGAATGACTAATCCTGATAGGGCATGATTAAACTTCAGGCAGAGATTCATTACAGAAGATAGGATCCAGACCAAAATTCTTCAAACATAAGAAGTTGTTTGTTTATTGAGGCTGACTTTGGTGCAATGTTCCTCCGTCTCCATGAAATGACATATAATGACTTCCAGTGTGCTTTAAATGAACATCTTCCTTGTCTTGATGCACTTTCCCTTCTGAACGAGACTAATGGAAAATGAAAAGTAGTCATACTATGGGACTTTCCTGAGGTCACACTCTCAGTTTGTTCTTGTGTCCTGAATCTCTACTACATTAGTAAAAAATCAACCCCAAATGATAAGTGCATTGGTCAGAACTCCCAAATCTGATTTTTCTCTGTTTGTCAGCTTGGGAACTGATGGGAACTCTTTCTTCATCCTCAGTACTCAGTCATTGTGTGGAGCAGGAAACGGGGCAGTTACTGCACCTGAAAAATATGTCTCACAGAAGTTCTTCCAAAGAGGGATGCAGAACTGCCTTGAATATTGCACCATTTGTACGCAGAGTTGGCACTCAAAGCAGGAATCACTCTCAGTAGGATTTGAATGTGGGAGAAAGACCAAGACCATTTGCCTTTACCATCCTGTCATTTATAGTTTTGCACAGCTTTGCATCTTCCTTGTCCTTCAAAATTTATTTCTTTAATTTGTCTTTTCCCAAAAGATAATTCCTATCTTTTTTCATTTGCCCAAACTTCCTTTTCAGTAGCAACTTACTCTAAATTTAGATCTCAGTTTTCATTGGGCGGACACCTTTTCTTTCCTGGTACTTGCATATTTTTATATGGAGCTATAGGCTAGTTATAGATTCACGAGGAGACATTAATAATAGATTTTCAAAAGACAAGAAAACCCTCAAAATGGAGATTAGAAACCTTGAGAGAGCTGTTTTAACAAGAGAATATAAATCAGATGCATTTCAATTTAACACATGTAAGGAATCTATCTTCTGGTCTTGTTTTAAATTGTTGTGTAGGACTAACTGGCTAGCTGCTTTAATATGAAAAATAATGTTTATGTATGTATAGGTAGGTATAAAATATACAGATTAAGAGGGGGAAAATCCAGTGGAGAAAGGTGTTGGAAGTAATAAGCATTACTCCTTCCTTGACAGACAACCTGGGCTGCATACACGATGCAGAGATCATTATAGTACTTGTTATTTTCTGGCCTATGGTGGGAGAAAACTAACTTACAAATTGCTTTGCTTTGCACCTCTACCATCACAGCAAATTCCAGTGGTTATAACGTGCTCAACCAAGCCATTTAAACGGGGCACATTGGCAAAGTCCATCAGAGATTTGCAAATACGTTAGAAGTGTCTGATTGCACAGTGACCTGATAGCACAGTGCAAACATCAATAGACTGATCCTCAGCAGGAATGGTTTACAATAAGGCTGAATCCCATCCCTTTGAAGAAGCTGATATGCTTGGGTAGACCTACAGCCATACTGTTATCCTATACTTCCCATACTGACTAAACAGAGCTGTAAAGATTTTTCATATGAGCTGCTCACATGCTGTTCACTGACCATTGTTTGGGGGTGAGCAGGTTCACAAATAAAAAGTATTCAGAGACAGAATTTTTTACCAAACATAGCAAAAATATTTTTAATGTAAGAATGCTTATGGTTCTTTGAAGTTCACAAAAAACAAAAAAATAGACGAATGTGTTGAGACTTTAATTCTTATCTGGAAAAAAACAAAAACACATATCCAAGGACCTGCATGCAACCAAGTTTGTATCAGAAAGACAGAAAGCTGGCTTAGGAACCAGAGGTCTGCCAATACCTTCACCTATCCTACCCATAATGCAGTCCTTCTAATGACTATCATTTAAAACCTAAGTCTGAGTTTAGCTGCCTATTTCATGACAAAATTATTCATCTGCTGAAAGTTCTTGTTCCACTTTATGCAGAATCTGGAGTCTGAGCATTCTTCAAATATAGACGCAAAACTTTCTGATGTGTAAATTTGGGGATCTGAATCTCACCCACAAACTTGGAGATGAGGTACACTCAGAAATTTTAAGTCATTTTCTGACTTATCTATGATTGGAATTACACTTCAGAAATATTCTTCCAGCAGTATTTGGTGACCTGCTGTAGGATCTGAAGTATTCTCTAACATCCTTTCTTCCTCCTTCAGATTTTAGCAGGAACTAAAACGTCTTAAAGGACAATTTTGCAGCACAGTTCCCTACTGAAGTCACTAGGAATATCTACTAAAAAACCTAGCAGATATACATTGCAGTGGCACCAAAGCTTGGTTTTGCTCAGCACTGTGCAAACTTACAGTAAGATACATATCTGGCCTTGAAGGATACCATAACATAAACAGGAAACAGCCATGAAGTCTGTAGACAGTAGCACCCCAGGGAGAAAACCTCTGAGCTCCCTGGTAACATCCAATCCTGAAGTTTGCAGTCATTAACTCGATTAAGTATTGCTCGTTAACTGGACTAACTCATTGACTGGAGAGTAGGCCTTTGACAGAGCAGGCCAATGTGCCAGATACAATGAGAGTCTTCCATATTCGTGAAAAAAATTTTCCCTGGGTGATATTAGCAGGAATGATCAAGCTTTCCTTAAAAAAATGGTGGGTGGCCCATTGAGGAATTTTCCCCAAGTATTTCCCACCTTTATAGGGGATTTACAGCACTGGCCATGCCCTTAGTTTGCCCTGGTTTTTATAGGTAATCCAGTGTAGATTTTACCTCTGTGGTTATAGGTGCTGAAGGTCTTTCCATTGTTAACTGTCTAGAGGAGTGATTTATGACTTCTGCTCAGGGTATGTGAGTGGATGTTGTGTGGGCAAGGGCTTGGCTTTGTTGTTGAATAACACGGTGTTTGCATTAGGAGCCTTCCTGCCAAATCAGGCATCTTTGGGATGGAATTGCTGTGTCTAATATGGGCTATGCCAATCCCTGGGGAAAAAATGGATCCATCAGAGTGTCTTAATTTAGGTAGGTCTTAGAATTTGATATAATTGCCTGTGACTGTAGGGGCCCTAAAGATGAAGGCATTCCCTGCTGGTACTCAGGGAGATAATGATGACCTCTGAATGGTGCTGTAGCTCTTTTTTACCCGTTTCTTTTTCTGTTTGCTAAAGAATAAAACAATAGAGTGTGAAGTTTCAGCTCTCTCATGAGCTTAACCAATTACTGTTTTCCTTCAAGCTATATAAATCGTGTGCATTTAATATTTGGTTATCTCCAGACTGTTTACACTAATTTTCATTTATACAATGCATCTCGTAACAGAGGTAGAGTGCATTTCTTTTTCTATTTCTCTTTTGAATGAAAGCCTTGAGGGAAGCCTGCAGTTTTTGATCATGCTCACTTAGATGTAAGCAAATGTTTAAGTTATGCTCTGGCAGCATGTCTGAGATTCGTGTTCATGAATGATGCAGGATTTGTCCTCCTTCCTTAGCGGCTCTATTTATAGCCATGACTTTTTATTTTCCATGCAGTCATGAGAAAGAAGGTGAGAAGGAAGCAACCACAAGTCCTTTGTCTAGACACAGCTAAGTTTGTTGTCATGCTTTGCTGTGTTTTATATTCTTTCATGATGTACTTCATCCATCTATCTATAGAACAGATAAAGGTCTTTTCCCAGCCCTGGGCTCCAGGGACCCAAATCTCTACTGCTCTATGCTCCACAGGATCACGTACTCTGCAATGATGTGGCTGCAGAGAGCCACCAGAGGAAAACAATGAACCTATTTCTGTGGTCCCATGATGGAATAGCAGAATCACAGAATGTGTAAGGTTGGAAGGGATGACAGTGCATCATCTGGTCCAATTTCTCTGCTCAAACAGGGTCATCCTAGAGCACACGAATAGGACTTTGTAGAGACACTCTTTAATATCTCCAGTGAGACAGAATCCACAACATCTCTGGGAAGTCTGTGTGTGCTTGGCATCACCAAGAAGAGCCCAGATCCATCCTCTTGACACTTTCCCTTCAGATACTAATATGCATTCATGAGGCCCCCTCTCAGTTATCTCATCTTGAGGCTGAACAGACCCAGTTCCTTCAGCCTTACCTTGCAAGAAAGATGCTCCAGTCCTTTAATTATCTTCATTCCCCTCCACTGGACCCGCTCCAGGAGCTCCATGTGTCTCTTGTACTGAGGGGCCCAGACTGAACACAGCAGTCCAGATACACCTCACCAGGGCTGAGCTGAGGGGCAGAATCACCTCTCTTGACCTACTGGCAATGGTCTCCCTAATGTACCTTGGCATACTATTGACCTTCTTGGCCACAAGGACACACTGCTGGCTCATGAACATCTTGCTTTCCACCAAGACCCCCAGGTCCTTCTCCACAGAGCTGCTTTCCAACACATTGGTCCCCAGCTTGTGCTCATTCATGGGGTTATCCTTACTCAGGTGCAAGACCCTGCATTTGCTTTTGTTGAATTTCAGAATGTTCTTCTCTGCCCATCTCTCTAAATCTGTCAAGGCCCTTTGGAAGGGCTACACAGCACTCTGGGACATTGGCCACTCCTCCCATCTTTGTACCCTCAGCAAACTTGCTGCAAAGGCACCACCTTCCCTTCCTTCAAGTCACTGCTGAATAAGCGAAACAATTCTGGGTCTAGTATTGAACCTTGAGTTTCCTTACAACACATCCAGTCCCCTGATCTAACCACAGCTGCTGGTTTTGCAAGGGTGTAAATTCAAACCAGCCTCCATCAGTACACAGAAGAGACCAAATCACACACTCTGGCTGTTTGGGTTTTTTTCCCCAACATGTTTTTTGTTTGTTTGTTTGTTTCATTTTTTAATTTTTCCTTTCAGAGCTGCTCTTTGTCCTGTTAGACAGCAACCTGAAGCTGTGTTTGGATCGGAATGGTTGACTGTGTTAAAGGCTGGGATATTGTGATAAGGTTGTGCAGAGTGCTAGGAATGGGCAGTCATTCTCCAGCGGAGGATGTGCAGCTCTGAGCTACTGCAGGCTAGTAGGAAAAGAGAAAGGATTTCTTCCAAAGGGCATGTCTTTGGAGGGTTCAGTGTGTTGTGTTTCCAGCATTTCATAGCATGGTTTGGATGGGACCTTAAAAATCATTCAGTTCCAACCTCGATTTGATGGTAAAGCTTCCATTTACCTCACAAGGGGAATAAAAACTATCTATGCCTGGCAGAAACTCTGAAATACAGTAGGATACTGGTAGGGAATTAGTGCCAGTGCACCTGGCTGTTTTGTGAAATAAATTCTCTGCTTTTCCATATTTTTCTGTGAGCCAATATTGCTATAAATGTCTGCTCTGATGGTATATTGGACCCTCGGAGGCTGGGATCTGACAAGGAGATACCTTTAGAAAGGGTGATAAATAATGACAAAATGAGTTGTGCTCAGTTCGCACACAACATCAAGGCAGAAAAAGTTCACCTAATAAAGGAACAATACAGCTTTGTCTTTAGGATGAGCACAGTAGGAAGGAAACTCTGAACGTAGAGGGTGCTTTCAGGGACACAATAGCAAGATCCAAGAAAATGTGATGATCAGAGGCTTAATTAAAAACAAGTGACTCAGAAATGCAAGTTAGAGAAGAACCCAACAATTAAGTTTAATGTAACTGAACAAAAGCTTTGCAAACCCCACAGTTTGTTTTGGCAGGATTTTAGAATCATATCATCACAGAATGATTTGGGTTAAAAGGGATCTTAAAGATCATCGTGTTCCAACACCCCTGCCATGGAAAGGGACACCTACCACTTCCAGACCAGTTTGCTCAAAGCCACATCTAACTGGGCCTTGAGCACTTCCAGGATGCTGTCATTTTCTCCTGCTTGATTCTGTGAAGGACCAGATATGTGCCTGGAGTTTGTAAGTGGATTTGTTTTCCAGCTTCTTGGTATTTCACCATTTTCCCTACTTTTTGCTTTGGAAATCTGAGTTTCACTAAGGCAAGTGCTCAGATCACAGTCTATGGCCAGGGAAACAGTATCTCAGATGGATGCAGAGAGCCTCAGTGTCTCACAAAGCTTGATGTTTCATGGCCAGTTTTAGAGAACCCTCAGTGGAGATCCAGCTGCCAAAATGATATTTTGCAGTCTCACATCTCAGAAGTTTGCTCAACTAAAAAGAAGCACACCTTTTCTGAACACACTGCATTCTAACTCTTCACTTTGTTGGCTGTGTTTTAGTACTCTGCATGGTAGTTTGACATTTGAAGTCTCACAGTTATCATATTTCCAAATAGAAACTTATGGTCTGACTTACTGTTTCCCAAACTTTTGAAAGTTACCTGTTACCAAGTCATGTGGGAATGTCAACCTTCTTAAGGGTAGGCAGGCTCTGCAGAGGGATCTGGACAGGCTAGATTGTTATAATGTCATTTATATAACATGCACTATTAAATATTGACAAACGCAGCTTCTGGATGCTACCCATATGCTATTGACCTGCCCGAGGTCGAACATCAGGGCAGTGGTAGAGTGCATTATGTCAGTTACCTGCGTGCTCCTGTCTCTGAAACCCTTTTGCAAAGCTCTGGCTAAGAAGCTAAGTCAGGTGACAAAAGAATATATACAAGCACACAGCAAGTGTAGGGTGTGGGAAAGGATTTAAATAGGGCCTTTCTTAGGAAGCACTGATGACAGACACCTGCTGTAGGGAAAGAATAGAGACAAGGCTCAAGAATGACGAAGAATTTTACAAAAGACCGCTGGTGTTGATGATAGTGAAATACCACGAATTTAAATACCACAGAAAAGTTAGGGGAATTGCTATTTAAGATGCCATACAGTGAGGAAGCCTGATGGACAACACGAAGATCAGACCCTCATTTCCCCTTCCTTCTTCTTTTCTTTTCTCAAAGGCAAAACTGATGAATGCTGATTAAGAAATAATAGAGGGCAGAAGCCAAAAGGCACAAGCTTCCCAGCAATCCTCTGAATCTTGACCACCTCTGAGATTTGTCTTACCATGTTGCAGAACTGTGAGAGTCAACAGCTGTGTTTTCCCTCCCCTCTCCCTTGTAAAAAAATAAAATACGATAAGAAAAATGAGCAAAGGGAAGAAACCATGTGGAGAGAGAAAGGGGGGGGGCATTACATGGGCACTAGAGACATCAAGGCTGTGTACATCTGTGAAACACAGTTCTCTAAGCCTCATGATTGTAGCTGCAGCACCATGACTGTTCTCAACAGGGGTCTACTTGAGTTTCAGTTAATATAATTTTAGAAGCACTTTAAAGTGCTGAAACCCATTGGAAATAAATCTGAAATAACCCAGTGGACTTATTTTTCTTCCACCAGCTTCCACTTAAAAAAAAATACACACAAACATCCTATAAAAGGAGGCTAGATCATGTTTCCATTTACATGGGTGGAATGAATGCCACATGATTCCATCACTAAATAGCATTAAAATATTCAAGAATATCACTCAAAGAACTAGATAGCGAAAAAAGTTTATTGTTTTTATTTTTTTCTCATACATGTTTAGATTTTTTCACTTGCTGTTTCATTGCAGTAAAATGCAATGATGAAAGCAATATGAATACCAAATGAAACTGTTTATGTTCACAACCTTCCTAAAGCAGCAAAATTTAATTGCATAAACACAGGTCTAATGCAAAGGTGAATGAGCGTGCTCGATGTACTTTGTTTTTCAAATATACTCCTGAGAACATCACCGATCCTCTAATTCTTCTATTCATTTCCATGTCTTGCCATAATACCTGATGGTAGTTCAATACAGAAGTGTGATGATACTTTGTTTTGAAGAAGGCACACACAGTTAGGGATTATTATATCAATTTTGCAAGACTCATGTAACATGTGCTTATCTTTCACTTACTTCACATTAGCTGAATAAATTGCCACTCTCTACAGTTTAATCAACTGCTATGGATCACACTATCAAGCCAGAAATAAATGAAGGTGGATTAATGAAATAGTAAAGAAACATGTCCAAACACTCAGCTGGTGATTTCTTTTTTTGCTGTTTTTCTTTCTCTGTTCTTGAAAGAACAATGCTGTACTATTGAACTTCCACTGTAAAATACTATTGACCTTTTTTTGCCACTTTCCCTCCCCCGTGTTTGCTTTGTAAAATGAAGTAAAAGTATATCAGATAGGAATTCTGGCCATTTGCATTTGTTGTCACCAGCTGCATGGCTTTGGTCTTTTCCCTCATCTCCTTCTCCTGGACAGCTCCCTCCCAGCCCTTTCTGATGACCGGAGACATCTCTAATACACAATGAAACTAGTGTGATCATAAGATTAACCTTTGCTGTCCTCTGTTTTTACCAGTTCAAAGGGAAAACTCTCTTACATCCTTCAAATGCTCTTCAGGTCTACTCAGCAGCACTCTATTGAGCTTGCCAAGGGATGCCTTTTATTGGCCTCGCAAATCAGTTCCTGTAAGATCTCCATGCCACATCTCAATTTTGTGTACGCAGCATGCTTTCCACATGCAAACACCATCTATAGGAAAATGTGGAGGATCTGGTTGCCATCATTACTTAACTGGAAATAGTTGTGAATCCTTCCAATGACTGGAGTGCATCTGAGGAATTATGTTTTCAATTCATGTGGCAGGAGCATATACATCTGATGCTGATCCACGTGAAGATGGAGTCCACAGAGTATCAGCTGAAGGATAAAACTGCCTTATTTTTTCTTGACCAAAGATTCTAAAAAAAATAAATAAAATTACCCAAGAGTAAATGTCTTCCCTTGCTAGGCTGGGAATAGAGTTACAACACATTTACACTCCCATAAATGAGATCAAATTTGGCCCTTCTTAATTAATCCTGGGTCATAGTAAGACTTCACAGTTCTTTACTCTGGAAAGCTTGAAATAACTTCAAAGACCATATTTTAATTGACAAGTGTATTCATTGCCAGAAAGGGGTATACCATGAAAAGGGGATTAACACCCGGCTGCTCTCTAGAGGAAATTTAAGGCACAGTCATATTGTACATCAGATAAAATCTATATTACTGCTCACAAATGTGGAATTTCATTGTCTCCAACAATGCCAAGCAGTGCACATCTGCCAATTAAATCTCTCTCCATTCTGGTGTCCTCTTTGTAGTGGTAGGTCTGCTCGCACTGACTCATTTTTACTATTGAATTAGTGCAGTTAGAGTTGCACATATTCAGAGTCAGCAGAGTATTTGCTTCCTCCCTGAGGGTACTACAAAGCTGGAACAAGCTGACAGTTTCCAGATCTCCAATGAACATGCCTCACAAAAGCAAGAACACTGGGATAGTTTGAAGCTTAGTGATGTTAGTCAGTGGCTCTGATTCTCCTCTCTGTCAAAACTGCTATGAGAAACACCTCCTGCCTTGGGTCAAGCTATCATCTCAACTGCCCTTCTGGGCTGCCTTCCAACAGTTGTTGCGATAAGTTAAGGATAATTTTTAGGGCCTATTACAAACTGCTGGGGATTGCCATTGATTAAGGAATCTAGACCACACTCCATGCAAGTAACAAGCAGATGTTTGGATTGCAGAGAGACTTCTACAGCGGTTCTGCAGCTCCAGAGGTTTTTCTTGCAGAAAATCGATCTCCCAGTCCTAAGGCTATGAATTCAGGCTTGATTTGGGTCAATGAAGCTTTCTGATTGTATAGAGGGTACTTCAGCATTGTGATCTGGGTAGGGATATCCACTAAATGGGAACATCTTGTTTTCTTTTTTAATTAGAATTCTGGGTGATGGCCAAGAGGTCAGGAGCTTGGTCCACATCTCCCTGGTTTGAAACAGAGACAGGCTTTCACAATCATTGGTACAGATTTATCTACCTCCACTATGAATTATCCAGTACAGTAAAACTAAGAAGTGGAAGAGAATCTACAAGGCTATTCTATCCCCAATCCAACATGAAACTGCTCATTTTTATACAACACTGTAGTGTTTTATATATACTGCTTTAGGTAGTCACAGAATCACAGAATGGGTAAAGTTGAAAGGGACCTCCTGAGGGGGTCATCTAGTCCAACCTCCCTGCTCAAGCAGGGTCATCCTTGAGCACATTGCACATAATTGCATCCAGACTTCCTGCATATCTCCAGTGAGGTAGAATCAATGACCTCTCTGGGCAATCTGTCCCAGTGCACAGTCACCAGCACAGTAAAGAAGTTCTTTCTCATGTTCAGGTCAGTCCAGTTTCACATCACATGTTTTTTTGGGTTTTTTTAAATTGTTATTATTTATTTTATTTGACTTCCCTAAGGGATCTGATCATTAGGAAAATACTTCATTATGTTAATCAGAAATTAACTTTTTCTTTATCAAATCTTCTTATGAGTTAAAGAGTAGCACTGATACCCATTCCTCTTTTTTTTTGGCCTTGAGCTTCAAGCTCAAATCCTTCAGATTTCGGTGGATTTTTATAACCCCTTTGTTTTTTACTGCTTGCCAATCTGCATATATTTAATGCAGATATTTAATAGAATGATTCTTCTTGCCTACTCTCTTTAAGCTTTACCATAAGTATATCCACATCGATACATTTTTGGTAACCACCTAGGGATATATGACACACTTCAAGCCTGCCCTTAGCAGAGTAATGTAGAGAGAGACATATACTTCCCAGCTGTAGGAGGTAGAAGTGAAACTGTAAAGAGTTAGTGATGACACTAATCCATGAATGAAATAGAAGGGGTCACTCTACCTTCCCCATCTGTCCTCCCAGGAACACTTTAAATCAAATGTAGAAAGCAACATCACCACTGATACAATTGTTCATGTTCTTTAGCTTGACTGTGATGTGGGACTGTAATACAGGGAATAAACCCCATCACAGTTTATTTTTAAAATGTTGGGGAGTAGTAAAGCACCTGGAACATCTGCTGAGAACAGTAAGACATTAGTATTCTCTCCCCTTTAACTTGAAGGGATTAAAACTCCACTTTTCTCATAGCAGAAATCATCACAGAATCACAGAAAGGTTTGGGTTGGAAGGGACCTTCAAGATCATCTAGTTCCAAGCCCCCTCCCAAGGGCTGGGAACCTTCCACTAGACCAGGCTGCTCAAAGCCCCATCCAACATGGCTTTGAACACTCCAGGAATGGGACCACAACTTCATACCCATCCACAAGCAATAGCACAGGAATTAGGAGGTGTGATTGTTTATGGGAGAGAGAAAGGTGTGGAACAATTCATGGAGGAAAAAGCACAATTCATGGCCTGTGCTCTGCACTATGGAGCACATATATAGAAATGAACAGTACTTGTTTCTGATCTGCTGATAAAATTACCTCCTGTTTTACTGGTATGGAATGTAAAAGCAGAATTTTAGGCAGCACTTTGCAGGTATTGAGTTATAGAAACATAATGAAACCATTTTAATTGTATTACTATAAGGGTCTGGATTTACATGCCCTGCACTGAAATCAGTAGGACTCAATTGAGCTGGACTAGGTCCAACATTTACTGGCCTGGAAAAAGGCAAAACACTTTTCTGGATGGATTAAGCCAACTTCCCCTTACCTCAAAGCTTCTAATACACCATGACAAGCCCTAATATTCTCCTTCACTTGTTTCTTCTATTCTAAAAACTAATTATGGAATATCTGCACCCTCCTCCCCACCTTAAGCTAACAGATAAAAACTAGATTTTGTTGCTGCTGCTATTTTTTTAAGGCAATAAGAAATTATCTGTCATATTTCTGGTATAATTAAGGAGATAACAATCATTACATGAGCATCCTGCTATCACTCTTTGACGTGCATTTCAGTGGCTCAGGTTATAATCTAAGGGAAATTTGAGGAATATCACATTGATGATAATCACACAGCTGGTTATCTCCACTGCACACTCTTTTCCAGACTCTTCTTCAAGGTACTGTGACTCACGGGGAAGTGACATAAACAGCATGGGCTACATAGACCTTCTACTCTACACCTTTCTCTGTTTCATGTCCAGTATCCCCAGCCAAGCGTGACAGAATGCATCTGACCCATTTATCAGCCAGCTCGCAAGTGGTTAGCAGCACTTGCCAGACTCAAACTGCTAAAGCCTTTCGGAAACAAATGCTCTGGATACACAGCTTGCAGTTCTGATGTGTGTTTCTTCCACCATGCCGTCTCTTCCTTGATTTGGGCAACCTTTACTGCCTCTTACAGCTTCGACATGAAATTTTTCTCCTGTTTACATTTCAGATCCTGGAACACATTCAGTTTTTTTAAGCTCCTATGCTTGTTCAAGTTCTGCTTGTTTTCATTGTTCTGGAGGCTGATTCTCTTGATTTGGGAAGGTAAACTCTATGGCCGCTGTAAGAAGACCACACCCATTGAACATTTCTCCTTAACCTCCCCTGGTTAACATGTACTGTCTTCTCTCTCTGTGCCTGCCAGATGAGCAGACTCCTTCAACCTCTGCATAACCTTAGCTCCTTAGATGATATGAAAGTGTTTCCTGCTTAGATTTGAGCCCTGCAGGAAGAACCTTCATTGTCCTTGGACCACAAGAGACCCAGGGAATATGACCCGCCTGGAAGATGTCCACAACCCAGTCACCATGTGCAGGTGTCTCCCTGAGGAAAGGTTTGTCTTTGGATGGTCTTTCAAGCTAATCTGATCTGAAATAGCAACAGTTATCTCACTCTGTGAATCAGCCTGCTTCTGACTTCAGAAGTTGCCCAATCAGCTGTCAGGATGTCTTTCTAGAGAAGTAAAACATATGTCTGACAGTTTCTGTCTGGGGTCTACATATTAAATGAGGCCTGAAAAGCAATACAGTTAAAAAGAAATGTCCAACAATACAGGTCTGTTTTATTTAAAAGACAATTAAAGAAAAAGGCTTAATAGACAAATTTAGAAGGAGCATATGAAGTCACCACTGAAACATCCACTCTTGAGTTCCATGAAGCATCTGCATATTTGAATACACTTAACTAGGAAGGAAAAAAGCCAAAACATAAAAGGCAAGGAAGGAAAGGAGGAATTTTAGCTGTTAAGCCCACAAGATTGGAATGAAAACATGCTCTCCAGTGGATAATGCTTACTCCTCAGTGACAGAAACCCATAAGCATCTCAAAGTTGAAACAAACCTAACTGTAAAACTTAGGCTAGGTCTAAACTGGGAAACAGAAGGTCTCTCTTCAATCCCTAGTTCTGCTGCTAGCTGAGACATCTGGTGTTTCACCACCTATGTTTGTCCCTTAATTTTCTTTCTCTTTACCTCTGCTTCCCCACCTGCAACCAGAGCTCTGCTTTACAACACACCATCTGCAGTCATTTCATAGACTTTTTTACTGAGAAAACCCTTTTATTAATCACATGAACAGCTCAACAAGCAAACCTCTATAACTAATGAGTGCAAAATCCTTTGATTATTTTACCTTCCTGTTTACCTTGGTGGGATGTCCACATCTGAGAGCCACAAAATTAATGAAAACAAACAGAAACTCATAAGTAGAAAGGGCTTAGCCTGAAAACAAGCTCATCCTTTTTATTCTGATGGATAGGCAGGAGCCTGGGTCATTGCTACAAACAGTTGCCTGTGCTTTGGCCGGGGCCAGAGCATTTGACCTGCTGTGGCCACTCTTTCTATCATCTTGTGATTCACAATTAATTGACTTGACGGATGGCACTTTACGGATGTCAAGCAAAGTCGCAGCCTTGGTCTTTGGGGAGACCCTACCTCTACATCAACCATCCTGAAGATAAACAGCAGCATAAATACTGCTGAGATACCTACCCTTGGTCTGGTAGGTCTCTGCTAAGTGTTTTTTCACAAGGAGCCCAGGCTTTGATTAATTTGTTGGCATGCCCTTCCAATACTGGTTTATTCAGCTTGCATTCAAAAAATCATAGACTCACAGTGTGTGATTTCAGTTGGAAGGAATCTTTTAAAGGCTGTCTAATCCAAATCCCCTGTAATGATCTTCATCTCAATCAGACTGGTCAGAGCCCTATCCAACCTGTATTTCAATATTTTCAGGGATAGGGCATCTAACACATCCCTGGACAATCTGTGCCAGTGTCTCACCACCCTAATTTTAAAAAACTTCTTACATATATCTAATCTGAATTGACTGTCTTTTACTTTAAAACTATTACCCCTTCTCCTAGGTAAACAAGACCTGCTAAGAAATTTGTCCTTTGTGTAATGTGTAATTGGTAAGTACTTCAAGACAGTATTGGGAATTCATCTTGGAGACATGCTTTCAGAATCAGGCCATTAGGGTGCTCTGAGCAATCATGCTCTGCAGTTCTGTCCCATGACTCTGAGGGAAAGCTTTTGTTTGTTTGTTTGTTTGTTTGTTTCTTGTTTTTCTTCTGAGAAGTTTCTTATACTTGTGTCTGCCCAGTGGTGGAAAAAAGGTCAATTCCCCAAATGTGGCAGGATTAAAGTGCTCTGTCTCCTGGTGAATTTCACGTTCTTATGGGCTTCAAAATCAGTTGTGCATAAAGCACCTTATTAAGGTGAACACTTGAAGGGAGAGAGGGGAGAAGAGAGAGAGAGAGAGAGAGAAGACATCTGTTTCAGAGAGGAATGAAATCATAGCTGCAGGCAGGCATGAGCAAGATCAAGGGATGCTTTTAAAATATTAACAAAATTGCAAAACAATCCCTAGGGGTGCTTTAGGAATATTTGATTTGACAGCAATGCAGTTGCAATTCTTTCTTTGCCAAGAGCTGGGAGAGATATCATTCACATCCAGTAATCCCCCCCCAAATGGTATCTTTCTTTCTTGAACACCCCTTCATTATTGTTCACATTGTTTGGTGATTTGCTTCATGTAATAGCTTGAAATCAGAGATTAGAGTCGGGAGGGCAAGTTGGCAGCATTTCCTCTCTGGCTGGTGTTACCTTCACTTCTAGACAACCTGTTTTAAATGATATCTGCTCCATCAATGGTATTCTAATGAAAAATCAGTTCCATTTAATTTGCTTTTTTCTCTTAAATTAAAAAAAAAAAAAGAAAGGAAGAAAGAAAATTAAACTGAATGCTGAGAAAAGTAACAATGCTCAACAATCTTGTGAGAAATGGGAAGGAGCAGGGTTTTCCTTATAAAAACAAACCCAAGCTCCTACTTATTGTTATGTTCAAGCCTGCCAGCTTTGAGACTACCGACACTCAGTTCTTCCAAGGTCTCTGAAATACATATAATGTAACGCTAGAGTGGGTTAAAGAACTGATGTCAGGGCTTGTGTAATTAACTTACAATCAAAATAATAAGAAGATTTTCTTTTACAAAAGAATCTGAAAACTGCTGTAAATTTGGAGGTACCTGTTTCCTTGCAGTTGGCCAGCTGCAGTTTTGGCTCTGCTTATGCTAGTAAATTAAACAATACCAAGGAGTTATTGTTTATATTATTGAATAGCAGCTAAACAACAATTAATTAAGGTTCCTGGCAAGGTTTTGACCTGTTCAAACCATTTCTGAGCACAGCTAAAACATCAGCATAGGCCAGGAACCAGTCCCAAAATGCAGAAGACTACACCAGTCTGTTTTGGATACTAGGAAGGTTTCTTATATAGATGAAGGCTTCTCTGTGCCAGTTGGCTTCAGTACCAGGGAATAGTCCCAGACTGTTATTTACTGTAGTAAAATTTAATTTACTAGTGTAGATATCTCCTTTGTGTCTTGTATTTCAGATGAACCGAGTTCCTAGATTAGATTGGTGAAAAATCTGGTTGAGGACCAATACATTATTAGCATTCCTGTTTAGCAATAAATGTAATCATCAAAGCCATTTGCAGCTTTTGTTGCTGTTTGCTTGAGAGTTTTCTAAAAAAAAAAAAAACCCAAAAAAATTTAAAATACATTTGTTTCAAAATTTACAAATTGCTGAGACCATCTCTTATGTCTTATTGAAATGGTTTAATTTGAGCCTTAGCCTGTATAAAACCCTGGGCCAACTGGAAAGCTGATATAGTTCTCATACAAGTTTATAGTAAACACAGGGCAGAAAGAAGGTGGGAGGTGTCAGTTGAGGAAGGAACACAGAAAGGCATGTTAATAACATTGACATAATTAATGCGCTGCCTAATCATTCTCCTGGAATGTTTCTCCTTCTGCAGTCCCATCGGAGAAAGTGTTTGACTCAGAGCTGGGGTCTCAGCCACTGCCTCTGCCCCTTTCCCATCACATTTACTTTATTTCCAAAATTCTGGAGCCAGATACGTGATCTCTACCTTCTCTCCTTCCCCCATGAAACAGCTGCCCTCTCTAACTCAGATAAGCTAATTTGAGCTGAAAAGCATGAAGTAAGAAAGCCACAGGCATGTTTGCCTTAGGCCAGGATCTTGACGGTGTCTGTCTGTGATCCTAACACCCCTTCCCTCTACATTCATGCCGAGCCCTCATGCTGAGAGCAGCTCTGCACAGTAGCATAAAATCAGGGGCTTAAAATATGCTCAAGCCCAGCTGCTCCCCTGCCCTTGTCACAGCACAGGCAGTGGAATGGAAGGTGGAAGGAGGCTTATGCTGCCATCCTTGTGCCAACCCAGCCTATGCAGGGTTAATAAATTGATTTATAATGCTGGGCTTTACACTAATGAAGCTCCAGGATAGGCACATTTATTTATTGCTGCTGCCCTTAGAGGACCATTAAGAAAGGGTGATGTGGAAAACCAACCTGGAAGGGAAATACTCCATGTCACAACAGGTCAAACCAGATCACCGCTGTCACACCCTTGGGCTCTGTTTTTGGCACCAATGACACCATGTGCTTTCAGAGCTGCAGCTGGCAGGTCCTCAGCAGGGCAAGATGATGACTTGGTACAACTTCTTTATCCTGATTTACCATCTGAGGAAGTGTTAAAGCAGGCATTGATTGATTTTAGAGTTGGCTGGGGAGCAGAACATAGCCTGTAGACCATGGGCTCCCACTATAACTGGTGCCTTTCCAGCATCACTTCTGCAGGTGACTTACGCATGTCTCTCCCCAGCTCTTCCTCAGAGGCAACTACTTAAGAAACAATCCTCTCCAAATCTAGGCCATGGAGACCTCCGCTTGTTTCCATTTGGCATATAATTACACAGGGAATGTTGTTTGACTCATTGGCTCTACTCTAAGCCAATGCACAGACAATAAACCATTCCAGGGTAGGAGGTAAAACACATGTGTATACAAGTTCCACTTACAGCCCTTTACTTTGATGCTGCACTCATCCACCCTTACATACATCCTTCCCTGAATTGCAATTTGCAGCCTAACACAAGCTCAGCTCAGTGAGAAAGCTCAGATATGGGCTTCTCCTCCACATTCCTGGACAAGCAGAGGTTTGAGGGAGGTAAAAAGGCACTTATGATTCTCCAGTCTGTCTAAAATCTTCACACCCTCTCCATCCAGATGTTGCAACATCTGGAGATGCAGAGCAGACCGGAGTTATGGCGCAATCCTGAACAGTACAGCAAGATGACACAGACTTGGGACCTACCTTTACCCTAAACACAGCATTATTGTCTTTCATAAATCCTCCCTCAGGCCATAGCTTTGGCCGGCAGCAGATTCTGGCTGCCCTACAGCCCATCCCACCATGCAGCAGTGAACCAAATTGGACCCTGGTCTGCAAAAAACCACTTTTGATTCAGTTTCGTTTCTGCAATCGTTTCATTCCAGATGAGAGCCCCACAGATGGTTGTATTATCTCAAAGAAGGAGATACTGAGTAAAAATGACCAGCCAGGGTGAGATAGGAAAGAGGTGTTTGTTTTAATTTTTTTGTCTGTGCAAACATTTCTCTACCTTGAAAGACTATGATGTGCACAAGACTTATGGTGCCCAGGGCCACTCCAAAGAAGTAACAGGAAAGGAAACTAAAACCCAGTTTCCCATCTCAGGGAAAAGGAGAAAAACATATTTGAGAGAGGAAGGTCACAGAGATGGGAGGAAGAAAAATCTCTTGATTAGATTTCTCCCCTGACTAGATTCCAATCAACTGACCTGCAGATTTGGCATTTTATAAGATTGCCATCACCATCACCTTCTAGTTGAATGTGTCCCTGCCCATGGCAGGGGCCTTGGAACTAGACAATCTTTAAGATCCCTTCCAACCCAAACTATTCTATAATATCTAAGTGTTTTGACATTATTGCTTGAAAGAAGAAATAATTGAATGCTCTTCAGTTTATGTCCCAGCACCATCCCAGTACATTTAGGACAGAGCAGCTGAAGATACTGAGCCCACCCTCAGGTGAGGGTAAAAAGGAACATGAATCATCCTCTGCATTTCCCTAAGAGCAAACCAGATTGTTAAAAGCATCACATATTTCACCTCCTTTCACTTTTAATGACTGTTTGCAGGATGCATCTCCCAGCAGCAGGACCTCGTGTCCATGCCTGCATAGTAAGGCAAGGGTCACGTTTAGATATCCACATGCTTCAAGAAAACTGCAAAGGCATCCCAGCCATTGGTGTCGGCAGAACTGGAGTATTCCCATCTGCACTGAGGGCACTGAGTGATCTGCAAGAGTGTTCCCCACCTTTAGCATCATTTTGGGTGTTTGTCTCCAGCCTGCTGTGCCTGTCAAGGATGGGGAGAGGCATTTTCTTTCTCATTACCATTCCCATTAATACAGTTGTATTTTGTGAGATGTTTGTTTATGTGAGCCTTCTTGGTTCTCTCTTCTCAGGGGAGCCATTAATTTATCTGCTTTGCTTTCCATCAACGAGGGTTGACAGAGGGAGTTATGGGTTAACTGCTCTGTTTAGAGCAAGTGGCAGGTGCTGGTATCACTCAAACTAAATGAAAATATAAATATCTCTTTACCTACCCCAAGAAATCAGCTTAAATGCACAGACCCCAGTGTTTAGGTTCAACCTGTTAGTAAGCCTAATGACCCAACGTGGTGCTGAACATGTTTACTGACAGCTTGATGTCTGGACTGCCCCAGACCCCAGCTACATATAATTATGGAATGAAAATTTCAAAAACGCCTTAACTGTAAAAGGTGATATGCTTATAATGCCAGAAAGGAGCCTAATTTTGGAGAAAAACCTGCCCCATCAAACTCAGGCCCCCTCGAGGGTCCTCAGGGGCAAATCAGAGGCTCCCAAGGTCACAGGTTACATCTGAAAAAATTGCCAATGTGCTTTCTTAAGTGTTTCTTTGTGGTTTCATTTTGTCTCGCTCTGGGAAGGAGATTTCCAGAAGACTCCAATTTCTTAATTTTATTCCTTTTCATCCTCAGCACTGACACTTTTGAAGGCTGAAATATGATGCAGTGCAGCACATACCATAAATGTGAACGTTAAAAGGTTTTGTACAGGGAGCTGAGCTTACAAAGCCCTATTTTACTCCCCAAGTGAAATGAATGGAAAATACTTCCGTGTAATTTAAAGGACTTTGGATCAGATGCACAGTTCACAGAAGCCATGGTGGTGTAAAACCCAGTGCCAGTCAGGAGATGACACAACTGGTCAGAAATACAGGGAGGAAAATAATGATTCATGGAGTATCTTAAAATAGAGCTTATAGACAGAACGATTTACAAAGCAAAAAGCTACGAAGCAGTAAGAAAGATCTAATTTTTTTTAGCATTCATTTTTCCTACATGGGATACCAAATATTACGACTGAAATAAAAGGGAGGGGGAAAAAAAAAAAAGAAAAAGAAGGAAGAAAAGGGAAGAAAAAGGAAAAAAAAAGCTGCTGACTGCATTTGACTGGTTTGCTTACAACAGTTTTCAACTTTTCTTGAATGCAATGGGGTAAAGACATGTCAGAGAGAATAGAGTCTTAATAGAAATTGCAATTAAAGGAAGAGAAACTTCATCTGTAATCAAGGAGGAATAGATGAGGTGTGGACATGGTTCAGGGGCTTTCAGCAAGGCAGCTTCCATGAAGCAGCATCAGTTCTCTTGGCAAGAAATGGAGTGATACTATCTCTCAGAGTCACAAAATGTACACCTGCCCATGCGTGGTAGGGTGAGAGCTGGCAAAGATGTAGTAGAAGGGCTATTAGAAACCTCCAGTTCTACTGGTTGAAAACTGGTTAGAAATACAGATTTTTAGGTCAGGCAAGTTATTGGAACCTCAGGTTGAAACACCTCCTTCTTCCAATTTAGATGATAGTAAAAAGTATCCCAATCTGTTTTCCTTTCCACCCCCAGTGTATTGCCCTCTTGCCTGAGCCTTGCATCTAATTGTGAAACCAGATCGATATTAATCTAGCTCGAATAAAGTTGGGGAGACTAAAAAAATTAAAAAATAAGGATTTTGCAGATAAGGGCTCTTTCTCTTTCAGTTTACAGACAATTTCCCTGATCTGCTTATGGTGTGGTTTTATGAACAGCTGCATCAGTTTCCCCAGGGAGGCAGGAAGCAGCAGGGTGGCTGAGCCCTAGCAGGAGGGAGTATCTCAAGCAGGGTTTGTCATCAGAAACATTGAAACGTGGAACTGTTCCTCTACCGAGGTTGACATTTTCAAACCCAGGAGCCTGAACTTTGGTGAAAACAAACTTATGTTTAAAGGATTCTTGGCAATTGGATTTCCTGCAGATTTCTGCATCCAACAGATGCAAGCATTGATCCAGCTTCACTTGGGCAATGATAAGTACAATGAGACATTTGGCTTCAGAAGCTTATGACAGAGAATGTTGCTGTCTCCTCTGTCTCCATCTGTACTGCTTCCTTTACAGACATAATTGCTAATAAATTAACATTTGTATACTACTTTGAAAATCATGAGCTTAAATATAGGTTTTTATTAGCTCATATCCTGGCAAAATATTTCTTTCATACAAATTACTTTTTGTAATTGAATTATCCTTTGTGATTTTTAAAACTTGCAAGTGGTTGGACCTCTGCTATTCATCATTCCTCTCTGCCAGGTAGGAAGGAAATTGGGTCAAGAATTTATTGCAAAAAATCAGATAAGCATTTTACTTTAGAGTTCTTTTATGTCCATGATTCCAACGAGCCTAATAATCTTTGCAAATCATTAGCATGTCTTGGCCCAGGATCCATCCTGAAAGTGTATGATCTCACCTCATAAGTTTCTTGTTAGACTCCTAGACTCTCTCAGACATCTTCTTAATAGTGATATGTCTCATAAATTATTTATTGAAATGACATGCTTAAAAGCATCAAAAAAGACCTTTTACTTGGCTGTGAAACAGCTAAGAATGGTTATATCTGTTTTTCATAAAACGGGCCCAAAAGGTTAAATGCCTTGTCCAGGATCACACAATAAATTAGTGGTACAGCAGGGCATAATAGAAACTAGTGCTGTTTCCCAGACTCTTGCACCTCAGAAGTAGACATAACTATCTCTTCATCTCAGTATTTATTGGATGGTCCAAAATGAAGATGGTTTACCCGCAATCTGAAACCCATGGCCTCCATCTCTTAAATTCTCATCTTTTGACCTTGGTGGAGATACTGAACTTTGTGCTTTGGATTTGGGTGGGGTTTTTTTCATTTTTTAGAAAACACACTTTCTAGAGATAGGCAGTCACCTATGACTTCAAATGAAACATTCATAATTCAGAGATACCCACTGAACAAGACTCCTTGTGTTTTTTCAGATGTGCTCTGATAAGTCTCAGTCAAATCATGGAACCTGTTACTGAATTTTGCACGTGAAAGATTGTGTTTGTTATCTATTTGAAACAAATAGTAGTAATTAACATTTATACAGCACTTTCTGCTTTTTAAGCACTGCACAAACACTAATTACTCTTGGTTTAGTGTAAACTAATGTAATCCCACTCTGCTTTACAATCTATTTGCATCTTTTGTTGACTGAGAGCTAGTTCAATTACTTCTAATCTTTGGTCTAGCGAGTCATTAAAGGTATGACTAAGAAGAGCCATTTACATCTTCAATTGCCTTCTCCCCTCCCCAGATCCTTCATTTGCTTTTCCCTTTTCTTCCCAGTGTCTTTTTGCTGAATATTCTTAAAGCTGAATTCCTTAGCATGGTAGCAAAGCTTTTCTTCAGCAAAACAGTGAGCCTTTCCACTCATTTTGTTAAATGATATAGAAACTTGGTCTTATAAGAATAAATCATTCTGTTTTGCTACAGAAAGTCATGTACAAGATACTTTCCTATGGCAAACAAAAAGATTTATCACTTCGTCACTAAATTAGTGATCTTAATACCAACAGTGCAGAATTTATTTTCTGGTTCGGGCTTGGATAAACCCCTTAATCTCTTACCTAGCATTTTATCTACTGAAAGATGTGAAAAATATTTGGTTTTCATAAATACCGGCACAAAATCCAAGAACTCTAGTAAACAGGCTTCTGATGTCCAAACAGTAGCTGGAGTTTGTGTGGTCTCTGCCACTATTATTTGGTCAGGTCACTTCCCCTGCCTGTAACATGGGGGAGATGCAAATGTACCTCTTCGAATGGCTAAATCAGTAAGAAATCACAAGCATGCAGCAACACAAATTAATAACTTCACTGTGTGGTGAATGCAAACAAATTTAGACTCCTAGTCCTGAATGAGTCAGCCTAGGCGTCCCCTTGGAGTCCATAAGGAGAAGGAGTCATTTCCAGATAAAAATAATTTATCCATGTCTCTAAGAGCAGTCTAAATTAATTTTTATATGAATTTTGCCCTAGAAATGACTCTTTTTTCTTCATTGATTGTGGAAGGAATCAATTGTGAGTAGTTTGGCTGTACATGTTTGAAGGACTGATATCCACAGTTAGCTGAGATAAATTTGACTTATCACCCTGCAATGTAGATGCACTTCTTGAGGTGCAGGCTGATAGAGCACTTCTGTCTTCTTCAAGCTGACTTCCAGCCCAAAAAGCTCAGCAGCCTCTGCAAAGCAGGATGTTAAACGTTGCAGAGCTACTTCTGTGTGGGCAATGAGGGCGGCATCATCAGCATAGAGTAGCTCACGGACAAGATGTTTTAAGGTCTTAGTACGAGCCTTCAGTCGCCTTAGGTTGAATAGGCTTCCATTGGTACGATATCACGATGATGATGATGATGTAGATGCACAAAGTATAAAAAGAGAATCTAAATTATACCTTCCGAGTTTTTACCATGTGCTAAAAATGAAAAGTAAGTAAAATTAAACCCTGCTATTTTTCTGATACCTTTGGGCAAGTAGAAAAGCAGCATCTTGCAACAATAGAATAAATGTTATGTATTTTCCTCTGAGCTATAGTATCAGTTATTATAACCTTAGTATGCTCCCTCCTTACTGCACCTTGCAGTTGAGCAGCTTTTTTGCATCTGTAAGAGTGTATTAATGTCTGTTTTGGAAGGTCATAGAATCATAGAATCATTGAAGGGTTTGGGTTGGAAGGGACATGCAAGATCATGAAGTGGGCAGGAACACGTTCCACTAAACCAGGTTGCTCGAAGCCCCACCCAGCCTGGCCTTGAACACTTCCACAGCTTCTCTGGGCAACCTGTGCCAGTGCTTCACCATTCTCATAGTGAAGGATTTCTTTCTAATATCTAATCTAACCCTGCCCTCTGTCAGTCTGAAGTCATTCCCCCTTGTCCTGTCACTACTTATCCTTATCAAATGCCCCTCCCCAGCTCTCTTGTAGCCTCTTTAGGTACTAGGTGCTTTAAGGTCTCTCCCTTTGTTTCAGAAAAAAAGCAACATTTTCTATTTCTAATTTACTATTTTTATCTCCCTATTTTTCCTCCATAGCCATTTTACCTTAGAAAAATACCCTTCTTACTGCATAAGCTTGATGTGTCATTGAAAGTTAAGCTCTGGACACAGTAGGGGTTACACTGATTAATCAATCCTTAGCATCTCTCAATGCACTCTGATTATCTTACATAGAAGTCCTAAAATAAATCAATTCATGGGCCTTTGCAGTCTTTTTTCAGATAACTCCTATTTTAATAATCTTAGTTTGAAGTTTGATCCTTTGGGGGATTTTATCAGAACAAGAAAACAGGTTGGTTTCTCTCCCTGCTGAATGAAAGCAAGGACAGATTACCCAATATTACAACATCTGTGACAAGAGCAGGGACAATTTTTAACACGATACTGTAGTAAGCAAGAACATGTAGGCCTTGTGACTAATCCTGCAGGAGTTTTGTGTGTTACTTACTTGAATCCAAGGAACTGAATAAGATAGTTGACTTTGCCTGCAGAAGGATGGTAATACTTTTTTCCCTATGCTGTGTGTCCTGCCTGGTTAGGTGAGAGCTTCTCTCTGCTGCAGGAAGTTTTCCATCATACCGTTCTGCAGAGTGTCTATATAAATAGTATTAATAAATAGGCAGATACAAAATGAATCTATCCCTAGAAATGCTTTTTGAGCATAGCAGAGTATATTCCTCCAAATTCGGTTGAGCCTATGACACCCCCTGCCATTTGATAGCAATGGTGAAAGCCAATGCAAGCATAAACTATTATTCTATTGTTTTCACAGCCAAGCCAGTGAAAAAGGCAGAAGGGGAAATTCAGATCTTACAAGTTTTGCATTACAGGTCTCCTTCAATTCAAGCTGTCATCCTGTGAGCTGCTCAGACCCTAGGCTTCATCCGAAGGCTGTAGAACAGGAGATGCTCTAAACTCTCACACCAATGCGATACTTTTACTGAGAGATACAAATACATGGCAAGCTTTACTCTTTAAACTTATTTACTAACAGTTTTCTCTCAGTTTTCCTGCAGCTGATTGTGTCAATGTTTTTAGAGGCAGGATTAGAGCCTGTGGTGTTGGCCACAGGGAGAAAAGGCAGACATACTTTCTTTCCTAAAAGAGCCTTCATTCACTTCTCTTCTGTGGGACCAGAAATAGTGTGTAATAGTGAAAAACTAAGTTACATCTGAGAGTGGGTTTGAGTTCAAAGGCTTTTTTCCGATGGAAAATGCTGAGGGCTCATCAATATCCCCATGAAAGATAAGACTGTAAACAGCAACTTTCAAGGAGACAAGTACCTTTTCACACAACACATAATCACATTGGGGGACTATTCACAGGATGTTGCAAAGGCCAAAAGTATTTGAGTCAAATGGGATTAGGCAAACTCTCAGAGGACAGGTTCATGAAGGACTGCCAAATCCAGTGGTCCTGCAAAGGAATTTCTTGAAGCGTATGGAGGGGAAGGGCCAACCTTAATCATTAAATCACCACTAACAACCACTTTCTCCTTCTTCTCTTCCAAATTCACTGCATCCAGCCCATACAGGGGTAATAACGAGGGATGGTTTCCTTGTTCAGTTTATGGGAAGAAAAGCAGGGATACAGAGATAGTGTATCTATGTGTGGCAATTCACTTACCTAGTTGTGGAATAAAGAGGTTGAATTGCACAAGGTGTGCATGGTAATTGTCTTGGGATTCTTGCCGCATTTTAATATGGGTCATCGTTTTATTACGAAGGTTTCCTGCAGGCCACAACAGAACACTGAGAATTAGACACAAAGCTTACCCAAGAGTGGGTACCTTAGCACCCTGAGCAAGCCCTTTACCAACCTTTTCTTACTTGTCTAGGAGATGAGACACTGGCAGAGGTTGCCAAAGGAAATTGTAAGTGCCCCACCCCTGGAAGTGTTCAAGGCCAGACTGGAAAGGGCTTTGAGAAAAGTGCTCTAGTGGAAGGTGTCCCTGCTCATTGCAGGGTGTTGAAACTAGAGGATCTTTAATGTCCCTTCCAACACAGAGATACCTTCTTTGTTGTCATAGTATCCATTCTACAGTTCTATGACTAGAGATTATAAAATATATTCTGTTGCTTTACCAAAAAAAAAAAAAAAAAAAAAAGAGGCAAAACTCCACACTCTGTTTTTCTTTTCTGGAAGAAAAAGGAAAGATTCTCCCAAGCAGATTGAGGAAACCTGTGCCAAGGGTTTTCACCTAGGATGCTTGAGACACATGCAAAATTACATACTGTCTGGTTCAGATTAAGGACTTAAAATTTAGCGTTCTGTATGCCAGGTAAGAGCCCAAATTAGCAAATAGTTCATGATAGAGGAAGAATGGGAAAGCTTTCAGTGATTACCTGCATTCTATGTCACCAGTTCTTTCTCACTCTGAGATTTGCTAATAAACAGGCTGATTTCACACAGGTTTTGGATGTTTGGCACATCATACACATAGTGTATGGCATAGTCTGATACAGTGAATCAGGAAAAATTTCCAGGCTGAACCTGAAACAGTCTACATGGTCAGGGCTGTCTCTTCTGGCATTTATTATTTAAATACCTTTATGCATTATCTATTAAATTGAAGTTCTGAAGTAAACCCACTTCATCCAAGAATGGCTAACAGATTCATAATGAGAATTTCAATATAAAACTAAGATTTTTTCAAAAGTAATTTCCATTTTAGGGAAGATAGAGTAGGGTTCTGATGATTGCAGCTGCAAACTGCTTATACTAGTCAAAAACAATTCCAAAGTTTGGTTAATTTCTGGCTCCAAAATCTTCCCCTACCACAGGTTAAAGGCTCCAGCCCATGAGAGAAGACTTAGGGGTTTGCAAACCAGAAATAATTGAGATAATTGCATTCCATCCTCCTTCATGCTTTCCCACCATACTTCAAATCTCCACTACTGTTTCAAGCTTTCCTGGGCCTCCAGCTCCATGCAGTTTTAGATTTATTCACAAAAAGGTCACAAACCACATCTTTTGGACAGGACATTACCAAGGGCCTAGCAAGTAGAAGAAAGGCTTAGTGGTTAAGACTAGAAAAGGGAGGTTTGGTTGCTTTCTTTGAGCACTGGGTTGAAGCCAAGCAGTATTAATTCAACTGTTCCTTTTCCTCTCTTGTGCCTGCTTCTTTCCAAAGCCTTTGCCAAAAATGTGTTGTACCTATAGCTTAATTTATTTCCTACAAAGACCTTGTGGGATTCAAACCTCTGTTATAAATCTGAAGCTTAAAAGTTTAATAAAAAACACAGGAGCCCTTTATGTTATAGAAGAACTTCCCAGAAACATGGTAAATGGCACCACACTGTTTAAGTCATGGTTGTGTATTTACTAAAATCAGATCATTGCTGACTCTGATCACTGGGCAATACAAACTTGATTTGAATCACCCGAGTACATGCCTAAGCGTTTGCTGAATGCAGCATAACATTCACCACTACATTTATGCCAGCTTTGTGCTTTAGACCAGGTGTGGAATGGGAGGCAATATCACAGATAATTCTGGACAAATGAAAATGATCTAATAAGACTTCCCAGGTTCAACATTATGTGTAAAGAAGGCCAGGTTTTGTCAAGGTCAGGCTGGATATGGCTCTGAGCAACATGAACTAGTGGGAGGTGTCCATGCCTATGGCAAAGGCCTTGGAACTAGATGATCTGTAAGGTCCCTTCCAACACAAGACTTTCTATGATTCTATGAAATTAGAATATGTCACCTTGAACCAGGCACTTGCATCCTCGTGGAAGTGTGGTGGGACTGTCACAGTTGACTGCATTCTCTCAAATAAGATGTAAAACACCAGGTGATGACCTAATTTGGTGTAGGATATTAATAACCACAGACACAAAGTCATTTTATCATCTGAACTCACATCATCTTTGGTTGCAGCTTAGACTCCTGAGTTTAATTTCCCGAACAACTCTGCTGATCTGGCCCCAATATCTGTTGGTACCTTCAAGATTATTATACAGTGAGGTGAAAATCTGTTTCTTTTTTGACTATGAGTGGGGTTTCCATCATTCACCATGGGATTTCACTGGTCAGACACAACTGCAATTGTACATGCTCCACAGTCCTTCTAACTGAAGGACACTATCCAAACATGAAAGAGAATCTTGTTAATAATAATTGAGGCTCATGCTGTTCTTCTCTGACAAAGATTTCGGATGCACATTGGCCAAGATTTTTTTAATTAAGTATTCTACTGTGCTTATGTGACTTGGTTCTCAAAAAAACCCCAGAGCTCAGTATCATCCTCAGCCTGGGAGATCAAGAGTCTGCTCTCAGTTATGTTGTTTCTTCTTGTACCAACTTAAGCAATTCACTTTGACTTCCCATGGCTCATCTCTTCCTCCATAAAGTGAAGAAGGAAACAATACTTGCTCACTACTTACCAGCATTAGGTCTTAGTTAATGTCTCGATTGCTGGAGCTCGAAGGAGGGAAAATAAACTCACCTGCCTCTCAGTATTCTATGGCTTTGCTCATTTTACGAATAGCAGCAGCAATAAAAAATACAGGAAAATATTGCCCTAAGCAATGAAATGAGAAAATCTAGGTGGAGGTGGAATCAACCCACCAGGATTCATGCTCACATTTTCATGGAGTCAAGATATTTCACTCTTCCAGTTTTTTCATCACCCTGTTAC
Organism: Cephalopterus ornatus; assembly: GCA_013396775.1. NCBI lineage: Eukaryota > Metazoa > Chordata > Aves > Passeriformes > Cotingidae > Cephalopterus > Cephalopterus ornatus. The sequence continues at coordinate 59,425 of VZRE01009358.1, forward strand.
TGTAACTATATGGGAAACACATAAAGCTATCTCTGCTATATAAACCCTCACATTTTGACAGAAAATTGGATGATATGACATACTGCCTTCCAGAACAGGCGCTGTCTATCACCTTGCTGCTAATCTCTGTGATTAGTGACCTGCAATGTAAGTCAGCTATCAAAGACCACCTGTCCTTTTTGCTGTAAGCGCCTCCTAGCATATCGCTTTGTGGTGTCACACTCTCTTGTCTGGTTTTTGATTGATGCAAGTTTGTCTTTTGAGCAGTGACTCAGAAAATAAATCATCCCCCTTGCCATTCATGGAGTGCGATTCTGCAGCACAAAGCCGGTGTGGTTAATCAAAGCTCCAAAGAGCAACAAAAAAGCAACAGAACTGAGAATAAGGAGGATAGATATAAAGGATAAAACATCATAAAAAGGATTATTTTGGAGCCAACCAAAGCAAAAGCAGAACACAAAGAGCTGCAAATAAGCATTGCGTTGGATGCACTACTGCACTAGAACCAGAAAGCTGATTTTTTTGTTCCATTCCTTGACATATATGCAAGGATGTGAGAAGAGTCCCACACCTCTGAAAAACATAACTTTTTCAAGTAGTCTGATTTTATAGGTCTTTACATGTGAGTAACCCTTTCCGGAGTCAGTGGGATTTTTCTGAGTAGAATAAGTAAAGCATGAAGGATGTTTCTGTTGTGAACTGTATCCCAGATCAGCTTGCAGTCCAGCTGGGATTGCATACACAGAGGGCTGACAAAAATAAGAATGGCTATTGCAATTAACTGACCTTAAAAACAAACAAACAACAACCAAAAAAAGTGGAAAAAAAAGTGAAATTTGCAGACAGCAGGAATAATGAAAGAATCAAAAAGAGACAGAAACACTGTGTTATAGGACAAGAAAGCCCTTTCCAAACAGAAGTGGTTCAGAGCAGGAGGGTTTTGTGCTTCTCTGGAGGGAAAAGGAACACAGGGATAAAAAGGCACATTATTAGAAGCCTTGTTTTTTAACATCCGGTCCAGCAAGTTTATGGAAGCTTTTAAAATTATGAGGAGCAATCATGAGCTAAAGACGGAAAGAAACTGGTGGTTGAGTATGTAACTGAGACGAATGTGATTCTTTGTATTCGTTGTGGGCCAGAGAAGTCAGGAAAAATGTGAGGTGTTGATGGCACAGATGAAATTGCAGCAGAAGTGAAATCTAGACACAAGAAGTAGCAGATAAAAAATAATTATCACAGAAACATTATAAGGCGAATTCCCTGACAGCACAACTCCATTGAAAGTAGTGTATCTAAACCATCTGGGAATTGGGCCATAAAACTCAGATGACAAGAACTGCATGTCCATGGAGAGGTGCTGGAAACTTACTTAAGTCAGTTGAATGCAACAGTTCCTTCTTTAAAAAAAAAATTTAAAAACCCACACTTCATTATGTTTTTGAGAGGTGACCTTTCTAGTTGGAAAGTCAAGCCAAGTGGTGAGGGAGAGAGAAGTAAAAAGTTGAGAAGAGCTAAATTTATAAAGATATGAATGAATTGGGAATAGAAACACTGTTACAGAGGAATGTGCATGTGGATGGTGCAAATTTACAGGGCTATTTTTGATGAACTGTAGGAGGAATTTCAGGTTTTCAGCACCTTTCTTTACAAAAAGAAAACCCTTCATCTGGTGGGAGTTCAGGCAATTTCCTCATGCTTTTTTGTCATTTCCTACGTTGCAAGGTTACTAATGGTAATTACAGACCCTGTTTGTACCTTGTGGCTCTTACTGTGCAGAAAGGTTATCTTGGCACACATGCCTCTCCCAGTAGAGGGGTTTTAAATGACTAGTCCTCAGTAGGAATTGCTACAATGCTCAGAAGCAGATAGAAGCCACCTTTCCTCATTTCTTTCTTATAGAGTAACTGCTTCTCACTCACATTTTACTATCTCCATCCCCCACAACAATAAACCACAATTTCAGTGTTCGTTATAACAGCTCTTACTACAGGGCTGTTGTGAAGGAGACTGTTTTAAGGTGTTTTATTCAAAAGTCCTTCTAAGGATTTAACACAAAAAAAAGATGCTATAAAGCAGACAAACTGAATCAATAACAAGTGCAAAAAAAGTCACAATTTTTCAAGCCACAAAAAGCTTTTTTTTTTGTCTAAGGGAAGAAGACAGTGCACTGAAAAGCAATCAGATGCTCTATTTCTTTTAGATCTCTCCAGTGTGAAAGCACCAATATGTTTGAGTCAATGCAAAAAAATATCTACCGATATTTGGTAGATCTCTTGCATGCTACTACTGGTCCTTAGCATAACACAATTTCCTTCACTATAGCTTCTACATTCAGGCCTTACTTTTTGCATATTTGGTCTGCAAAACATTTAACATGTGTCAGTTTTGGCCAGTGAGTAATCCCATTTGCATTCACCGTGTTGAATTTACATGACCGAATTTAAGTCTGTGAGTTCAGTGGGATTAAAAACATATTAAATAAAACATACTAAAAATATATTAAAACATAATCAAAGTGGTGCTCAAATCTCTGGGAATGATTTAAGTAAAGCTCAGTTATAAGACACTCCTTTTCCCCTCATCCTCCCATCAGTGTTTGATAGTTTCTGTGCATTTTGCTGACAAATAGAAAGTGTGAACTTGGTCTGCCACCATCAGTGGAATAGACTGAAAGAGAATGAAGTGGATTTTTTTTAGTATATAGTAGTGTCTTAGTTTCCAGGAAAGAATCCCACAGGAACTGTGCAAGGTGTTGGAATCAGGGTCTGCCATTGCAAAGTTCATTTTGGAGGTTAAAGGGACTAAAACCCAGTTAGCAGCTTTAGCAAAATCAGAATTGCAGAAATTCTGAAAAAAAAAATTGCAGAAGTCTGAAAAAAGGAGTGTGTCATGGTTTACCCCCTTGAGAGTTCCAAGAGTGTAATCCTTCTTTGCTTTGTCCAGCTGCAGGTGTATCTCACAACCTTCCTGCAGCTCTTGTTCCTTAGTACATTAAGGGTTTAGACTTTCAAGAGAGAAATGACACCAGAATGTGATTCAGTCCTTGCCATACATTTCCATATGCATTTCCTATGAAAAAGATCAAGAACTGATAGGTGCTTTCTGAACCTCTTCCTTTATGTTTTTAAATCCTTGAAGAACAATATCCTGGTGTGGCATTTAGAGACTCGACTTCTGTTCCTTAGCAGTCAGGAAGACTCAGTTCCTGACAAGCTCAGCCCATAACTACAGATTTTCAATGTTTGGTTTGTGGGTCTTATCATATTTTTTCCTCATAAACCAGTTTAGATATTAAGAAACATGTTTTACTATCTTGATGCAAGTAATTGACTTTTTTTCTGTTGCACTTAATACTTGAAGAGAAAATACAATTTATTAATTATTTTGACAAATGCACTTTTAACATGTTTTATTTCTGTTATCTGTTTTCTCTGTATGCAGATATGTATGCTTGCATAGCATTGCATATATACATTAGTTTTCCAACAGGCATAAATTCCAGGCCATGTTGTTACATGAAGCAGAGCACTATCATTTATTTACACTTTCTTAGCTCTGCTTAAGTTCTAATATATTTCCAGCTGAGTAAAGATGAGCCCTCTGAATAGGAAGACATTTTTGTCCAATTTCTATCTGTATCTCAGCCTTTCATTCTTCTTTTCTCCCTCCCCCTTTCCACTTGCCTTCTTACACTGTCTCGGTCTTTTGTTCATCCCTTCTAACCTCGCAATCTAACAAAACACTTTTAAAACCACAGGACAGCATTTTTCCAAAATCCTCTGGATGCCCAAATAGAGATATTTCAACATTACCTGATTTCCAGGAGATTAGATGACTGGTGAATACATGCCTCCTGGAGGTGTCTGAATCACTTCCTATGGAAAAAAGACACAGTCAGCTTCAAATTCCCAAGTGCATTCCCAGTTCAGATAGATGCAGGTTGCTGCGTGTATGTGTCCTGTTAGCAGTGGCAATTATTAAATGAGTCACACATAATTGAGACTTTCTTTTTATTTTTAATTGTTCTAAGAGGGCTTTCCTGTGATCCATTGAGTAACGTCTCTTCTTCAATGCAAGAATGTATAAAGAAGGCAAATTAGCCATCGAGTGCCCAAAGGCATGAATTTCTTTTATTCTGTCTTTCAGGTTATTCCAGTCTGACCACCACACAGACGTCATTATTTTAATGTTGAATACTCAGACAAGGGTGCCATGGATGTAAAAGAGAGGAAACCATATCGATCTCTGACTCGGCGCCGCGACACTGAGCGTCGCTACACAAGCTCTTCAGCTGAGAGTGAGGACAGCAAGGTACCCCAGAAGTCCTACAGCTCCAGCGAGACCCTGAAGGCTTATGACCAAGATTCCAGGTTGACCTACAGCAATCGGGTCAAAGACATGGTGCACCAGGAGGCCGATGAATTCTGCCGAGCAGGTGGGTACTTTTCAGCAGATGGAGCTGTAAGCAGCATGAGTGAATCAACTGAGAGCTGGGGCGGGGTGGGAGGCTACCTTTGAGGGACTCTGAGGCTGAAACCAAGATATAAGAGAGATTCAAAGAGAGCAGCAAGGATCATCTTCATTGTATTGCACAGATGTTGTGTGCAGACCAGTCCTTAAGTAGCATACCCATGCCCCATGTTCATTAGCACTTACTAAGACACATTTTCTGTGTCTTAGTCTTTCTGCCTCCAACAGCACTTTGCCACTTCCTACCATGAGACTAGACCTCTCATGCATGTGCTGTACAGTACTGACATGGTGTAGAAAGCTCTTGCCTGCTCAGGAGAACTTTCACTGTGTCGTGTGCCTGCTCTGTCATGAAGGAAGTCAACAAGGAAGCTGAGGAAGAAGACAGTGAGAGGAGAGTGCCACTGGCCACAATGGCCATTTGGTCTACAGCAAATCCCAAGAAGCCTGGAAGAAGGAAAGTAACTGAGCTCTAGATGAGATGAACCACCCTTGGCATTGTACATGGCCTGCAGGCTTTAGGTCTGACTTGGGGACATGTTCCAATATTAGAGGAGTAAGGAACCACTTTTAGGACTTACAGGAGCCCTTTAAGTGCCTCTGGGTCACAGTCTCTGTGAAGATGTGGAGATTCAAGGGTCACCATGGGCACCACAGTCCTAACAGAGATTCCAGATACTCTCTTTTTTATTGCTACTCTAAAGTCAGTGCAGTTACATTTTCACTGCTGCTGTTGCCTATGTGAGGTAGATTTCTGGCCCCTGCTATGTCTCGTCTTCATTTTTCTGTAGAGACATAAATGTTGTAGTTCAGAAGCCAAGCAGGACTTTACATAAATTATTTTTAGAAATCTATCAAGAAAAGCACAAAATGGCAAAGTGAGTCAAATAGAGTAGGCAGCATTCCAAAAAGTTAACATAAACTAGCCAAACTGGAGTGCTCTGAACACATCCTCTGCAATTTGGAGGAGCTGATTCCCCAAAGAGAATGCATATAATTGCAGTCTTTTAACTTGGGGGCTGCTTAATTTCACTCCTTAAACATCATACACTCATGGTTTTGGTGGAAGACACATCTTTAAGGCACACACAAGAAAATGATTTGCAAAGTATCTTTGTGTACATGGCTTTGGTGTTTGTATTTCAGGATATCTGCAACACGCAGTAATCAACAAAAGGGCCAATAGGTGTTGTAAATAGTACTGTGACATCATAAAAGCACTTTCCCTCTTAGCAACACTGAAATACTTCATCCTTTCTCAGGAATCTGTGATGTTATAAAGAAAAGGAAACTTTAGGTCATTGAGTTTGCTCACTTCATACAATGTATTCACCATGCAGGATAGATGTGAATTAGTCCAGGTCAACGGTTTTCAACTTGAGGGTCTATGAGGCCATGCAGGTCCACAGACTTCTCCTAAGAAGCCCACAAAAGGTTACTTTTCTTGAAAAGGGAGCATAAATTTGCTATACACAAATTCCTACAAATTCATAGGAAAATTTAGGAGTGTACTGAGAAATAGTAACAATGACTGGTCGAAGTGGCTGAAATTAATTGAGAAGTTAAGATTAACCACGTCTGGGCATCAGTTCTATTTCTGATATAACACTCGCAGATTGTTCAGTTTCAAACTTTTTCCTAGTTTATCCTGAGAATCTCTAAACTGGCCTGATGGTTAACAATAACCCCAGACTTTCTGTGCCACATTTTCCACTGGCAGTAAGCCGTGAATGGACCTCACTTTGTGATGCTGCTTGGCCTCCTGCCAACTGAAACCAAGCCTTATTAGCCTGCTTGACATCAACAAGGCAAAGTGAATTTCTCTCATGCATTGGTTTGGAAGGCAGAGGAGGGAAACATTTCAAATAGACCAAATAAATTCAGTAAATAAACAAGTCAGCATTTAAATGGTTTTAGCTAGAGTGAGTGCCAGCAAATGTGCAAGTCAGCACAGGAGAAAATAGACCAGATTTGAATTAAAAAGTCTCAGATATTTATTATCTTCCCTTTATTGACTTGAGTTCTTCCAGCTTAAAAGGCAGCAGTGAGCATAGAATATGAAAATCAATGCATCTGCTGCTGTTTATTGCAAATAAATTTGATTTTCAGTTAATTGTAGCAGTCATTTTTCATAATTTATGAGCTGCTGTTACTGGATAGCATCAGTCATGCTGCACGTTGATGTGCCTGATGATGCTGAGTGTGGCTTGTTTCAGGGGAAGGTAGAACTCACAGTCAGTGACTCAAACACACAAGCAAAACCAAAAGATGTTTTTCATTCCTCTAAAAAAGATGGTTTAAAAATTATCCCAGCCTTGCACATACGTCAAAACTGGAAGAGAAGAACAAGGTCTCTGTGGAGATACTGCTTCCTTGTGTTTACAACTTAGGTCAAGTTATTTGCTACCTCATGCCATGAAGTCGTAGAGGACACTTCACAAACCACTTTGCAATCAAGTTAAATGGATTACTTTGCCACAAGCTTGCATGGCGGTTCCAGAGCAAAGCCCAAGGGTTGGGCTGAGTCACCTTTTCTGTCCACTCTGTTTGAAAGCTTTAATCTTGTTTGGTCAATTAAAAAGGTGTGAAGTTCATGAATGCTTTATGAACTTTGAGTGTTGTCAGCTGCAGATCCGTGACCAGTTGAACCAGAGTTACTTCCTCCTGCCATCAAACAGTTCCTTCTCTGAGCTTTACATGAAAATGTAAATGTCTCATTATTTACCTTGCACTCAAATATCTGCTCTTTGTTCACTGAGAGCTGCAAAGTCAACTGAATGAAAAAACATAGTAAAATAGCATCTAGTTTAGGCCAGCTGTCTTCTGACACGTGCTCTAATACAAGAGACCTTCCCTAAGCAGCAGGTTTCAAGGACAAGCCCAGGCTGTTTCCACATGTGCAAAACCATACTCTGGAAAAGTAGAAATCTGATTATTTCTGTTGGATACACATTTTCCAGGATATGCTATTTAACATCAACAAATGGAAATGTGAGGAGAACCCTATGATTGTGGGGTCTTGAGAAAGGAGAAAATAATTCAGTTTTAGATACAACATTGAGATGCAGACTCAATGATCTGATTTCAATAAGTAGATACAAACTTTGGTGTTTACAGGTAGTTTTGTACCTGAACTTTCCTGGGGATTGTTCATTCAGATTTATCTTATTGAAATATGTCTGAGCTGCAAATACTGCTCAGTTCCTTCATCCATCCAAAGCACAGCGTAACAGAACCAGGGGTGCATTGAGCTGTATAAATGCACTGTGTGGCTAAAGGCACTCATGGGTGGCCAAAAACCTTTTCAAGACATTCAGAGTTGAAAAATAAATGCATGCATTAATAAATAAACGTGGATTAAAATTACTCTCCCCAGCGTCCTTGTGCAACTTTCCAAACAAAGTGTGCTAATATTTGAAGCCTAATTCACATGAATTCAGTCTGATTTTGAAGCTCTGCAGGTAACTAGTCATGAAGTCAAGAGTCACTTTTCAGGTTGTATTTTTAGTCAGCTAAACAATTGCATCTATTTGCAGCCAAATAACCTCTGCTGTGACTGTATCAGAATGAATAGCTAAACTGAGTCAAAGTGTGAGTGGTCAGCAAGGGGAAAGTGAAATCGCCAGAGGAAATTTAAATCCCCAGTATATAATTTCAGGGATTTCAATGAGCAGAACTCACTCAAATTGCCTATTGTAGTGAAGTTGCCAGGTGTATGGTAGGACTTCTGATCATTGCACGCCTCATTTTGCTTTTCTCCCAAGAAGATTACTTTTTGCCTCTCCTAAAGAGTTCCACCATTTCTACATCCATCTTTGCTTTCAAATTTGATGATTTCATTTAACATGCCCTGAGTTTTTGTCAGGTTCCGGAAGCAGGAATCTAACTGCTTTTTGGTCTTGACATACGAGAAGGGAGGTTGTTGTGAGGTGGGAGCCAGTCTTTTCTCCCAAGTAATAGGCAATAGGACTACAGGAAATGGCCTCAAGTGACACCAGGGGAGATTGGGATTGGATATTAGGAAAAATTTCTTCACTAAGAGGGTGGTCAGGGACTGCAACAGGCTGTCTACAGAAGCGGTAGAATCATTGTCTCTGGAAATGTTAATAGAAGTGTAGATGTGGTGCTTAGAGACTGGTCTAGTGTTGGACTTGGAAGTGCTGGGTAACAGTTGGACTTGATGATCTTAAAACGTTTTTTATAACCTTAATGACTTTATGATTCTATGGTCACTTGGTCTCAGACTAAGCAAGACCACAGAAGCAGGGACTCTTGGGTGGGATGTCAGGACTCACAAGGTGCTGTGCCCCACATGAAGACAGTAGACGAACATTTCTGCCACTGACTTGTGCTAGACAGAACTGTGCCCTACTAAAGAATAACCAAGCCTACGTGTTTTCTCACAGGAGCCAACTTCTCTTTGCGAGAACTGGGTCTTGAAGACGTGACACCCACACATGGAACTTTGTACCGGACCGATATCGGGCTGCCTCACTGTGGCTACTCCATCAGCGCCGGATCGGATGCCGACACAGAGGCAGACGTGGTCATGTCGCCCGAGCACCCAGTGAGGCTCTGGGGACGCAACACCAAGTCCGGACGCAGCTCCTGCTTGTCGAGCCGGGCCAACTCCAACCTCACCCTCACCGACACAGAGCATGAGAATACTGAAACTGGTAAGTGGTGACAGCGAACGCGGTGTCAGCCTTGAGCTCTACCAGAAATGACCCTTCTTACCACTCCGCCTTAATCTTCCTTAGGTTTTGTGTTTGTTTTTTTTTTTTTTTTTATCAGACTCAATAAAAGCACTCTTTTAACAGCCCCATGTCATGGCCTTTTGTACTGTCCTACAGAGCGTTTGTTAATGAACTGCTGGAGAAGCTCCTACTTATTTATCACAGCAACAGAGATCATTAAGTAGCTGTAATACTCTCCCTGCTTTTTGCAGTAACCAAAAAGCATTTAAATCTCCCCTCCCCTGGCTAATGCTACTCTTATCTTTGCTACAGATTTTTGGGGCAGATAATTTCGTTCTTTTCCTTGCTGGTTCCTTGACAGGAGCCATTTCATTTATGTAAATGGGCTGACTGCTCTCTGAAGGAAAACAATGGCAAAATTTTTTTAGAAGCCTTTTTCTTTGTGTGAAATAAAAGCTGAAGGTCACTGATTTTTTTATCTCTGGAACTTTGTGTCCCCAGCTGCAGGGATTCCTGCATGCGTTTTGCAGGTCTGTGAACATTTTGGTCAGCACTTCTGCCAAGCAGTGTAGGAAAGAGAGAGGATTTTGATTCAATTGCAGGTTGACCCAGGAGTTCATCCAGCCCTATATGCCTTTGCACCTTTAATTTAATTATAATATAGTCTGCTTCTTAATATAGCTGCAGCATACAAGTCATCAGGCGCTTGAGCTCAGCACAGAAAGCTGATGTGAAATGACTGTATCGCTTGTTCTTTTCATGCTTTTTGCCACAGTATTATAGTGACAAATGATGATAAGTTTTCCTCTGGAAGCCATGACATGGTGAGACATATACCACCCACATGATTTTATGTTTAACTCCAACAAAATTACAGAGGAAGCTTATTAAGTTTCTGCTCAGAGATAATGATGTATTAGGCAGAGTTCAAAGATAAATGGCCTTCTGTTTAAAGAATGTACAGATGAATCTTTTTAAATTATCTTTACCATATTTTTAAAGTTTCTTAGTGTAATATCTTACAGACAGACACAGTGCTAGGTTATATTGTCTTCCTTCTGATCCTTGTGTTTTGATGAAAAATCAGAGGGATCATCAGGGTCAATTACAGTTTTGCATACTCATTAGAAAACAGCCAAAAGCTTTAGCGTCCATCCCATTCTTCTCTATCCAAAGCTCTCTCTTGTGGTTTCCATGGTGGTGTGTGAGCAGCTGTGTCCCATACATTTTTCTTTTCATGCCTACTCAGAAAGCCAAAATACGGAATTTTAGTTTTGAGGTTTGGGTTTTTTTGGTCTTAAGACAGAAGAATTGCATTATCTGCTGGAGTCTTTTTCACTGGTTTCTGTAATGCTATCTCTACATTTGCAAATGCAACTTTGTACCTACAGATCACTTACAAATGAAATTCTATTAGCAACAACACGTTAGCAACTTCACATGCCTTTGAAAGGCTTTTCTGAAAGCAATCACAGAGGCAGTAATACTCATGTTAGGAAACAGATAACCTTGAACTCCTCTTCCCTTAAATTTAGTGACACACTAACCAGTCATTGAACCATCATTTCATAGCAATTAGAAAAAAGGAAATAAGGAAGATGGAGAATGTACAGTGCCGTACAATCGAAGAATTAGTTTCTTTGGGCCCTAGGCATTTTCAGGCTTAGATGTTGGGTGTTTTGAATGAGAAAGGCTGTATCATACCCAGAAATACAAACTCTGTGTAGCACAAATAAAATCTAGATCACTATGGTATCCAGTATGTAATTGTATTGTTAATATTGACAAAAAAGAGATGATGGAACTTGAGGGAAAATATTACAATCCAAACTGTGCTGATGGTGAGCTTCATCTGATGCTTAGAATTCCCTGGGAATATGTCATGGACATGAGCCAAGTTCAGGTGAGAAAAACTTGTCCAGAACATATTATTTCAATCTAGGGATTGCAGTTGAATGGGTAGTATAAAACATATCCAAACAAAGGTTGCAACGGAGGAAGAACAGAAGGATTAAGGAAAAGTCTTAACTGTACACAAAATTTGAATTTTTTCTTTGAGTAACTGCTTATCACAGATAAAGGTGTGAGAAGCCTTTGTGCACAAAACCCTCACGGCCCAAGACCTGCTATTGGAGCAAATGAAGCCTGAGATCCTCTCAGAACCTTTGTCTGGCAAACACAAAGGTTGCTCTGTGTTTCCTTCCTCTGCGCATAAGCAGTGTTACTCTGGGCTGCTAGCTATCACACAGGCTATTTTGAGAAAACCCAGATTTATAGCCGAAATGTTTGCAAGAAGACATGAAATTTTGCTAATGGCAACGTAAAATAACATAATGCTATGACTCAGTTTACAGGATGCCTTTATGAGTCAATATTAATTGTTGACAGTATTGATAGAAGTTACAGCCTTTAGCTGAAGTCAATATGGACTTTATGAACCTGCCATCAATAGAAGATTTTATGGAGCCCATTAAACAAACTTGCACAAGGAAGGTCAATATCAGCAATTTCTATCCTGTTCATTTTTTACCCAAAATAAATAATCAGAATTTACTTCTGATGTTTGTAAATCCAAAGTTGTCAAAGCACAATTCTACCAAGATATTTGTTGTGTTCCTAGAAAAGCTGAGATGTGCCTCCCTTTAAAAGGTGGTTTGTTTTTATTTCCAAAATGGTGATGTCTTGAAGGAACAGACACGCTGCTCAGAAAGTACAGTCACAATCCACCCCTCTGTCTTTAAGGAAACCTATGAAGTGCTCTGGTTCCATGGAATATTGCAGTCCATAAATCCCTTGCACAAGCAGTTGGCATAGAAAGTCATGTGCAGCTTTATCTGAGTTGTTACCAGGCTTTCATAGAATGGTTTGGTTTGGAAGCAGCCTTAAAGTTCATCTAGTTCCAACCTCTTGCCATGAGCAGGGACACCTTCCACTAGAAGGCTAAATGTTGCCAGGAGCCTGAATACTTTTTTTAGATTAAGAGTTGAGTTGTAACTCTGGCATCACACTGAGCTCAGATCCTGCACACCTAATCAGCCAGAACAGCTTCCCCTCCACTGGGCAGTGCATTTCACTCGACCTGGATAGTCACTTTGCAGAGTGAGGGAACAGAGGAGACAGCTCAAATTGCTGCACCTTGTCTGGGGATAATGCGATAATTCTGTGCTGCTGATGTAGCAGGCACTTTATATAGCTCAAGGGTTTTTCTGCAGCATGACCATCTAGGCTGAACTGTAACTGTGAACTCCCATTAACAGTTCAGACACAAGCATGGATGGCAGTTTGGTTCCTGGAAGTCTAGCAATGATGTTAGGACAACCTCTTTCCTGTACTATTTTGCACTATTTCTCAGCAAGACTGATTCAAGGAAAAGAAGTTCCTGTAGTGGCCATTTGGATTGCAGCCTGGACTTTACTGGCGCTACCTTAGGTAACCTTGAACAGGCTTTGTACTGAGCCAGAAATTATTTACTATAGAGAAGAGCACAGTGAAGAAGAACAAAGTAAGAGTTTTCCAGAAATTGACTTGTTTTGCAGAAATTTAATCACATACTAGGAAAAAAAATTTTCTACTCATAAAAATTTAACAATAAAAATACAGTACCGCTGGATAATTTATATTAGAAGGCATTGCTGAGGGCCTCTGGTCCATCTCCAGCTTTAAGGCAGCGCTAACTTTGAGGTCAGATTGGGTCACTTTTGGACCTTGTTCAGTTACACTTCAAATATCCACCAGGATGGAGAGGCCACAACCTTTATATCCTGGTTCTGGTGCTGACCATGCTTGTTGTGAACAGCTCTTCTCCTAAGAGCTAGTAGGAATTTCCACTGCCACAACTCATGTCCATTGCTCCCACTAAGTATCTCCAAGAACATTCTGACTCCATCTTCTGAACATCATCCATACCTAAAATAGTTAAAAGGCAGCAGCTAGGTCTCCCTTTAGTGATGTCTTCTACTAGCTGAACAAAGCCACCTGAATCCTCCTCTCCTCATAAACAGTTTGTAGGCAGTTAGGCACTGGAGGAGTCCGAGGAACTCCAGTGCTAAAAGTTTTTAAGTGTAAACTAGACAAATAGTCTAGTTTACTGGCAGGGAACGATCTAGACTAGATGCTGGCTTAGTCAGAGTGCCTTTCCATGCTGGCCTCTGAAATCTCCCTCTTTCTCGAGTTTCAGTGTTTGTAGCATTTCTGTACTTTCTTTGACTTTGGGGCATGCAGGACTGTTCAGGCTGGACTTAGAGCACTTCAGGCTTTTGTACGGCCCACGGCACTCCTAACAGATGTGGAGATGAACAGTGTTTGTGCATAAGCACCCATGAAATGGGCTGTAAATATTTCCTCTGGGTCTATATAGGAGATCTTAACCCAGGTCCGCCCAATGTGTTAGGAATCATGCTGGTAACCCCTGGAGAGATTTGAATTTGAGAGATGGGGAGAAAATGTAGATAATCCAATATAAAACACCTTCCCCACAATAAAAAAAACCAAAACCAACGAACCAAAAAACCCACCGCAAACCACTAACAACCAAAAAACTAAACCACTTTTTCATCTGTCTTCAGTGTGATAATGAGCTTACTGTTTTACTCCACAATCACTGGAAGATTACTTTAGAGCTGGGTCAACCATAATTTTAAAATTTGTCTTTCTGAAAGTGGAGTTGCAGCCCTTTTTTTTTTTATTAAAAAAAAGGTACAGCTTAATTTTCAACTCTTCTAAAGAAGCTGTGTCAAACTAAGGATTCACTTTAGTTATACTCTGGGCTCAGTGTTAACATCCAGCAAAGCACGCATTTGGTTAAATATGAGAAGGAATAGGAGGGAGGGGAAGCAGTTTTCTTCATTAGCAGGACAAGTCAGCAGTGATTAATGCCATGCAGAGGGGAGCTGATGTTTCTGTCTGTCATCGTCTCCTCGGGAAGAACGTGAGGAGTATCAAAAAGCCAGAAGGATCTCACAGGCAGGATGATCAACATCAGATGGCTCAAGACAGTTCAACTGATCAAAATACTCAACTGTGATCTGTCATGTAAGAAGTTCTTGCAGCAGAAGTGTTGCTGAAGTTTGACTTCAGTGGACTGAGAGATTAGTAGGCATGAACTAAAATTCCACATCTAAACACCCTTGGAGCCAAAATTCAGGATTCAGGACCTTTGCTGTCAAATTGCACTGTGAGACTTCTTTTTGTCTTCACAACTCAAAACCACGTAGGAAACATCATCCTGCAAAAACTTTTGCCTGCCTTCCATGTTTGCAAAAGGGTTGAAAATGGCACTACTGACCTCAAATCACCCATTTAACAATTAACTGGATGCAGGTTTGATCACCCCAACATTTCCACCACACAGCTGTTGATCATCTCTGTATAGGAAGAGGAGTTTAATCTCAGGGTTCATTTATCTTTAGCTCCACGTCTGAAAGCACCAGTCAGTGACAAAAGTGATATGGTGACTATAGTAATACAGACACTTATTGGTGACAAGATTAAGAGCACCAATTCATCTTGGACCCACATCCTACAAAGAAGAATTAATTCTCCCTTCCATGTCATCCCCGTAATTGTTTGTTGCCAAGCTGGATGGGGCTGTGAGCAATCTGGCCTAGTGGAATATGTTCCTGACTATGGCAGGGGAATTGGAAGTGGATGATCTTCAAGGCTCCTTCCAACCCAAAACATTCTATGAATTTTATATGTAGTCACTACTATTCTGGGTTGTATTTAAATGAACTTAAAACTGTCAAGTAAACAAACGGCCCAATATCCAAACCTGCTCTCCAAGCCTTACCAACTTGACCGGAAAGGTAGAGGATATGTTACAGTTAAGCTTTGGTTTCTCATCATACATTGCCTTCTGGAAAATTCTCATAAGCTTTCGTAAAACTGAAGCATAGTGGCAATTAGGAGCTTTAAAGCTCATGTGATAGTTCTGCCTGCTCTGCTATCACAGACTCAACTCTTAGCCATTTTAACATAGTACAAGATTTACAGAGCATTTCTTGCAGTAGCCTCTTTGCTTCCTCACTTCTTAAGCCATTATTACTGATGGAAAGAGTGCTTAAGAAACTGCTTAGGGTATGAGGACTCAACAGAACTGAATGTTTATAGAACATACTAGAAACACAGGGGTATATTAAAGAAGGAAATAATTAAAGACACGTATTTCAAACAGGTAACACCAAAGAAATTATAGGATTTTGTTTTTCCTGGGTAGATAAGAAATCTAACCAATGCTTTAATTTGTTCAGTGTGACTGACACAGAGCTCACCACAGCCTTTGAAGGCTTCTGCAGCCATTCAGCACAGGTATATCAGGTCTTAGGTGCATGGTGGTAACTCTCTGCTTTTGCAAAACAGCATGCCCAAGTCATATAAATCCCAGTGCTCTTGGTTAAATACACCACAACGTTCTGTTTGCTGCTAGGTTTTTGATATCTATTCTGGCTTCTTATTAAACCAAAAAGCTGTCCCGATGATCAAGCCGCATGCTCCAGAATTTCATCAGCTTTTTCCAAATATTTTCTCTTCAGAGCTTTTTTACAACAGCTAAGAGCTTTGGGCAAACTAGTTATTTCTGTGTGTTTTCCTTGTTGCCTTTGGTTGTTGAGAGCTCATCTCTTAACATTGTCTATATTTGCTACCAGAGGCCTTGCAAGGTTCTCCTAAATAGCTCTGACCCTCTGCAGAGGAAGGATTTTTACTCAGTCTTCTTAACATTCACCTTCCTATTTCCCAAATCATGTTGACCCAAATCATTTGCCCAAAGTACAATTCATTATATCAGCACAATTAGCAGTGCTGGAATTACTGTATAATCTCAGTATTACAAATAATTTGTTAATACGTCAGTTGATAATCCATGGTGACTTTTCTTTTTATTACCATGTTTTGCTGAGTAATTTCCTTTCAGGCTTCATGCACTCTATTGTTAATATTGTTACCGTGGTTGCAACATCATCTCTTTTTTCTCTCCTTTGAATTAAGCAGTGCATGATAAAGTACTTCCAGTAAGCGAGTGTGTGCTTCAGACATGCTTCTTCTGCAAACCGTGTAGGCAAAAATATGATACTCAGACTCTGGAGTATTCAGAAAGGAGATTTAAAACCAAACCAAAACAAAACAAATAACCACAACCCCAAATTTTTCACAATAAATGATAAAAAATGTGCTATGAGCTATACTTTATTAAGTTTCCCTTATGGCTTTTAGTAGGGGAAGACAAGAATAAATTGGAATTACCCAGTTAAGATCAGGCATCTGCTGGCTATCATCTTTCACTTGCCTCCTATCAGTTGTAACCTTAATATTAACAAGATGTCTCAGCCTGAAATAAAAATTTGCCAGAACCCTGACTACTAAAGATCCATCATCGATTGCAGAAGTTAGTGAAGAACTACAAAAAGGAGTAGCACATTCAGAAGGTAATTTTTACTAATACACTTCCTTGTTTCAGCTTCTAAAAACTCTTACACTGCTCCTTTCCAGGTAGGATTTGCAAAAAAATTCCCCATTTTAATGGCACATGGAGATTGCTTGGATGTTGCAATTTACTGAAGCCACCTTATAAAGATATTCAGAGACTTGGTAATTGCTTGAAATGTGAAGGCCAGGGGAAGGAACGTGCCTTCAGGCTCTCAAACCATAAAGATACTAATATTCCTATGAAGAACATTAGTTCTAAAACTGCATGACCATGAAATGCTACATTCTCCTCTGAAAAATGTCTCCCTTGAAGGCTGTTACATCTTCCTTACTTGTGATCCAACTTTCTAACCACTGACATTCTTGATGATGGATTCCTCATATTTTCTGTCCTCTTGTCTTTTTTTGTCCTTTTTTAGATATTAGCCCTGAGATACTTCTTGAAAGTGAAAAGGTGAGTCACCACCTCACTTCTTCACAAGAGTCTCAGAAAAAGTTTTACCTCAACGGGGCAGTAAATTGATGATGTTTAGGACAACAGACCCTTAATGTCTCTCCACATTCAACCAATTCCCTGCCCACTGGGTATAAAACAGCCTTTCAAATGAGGATGTCACTGTCTGTCAGGAAGGATTCAACCCACTCGAGAGCAGATTGTCCCTTTGGTCATGCCACAGAGGGAGCCAGCAGCATCTTTGTTCCCCATTTAAGAAGAAAATTCACCTGGTTGTAATCTGAGTTTGATACTTCAATTGCTGCATTAGCGATCAGTGTCTTGATTTTGTTCCACAGCAAAAGAATTCCAACTGACTTCCAGGGCTAATTGATCTCATCGCTGGCCTCTCTGTCTCTAGAGGAAAAGAAGTCTTTCCATTCTCTGGTTTTATTATTTTTATTCCCATACAATATGTCCCATAGAGAATGTATTTTCTGTATTACTGTAATCTGCATCTGAAAGGAAGCTGACATGAAAGCCTTTCTCAGCATTATTCTCCTGTAATGAACTGCAGTTCAATATAGGTTAGTGTGTAGGTTTCACATTATTATTATTGTGATGATGGTGAAAAAATGCACAAACTCTAGAAACTCATTAATAGCCTGGATATATCAGTGGAGATGGCATGTAGAAACAACACTAACAGGTAAGAATTTACTGTTCTTTTCAATTACACCATTAATTTTTGTCCTTTCCTTCATCACTTTAAACTGTCTTGTCATGGAGATCTTTTTTAAAGGAAAATAATTGCATTTATTAATATTGCAGACAAGCTGACAAGTATGCTGGAAGCAAATCTGTGCCTTCCATATTCTCATGTCTGTATTTCTGAATTCCCATTTGGACAACTGGATCTGCTTCTGAGTCCAGCACACAGAGTATTACTCCACATCTGGTTCAGTCTCCTCCCATGTCCCTTGAGGTATCTGGCTTTGCTTCTTTCAGTGAAGATGTGTCTTTATCTGTAAGCAGAACAAAGTGAGAGGAAGGAGCATGTTATTTTTGTTTTACCCATGCCCAGAGGTGCACACTGAGCTCCAAATAAAGGAAAGCATAGCTTCTGCCATGAGAATTTGTTCATTAAAATCTCATTGCTTTATTTCTCAGAGGATTTTGATTAACTTTTAGCAACTTTATTCAATCAAGGGCAGTGATTGAAAATGCATTACTGCCCTAATTCTACAAAGTTTTCAGTGTTTCTTTGGACTACCCCTAAAATCTTTAATTATATGCTCTAGGGCAGGTTGCTGTTTTCTTTTTTCCATCCCAGCACAGATCATATTGAATCATGTATATAAAAAGAAAGCAATAATTCCTAATTTTTTACACAGGCTAATATTGACAGGACAATGGGGAACAGTTTTAAACTAACAGACAGATTAGATGTTAGAAAGAAATTTTTTACTGTGAGGGTGATGAGGCAGGTTGCCCAGAGGAGTTTTGGCTGCCTTATCCCTGGAAGCGTTCAAGGCCAGCTTGGATGAGGTTCTGAGTAACCTAGTCTAATGGAAAGTGTCCCTGCCCATGGAAGCGGGGCTGGAACTAGATGATCTTGAAGGTCCCTTTCAACCCAAATAATTCTGTGATCCTATGATTACATCTGGAGGGACAACTGGTTTAAGAGGTTGCCACTCTGAGTACCCAATCCCATGCCCTTGCAGGGGTTCTCCATCCCCATGGTCATCATAATTCTCTTCATGTAGTCCAGCTCCGATCTGATTTATCCCCCAAAAGCATATGATTTAAAGCCTTTCCTCAAGGGTGCCAGCACACAGAGCTCTGATTTCAGAGCTGCTGCTCCGCTCCCATCCCACAGAGATATCAGTTCAAACCAAGGTACAGCAGCAGAAATCCCACCCAACAGAAAATCTCCATGATCTGGGTCAAATAAGGGCCAGTGACTGAGGGTGGTGTAACAAAAACACCTGGGAGCTATTTAAGCCAGCACTGCCGGTGAGGAAGAAGCATTGCCAAGCTCTCTTGGAAATGCACCCCTGTTCCAGCTCCCCAGAGACAACGAGCGCTGTCTTTGTTCTCTCCAACTCGTTTTCTGTTGAAGACTTATTTTCTTCTCCAATCTGCAGCGTGTTCAAGTACTTTTATTACCCTTACTTTGGGAGGAGGAGGGTGAAATTATGACTGAATTCCAGTTTCTGTGGAAATGCAGTTTTGATGTGTATTTCAAATAAATGCAAAACAAACAAAAAAAAAATCAGAAAAAGCTAGTAATCATCTACTGAATAAGAAATCTGTTGTTCACCATTTTCTCTTCATAAAAAAGGTAAAAAAGTAGGAATCTGAATAAATGCATGCTAAACTATATAATTGCTGAAATAAATATGTATAGATATAGGATACTTTTTGACTTAGCATAAAGAAGCAGCAAATTATACCAATCAGTGAGAATAAACCAGTTTTAAAAGAAAATAACTGAAAAGCACACATGCAAAACAAGATTAAAACTGATTATTTAAATTCAGATTCTCTGTTTCCTGGTTTAAACTATGATTACAATTTAAATCAAGCCACCCTGCCACAAATAGTTTAGGGACAATGATTTCTCTCACTTATGTAATGTGCAGAGTTTATAGCTGAGAGAGCACCGTGTTGCTTGTAAGGAATGTGCATGTACTGACTCTTCACCTCCAGCCACATTCTTAGTTTGGTTCTAGTTTGGTTCACATGCTTGAAGGAGGCAAATGGGAATCCTCATCTGAAAGAATGGGAATCTAGAAGCCAACAGTAGTTGGTAGTTTTGGTTTTATATTAGGATGGAAATTAAGATGAGATTCAACTGCAAACTCAGAGCCACTCTTGGATGCTGATTCCCCAGTAACACAGGGGCTGGAAAAGCAGCCGTAGCCCAAAATTAGAGTATGAAGAGAAAGGTCTCCCTCTCTCTTCTTTGGGTAATTACATTCCACTTAACAAAATTCCCTTTGCTCCTGTAGTTGAACAGGGTGTTTCTCCTCCATTGAATTGCTCTGAATTTGCTGCTGTGCTCTATCAAGCAGCTGTTAATGTTCCACCCCAGAGGTGTCTGCAGTTCAGTGATGGGTGAAACGATTAAGGCTCACAAGGCACTTGATCATTTGGAATGAAAGGTGCTACATAAACATACCCCATTAGTTTTATTAGTGCTCAACAAAGTAAACTTTACCTGTCACTGGTTCTGTTCCTCCCTGGCATTTAGTACAAGGTGTTCCCTCTGGAACATACAGTTTGCTCATTCTTGAGCTGTCTTTAAAGAAGCCTGTTTCTCAGACTGGTGATTTGACCCATCATATGTTGGGGAACTGTTATCAAATTAATGCTGTGTTTGTAGAAGTTTGAAGGACTGTTAATCCTGGACCACTTCTCAGGAAAAGTGACCTTGGGTATTGTAGACACTTGCTCATGGTGTCAGGAGCGTAGAAAACTTGGCAAGGGATCTGTCTACAAAGAATAGGGAAAGATCTTCAAGGAATGCCCTCTGATGGAGATGAAGAGAAGAATGCTAGAAGTTTGATTGATAAAGAGTGTTTGTTTGGTAAAGATTGACTTAAACATTTATGCAAACAGAATAAAAATGCATATATTTGTAAATTATGTCTAAACCAGGTTTGTTGTGACACATAGCACCAGGGAAAATGTGTTCTCCTTATCCCCTCCCAAGCCACAGTGTCCCTCAACCTCATCTGAATATTTTTGGCTGTTCCATTCTGTCTGCATAGGACCCTTTCCACTGGTATGCTAACTGTTCCCAAATCAGGACTCAGTTTGCTTTCTTTGGTTGTTTTCCTTATGTGAATGGAGCTGTGAATGGAGAAAGCAGAAAGCAGAAATCAATTCACAGGAGCTCCATGGGTCCTAAGGCTGAAAGAGATATCTTCGTAGCTCCCTTTTTTGGGAGTCATGTGTGTGAGCTGTTAGACCCTGTGATTTGAGTGAATTGAAGCAGAAACCTGGTGAAACATCAGTGGACAGTCTAACTCCTTCCATGTAAATGGATGAACCTAGTCCTTATTTGGTCAAAAAATAGCAATATTTTGACACACACACAAAAAAAATAAAAACTGCTATGTTAATTTTGGGATTCTTAGATACTGACTTTCTGGGCTTAAAAGGGTAGATATTGAAGTTGTAAGTACTGGAACTCAGTACAATACCTCTCAACATTTCAGTGGCTATCTAGTGGAAAACAAGAACAGAAGAGTTCAGACTAACTTCTCTCTGTAAGCTTCATGACTATGGAAAAGATAGTTCCTAAAGGAATATTTCAGAAGGGATTAGTGCTTTTTCCCAGGGAGATATTTTACCACCTACGAGCAGAAGGTTTTTTTGAAGACTTTTAGAAAGAGCCACTCTGAAGCAAATGTAGCCCCCAATCATTTTCATCTCAGTCATTGGCACCAGAGTTTTGCGTTCTCTCTATCAGATTACGATTGATAACTTACAAAAAGTAAGTGAAGATATTCAGGAAGGGTTCCCAAAGATACCCTAGACCCTACCATCTATTACTGTCCCTGAGCAGTACTCCGATGGATTCATGTCTCTGTAGACAGTGATGAACTGAGTCCTTGACCTTCTTTTAGTTCTTTTCTTCTGGAGTTTCTCACTGTAAGTAACGTTTTCCAAACCTTTAACGCTCTCATGAGCCACGTAATGTTTATCAATGTCCTCCCTGAATTGGATTTGGTTAATACATTCTTGGCTTTGTCTAAAGTTCTTGCCAATACATTTGCATCCTTCAAGAGAAGAATGTCCAGACCAGGTTAGAGATGGGGAGAGGTCAATACCCCTTTTCCCCAGCAGACACAGAGAGCAGATAGATTCTGCAGAGGAATCACTCAGATGCTTTCCTACTTAAAAAATCTCTCCCAGAATTGCTTCCCAGATTGATGTCTTATCGATGGTGGCATGTGGGGGTTGAGAGGATAGGAGGGACAGATGGTCCATAAGGTTCCTTTGAGATACAGCCAGACTCAAAGAAGAAAAAGGAAGATTGGTGAATTTCTGGAAGAGCTTATTTCCTCCTTGGACTTAAACAGGGTGTTGAAATTCATCCAACAGACTCTGTAAAGCCTTTGGATTCTAAGAAGAAGACATAGATCTACAGCCTCATTATTGCTTATTCGGCTGTAAAACAAGGCTGTATAAGGAAGGAGGGAGACAATGGGGTTTGCTTCCTTCCTGTTTATACCAGCTCTTCTCCAACTGGAAATGTGCTAATATGGCTGTTATGAAATAATTATTTCAACATTGCTTCTTTTGGCACAAGTATCTGTCTGATCTTTCTGATTCCACGTAGACAGTTACTTTGAAATGAATAATTCCAAATAATTTTCTAAGTATAATTATATTGGTACATTTTCAAGTCTAGATAAGCCTATGAATAGGATTCCAGACTAGGATGAAAAAAAAATAAATTATGAGATTCTTTACTTGCATGTTTTTAGAAATATGCAGACATATCTTCACTTGCAAAAATACTATCTGAAAACTGATTAGTGATTCTGGTTTCTAATATTTTTAAGTAAGAGTGTTAGGAATTACAGGGAATTAAGAAGGTCACTAGCAGGGAGTATTTTGAAAATATCACTGTGCTAGGAAACTTGATATGGTAAGACTAGGAATTAGGAGTTTTTGAGATTCTGTGTAGCCCTGCAGGGAGTTAGGAAGCAGTCAGTAATTCCGTTTATCATGACATGACACAAAATCTGTGAAATGCCACTCAAAACCATTGAGATCCCAACCCACTTGGGCAAGAGAGAGAAGAACAGAAGAGTGTGGCTTTGCCCATCTGTTGAAGGCGTGACCTTGCCTTGGGGTAATTTTTCCTATAACGATTGTATGAAAGGTTTGTAAGGTGGATTATTGCAGTGTCTGTTTTACACAGATTCAGGGGAAAAAAAATCTGTTACATGACTCAGACTCATCCAGCACTTACATCTCAGCATTTGCTGTTTCTTCCACTCAGATTTTACATTCAGCAACCTCACTCAAACAACTCCATTTCCTCCCTCCCTTTCTTCACTTTTATTTCTTCCTGATGAGCAATTCAAACAGCAAACTGTTCCTCTCCTTCATTCCCATCAGTGACTCCATTCGAAGTCCTGCCCATGTTCTTATTTTCTTGGCAGAGCTATATTCAGTGAATGCATTTGTTTCTTTAGCTAGAGAACAAAAATATCTGCAAGCAAACTCATTTCCCTTCCAAACGACTTAGGAAAGTAGTGCTGGGAAGGGGAGCAAAGTGCTTTGTCAAGTATTAGAGGAACAAGAGAGACATCTTCTCCCCCCTGACATCCCTCTTTTATTATTATTGGGAAGACTCTGTTAGTCTCTCGCTTCCTTGGGGACTAAAAACATCTTGAAAAGATCTTTCATGCCGGCAGATAACAAACTCACTACAGAGCTGTACCAGAAAGGGAAAAATTACTTGCTAGTAATGATGTTTATCACAATCCTTCCTCCTTTCCCAATACTACAGAGGAAGCTATCTCTCATATAAAGGCCAAGTCTTGTATTTTTTTTTTTTTTTCCTGGCAAACTACCCATTGTGCAAACTCAGTGAATGTAAGCTTGGCTGATGGAAGTTTTACAGAAGAAGTGGGTGGAAGGAGATGACAGTGTGGGCTGATATGATTTATTTGAGATAGGCCTGATCTGATAATACACAATATCGAAAACGCCACATTGCTTCCACTTAATAAATTGGCACGAGGGCTGTTCCTGTGGAAGAGAAACATCAGTTAAGCCTGGGCCAGATGTTGGGGGACTCACACTCCCACTGGACTGAACTTGTCAGCAGAGTCCACTTGGCTTTTCGTCACACCAGGATAGGAAAACACAGCTATGTGGTGCTGTAAGTCTCTGCTTTGAAGGAGACTTTGATTTCATCTGCTCTGCATGGATGTTAAAAATCTCACAGTGCTTTGATTGAAAGGGTGACCTAGGTTTTTGTGCTAAGGTGTCTTTCTCATGAGCAATGTATAGGTAGCACTGAGCCAACTGGTTACCATCCTCAACACTACAGGCATCCTCATTTTAGAGTAACTCCCTGTTGCTAAAAGTTAAGAGAAGTAAACATAATGAAACTGCTGTAAAATGGCAATGTACAAATCTGCAAAGTGATGATGTGCAAGTCTGAAAAGTGTATGTGTGCATGGGAAGCTGCAAGGCCAGGTGGTTCCTTAAGATGAATTTTCATCCCTATTAATTATATCTGCTTGATATTGCATGCTGTGTCATTGTTTTTTTTCACAAAGGCAAAAAGAAAATGTGCTCCAACGTGGCTATTAATCGCTTAAGGTCCAAGTAAATGACAGCCTTAAAGCAAGTGTCCACCTAGTAATATTTCACCTAATGTCTTATTATATAATGATTTAAGTATCAAGATCAGTATCAAGTTTAAGATGCAGAAGACCTTGTCAACAAGCTGAGAATGAAATGCAGTTTTCCTGGAGATGTGCTCAAAAACAATAAAAAGATTTAGAGTCATAGAAAGTTTAGGAACTTGGAAAAGCTCTCTAAAACCATCAGCTCCAACCATTAAGCCAGCACTGCCAAGCCCACCACTAAACCATGTGCCCAACTGCCACACCTACATGTCTTTTAAATCACTCCAGGGACTGCTACTCCACCACTTCCCTCCGCAGCCTGTTCCAATACCTGACAAACCTGTTGGTCAAGAAACTTGAGGCCATTTCCTGTTGTCCTGTTTCTTGTTAACTGGAAGAAGAGACTGACTCCCACCTTTCTACAACCTCCTTTCAGGTAGTTGGAGTGATATGCGTTGTATATATATACAAAAAAAAAATCTAACCAGCTGCAGAGAAAAAATTTCTGGAGGACTACGATTCAGTCTTCAGTATCCTCCTGTCGCAATTTCTTAATGAACATCTGTAAGAAGTAGTAAAGAAGGAGCAGGTACACAACTGAGATACCAACCCAGAGAGATCAACTTTTCCATTTTTAACAGAAAATCTTTTTCTCCTTTTCAAGAGAAAGATGTTTCTGATAGAAATGTACATAAATATATGACTTTTTAATAAGGGCATGTAGCTCATTACCCCCTGCAAATTAACCATATCTAATCATATATTTCCTAAAAAATAAAATAGCGCATTGCATCTGTTAGTCTTCATCCAAATACAAACCAAGTATGCATGAGTACTGTAGTATAAACTGTTCCATCTGTTTCCATGAATGTATAGTCACGCTGGTCACCCCCCCACACACAACAGAAGGGACTTTCACTCTCAGCATCTGTCTTCACTGAATAACTGTATCTCAATGGTAAGTAGTGAAGCTAGAGTAAGAGCAGCACTGTATCTCAAATCCTGGTGCCCATGCTGCCATGGTCATCATATGTGTACGGCTTTAGGAATACTGGGGCAAAGTCTTTTGGGTTTTAGCATTTCCACAGAACTGATCTTAACCCTAAAGTCTTGAGGAAATGATAAAAGAAATGTCTGTCCTTTCTGTTTATATAGAGGGAACTGTGGGAAGGTGTCGGATGACAGGCATTACTAGAGAGGCACAAAATGGTCAATGTCAGCAGTTGGTCTGTAATGCTGCTCTGAGTTTCATCCTGTATATTCTTCTGAGCAGGTCCCTTCAAATTTACTGCATTGCCATGTTTGAATCAAGTGGTTTGGTATGTGACCGAGAGGAGATTTACAAGCAACTCTGAAGCTGCAGTGCAGGTTAGTGTCGTGGGAAAGACAAGTTACTATTTTTAGAAAACGTGGATTTGCCATTTAGCCTATGACAAGGTCACCACCATTCTCATTTTCTCCTGCTCTTTCCCTCTGGCCTGCACATCTCAAACACTCGCACTTGCATCACTGCAGAATCATAACAGGCAATGGCTCTCCAAGATTCAGTTCCTACTAATGGATCACAAACCAGTCCAATATAGCCAATTCCTTTACAGGAAGAGGAAATTGCAGTCCATGGAGACTACTGTGTCTGTACTGGGGACTGTGCTGGCACACCCTCAGCACAGAAAAAAGCCAACCTTCTTCCTCATGTAGTTACTCACCACTATCATAGTTTCACCTGAATTCCCTTTCTTGCTTATCAGGCTCAGGATTTGTCTCCTAGCACAACAACTTGTTTTTTTGGGTTCGTGAAAACCAAAGATCTGCTTGAGGGGTGAGCTGTTGCACCCCGTGCCCATAAAATGACTGTGGTGTCACCAGAGCAGATGAGACTGTGCCATAGTGTATGTGTGTGTGTGTGTGTGTGTGTGTGTGTGTGTGTGTGTGTGTTTTGGCCCAGTACCCAGAGGTGTCCCAAGTTCAGCTGTACTAAGCACAGCAGATACATCCAGAGTTTCTGGATACTTCTCTGAGATAACATTTACCCTCCAAAATCACAGCTCTTTTGCAGATAAATTACATCACCCCTCTTTGCTCCACGTATCAACTTCTTTTACACTTCCAGTAACATGGCTATTGCAGTCGTCGTATTTGTGACTTATTTCTGGGAAAATAGGGTCCTTCCTCTCATGTCTTGGGCTTAGTGTTCTGACAGTACATCAAAACAGTCAGAGAAAAGTCAACTTCATAAAACACAACCAAATTCCCAATTTCTGTCCAGGCAGATGTCCTCACTCATTGCAAGACTAAAAATATCACATTCTGAAATGGCAGCAATGGTGGGTGCACCTTGGGGACTGGTGACCATCTTTAGCGAGTGGAGGCTGATGAAAAAAGGTGTTGTGGAGAAAGATCTGTCCCAGCTGGCCACTGGTGCCAGCGCTGTCATTTTAATTAGCTGTGTGTATATATGTACACTAGTATAATACACACTGTACCTCTTTATCAGCAGGATGGGTTCACTAAATATATGTCAGCTGAAATTGCTTTAGAAAGAGCCTCAGCACTCAGCTTCCCACCTGTTCCTCTATGACAGCTGCCCAGACTCTGCAAAACACATCAGATGAAAGGCACCGTAGAGCTACAGCACGATACTATTATTACATCTAACAGATGAGCAATCAGATCAGAACTGACCGAGGACTGAGCATATGAGGCAAGAGGAGAATCCTTTGGGGAGACTATTACCATGAAAGTAATACAATTCAGTATTTGTACCAGCGACTCTGAAATTCAACAGCAGTCAACCTGGTACTAGCATCCTTTTAAATATCACCTTTCATTTCCTAGCAAAGAGCAATATCCTATAACAACATTAAGACAGGAAAAGGAGGGGAGCTGCACAGCAACCAAACAACAGGAGCATAAAAAGCAAAGTCTTGGGGAACTTGTGGGAGTTCTGAAAAACAAAGTACGGGGCAGACTTGTGTCCCTGAGGTGAATTTTAAGTAAAGGGCAAGAAACAGAGACCACCAGTGGTCTGGCTGGGGGAAGCAGCATTCAGGTAGAGATCACAGCCCTGCTGATACCATGAGCCCACAATGCTGTTTTCGTTCTTGGGACCCAGTGAGCTAAAACACAGTCTAGCAACATGCATGGAACAAATCCAAGTGGATGAACTATGTGAATATCTGTGCAGCGAGCATTTGTTTCATCTTCAGGAGAAATGGGGAAGAAAAAAAAAAAGGAAGGAACAAAACCTGCTTTGACCATTAAAGACAGCTTTAGAGGAAAGACAGTGTACAAATAAATTAAAACAGCTTCCCAAGGGTTTGCAAAGCTTTGACTTGGTAGTGGAAAGACATTGAAGTTCTCTTTTAAAATTTATTTTACTGTATAAGGTTATCTTTTTAAAATGCACAAAGAGCAGCAGGCTATCGATGAGCTTTATGTTGCAACGCACTTATTTCCTGGACAAGCTCAATATCAATAACTCAAAATCTGTGAATAAACCAATAAACATGGATAGTGACTGACCTTAAGTGTAACCTTCACACTGCCTCCATAGCAAAAAGGAAAATCAAGCATTGAAAATGATAATGAAAGCTCTTGTTTTAGCTCATATTAATATGCACAGACAGCAAACCCTTCCTGATAGATTTTCATTTCATGAGCAAATTACGTGAGACTCAGAAGATCACAAGGTGAAATGCTGGTTTTGAGAGCCAAGTGTCTCACACCCTAATAACCCTTCACTATGATGGAGGTATGCCATGAATAAAAGTGTTTAAAGGTAGTGAACTTCGCAAGAGACTCAAATTCTCCGCTTGCTCAAATCTCTTTTTCTCTCCAGATTTTCATTTTCTTCACAGCAATACTAACTAACACTATTTTTCTCACCCCTCTTCTCCCACCCATATTCTGATGAACATGTTCAAGAAAGAAGCATTTAAACTGAAACTATTGCAAGAAAACTGGCAATTTGGATGGCTACAGCACAGGGAAGCATGGGGTTACTACAAAGTTACTATCAGTTTCATCACTTACAGGGAGGGTTGGAGGTGGAGAGCAGGGAAAGGATACGATTGTAGTCTCTAAATATATCAGCCAGGTAAACACCAAGGAGGCAGCAGAGGTCTTTAAGCTAAAACATGACATTGGCACAAGAACAGATGACTACAAATATGCCAAAAATAAATTTAGACGGGAAACTAGAAATTTTCTAACTGTTTAGAGGATGAGTTCTGGAATTCCTTCCCTTTCAGATTAGACCAGAAAAAACTAGTTTTTAGACAGTGGTGAGAACGCTTTCATGGGACGATGCCTCTTATATTTGAGGCATAGATTTGGTGACCTTAAACATCCCTCTTAATCCCAT
The DNA here is from genome assembly GCA_013396775.1 of Cephalopterus ornatus. NCBI lineage: Eukaryota > Metazoa > Chordata > Aves > Passeriformes > Cotingidae > Cephalopterus > Cephalopterus ornatus. Next base: position 88,195 of record VZRE01009358.1, read on the forward strand.
ATTCCTCTTTCATTTCTGTGTCATCCAATGCCTGCAGTGTCCTGAATAACATGCTAGGGAGAGTTGTGTCAGACAGGTCATTTTTTCACACCAGCAGCCTCTGTTTTAATATACTGCCAGTTCAGAAGGCTGAGAGCCACAGCAGTGGTAGTGGATCAAAGACAAGCCGTATTTGAAGGTTTGCTTCCCATGCAGGAGAGCAGAGGGCTCTTCTAATTTCAAACTGTACCAGACAGAAAAGATATCTCTACATTCAGCACAGGAATAAGAGAAATTTGAAAATAGTTTGACATTAATCTACCCAAGTACTCTTACACTTTTGGTTTGTGTATTTTTGCCTCGCTGCAAATTCAAGCCATTCAATGAAAAGTCAGAGCCCTGCTGGGCAAAGCACTGCTCATTTCACATTAAGGAACAATCTTTGTCCTAAAGGAATTGCAAGGCTTGCCAGAGAAAGAGGTTATTGTCCCCACCTCGCACATAGGGAAATGCAACAGGGGCTTCATTAGGGCTTTATATTTCTACAAATGGCCTCAGCTTGGGCCCTTACAGGCTTGATCTTAATTTCATCTCCTCTCAAAATAAGACCAATTGAGTATGCAGCCTGACACCAAAAATGCTATTTCTTTTTTTCCAGTAAACACATTGCTGTTCTGCTTCTCACACCTTTTGACTCTTTGACCCAAACTACTACAACTGATGTGGTGTGTTTCTTCTTGTGTTTGGTGGCTGTCAAAGCCACTTTCAACCTACTCCGTGACTGAGGCAAGTAAAGGATTCCAACGTGCCTCTGTGAAGCAGAGCTGCCTGGCCAGTTGGTTAGAGCATGGTGCCAATAACATCAAGCTTATGGGTTTGATCCCCATATGGGCCATTCTTTTAAGAGTTGGACTCAGTGATCCTTGTGGGTCCCTTCTAACTCAGGATATTCTGTGATTGTGAACTACCTGAAAGGAGGCTGTAGCCAGGTGGGGGTTGGTCTCTTCTCCCAGGTAGCAAGCAATAGGACAAGAGGAAATGGCATCAGCTTGTGCCACAGGAGGTTTAGGTTAGGTATCAGGAAGAAATTCTTCCCCAAAAGTGTTTTTAAGCATTGGAACAGGCTGCCCAGGGAAGTGGTGGAGTCACTGTCCCTGAAAGTGTTCAAAAGACATATAGACATGGTACTTACAGACATGGTTTAGTGGTGGGCTTGGTACTGCTGGGTTAATGATTGGACTCAATGATTTTAGACATCTTTTCCAACATTCATGATTCTGTGATACTATGTACTTTAAGAACAGAGGCAAAAACATGGCTCTCAGTTCCTATCTGATATGCCTTTAATCTGAACACTTACTATTCCATGTTTTTTCTTTAATATTTCCAGCTCTCCAGTCTCAGAACTTCTGACATGGGATAAAAGAGCAAAACAATTGAAACATAATATTCTGCTACATGATGATAATTTTCCTTCATTGGTGAAGATTAGGAAATGGCATTATTGTAAAGACCCAATTACCTTTTTTATGAGCATTGTATATTTGGAAAGTAATAAAACAGAGTTATAAAACTCAGATGATTAGGAATCTCAGAGATGCTCTGCATTTTAAGAAGTGGGTGTGGAATGTTCTTTTAATTGCATCTAAGCACAGCCCAACCAATGACTAGTTACTTTCAAAGCAATACACATTACCTGGGAAGCAATAAAAGCAAATGCAGGAAAGTTATTTTATGGATGGTTCCCAGAAGACATAAGGCAAAAGAAGAGAATGTGGTTTAGTGGTTAGAATAACAGCCTATCAGTCAGAACTCCTGCCATCTCATCCAAGCTGTGAAGCTGACTTACTAAATGCTCTGGAGTTCAACATTTCATTTTATTCAGTGTTAAATTTGGTCTAACAATATCCAAAGAATCGGTATGAAGCTAAATATACAAGTGTTTGTTAAGGCTTGGAAAGTTAGGATGAAAGAAGTCATTATAAATACAAAGTATGAGTGGCTGAAAAACAAAGAATGTATTTTGTTGAATTCTGACTCTGTAAATGCTAGCACAAGTGAAAATGGACTAAAGGAAGCTCCTGTCATAGATAGGTCAGAGATCGGTTGCTTATTTTCATCAGGGAAAGCACAAATATCTTTAATTTCAATTATTGGAGAGTTTAACGAAGTGTCATCTCATTTTCAGTGATTTCCATAGTACCAGTTTTGACCCCACAACCTAAATCTGTTTAATGCAATCCAATGCCCCCCATACCTTAAAAATACCAATTTCTTCTCTGCTAAAATGATCAGTCAGTGTGCAGGCATAACTAGAGAGCAGAAAGCACAAAAAAGGAGTGTGCACAAGTTCCTAAGACAGAGAACCCTTGAAAAGCATCCAAGAAAGCTGAAATCAGAACAAAAATCTACTCATGATTCATGACAGTCAAGAAATTGCACCACAATGGTTTTCAGGTTCCAGTCAGAAGAGTCAAAAAGAACAACTCATGAAAGAAAAAAAAAATCGGATTTTTTTCCATTCTTTTGAAAATTATTCTGTTTACCTTATCCTTCCGGACTAAGAGACAATGCGACACAGTGGTTGTTACTCCATCAGTCATCTCCATTCCTAGAACTGTTAGAAGTCCTGATGAGAAAAGTAAGAAAATGAGCATTTAGACAATGTTGAGTGATAAAGATAAATCTATTGAGAAATTTGCAAGAGAGCAAAAGGTAGAAGCAGTCAGAGACAAGACCACTCCTTATGTTGGGTTTTCATGTTCTTGTCAAAATTCAAGTCGGCTTTTGCCAACATAACTAGAAAAATGTGGCCTCTGGCTGCCCTTTTTGAGCACATGGAGGTTGTTTAAAAGTGCAGAACTGAGTTGCTCAGTCCGATCAAGAATACATATCCAAAATGAGGTATGTCTTATCATTCCCTGGAAACAAAAAAAAAAAAGGACTCTAAGGCACTGGTTACTTTTTCATCCATACAAGTCCCTATGCAAATCTGGAAACAAAGGTATTTTTAGAGTCTTTGGAACTGATTGTGCTCATTTCCTCCACCATAGCCAGGTTTTGGGTTGCATATCAGCCTTCGTAAGCATTATTCTTACTTTGCATAACTCATTTTGCTGATACCAGAACTCAGCACAAGAAAAACATGAGCTGCTTCAGATAGAATTTTTTTACCCGAAGTTCCAGGCTGTGATCTTCAGGGACAAACACTGTCCATAAACTAATTAGATCATTTCCTTCCACTGATATGAACAACCTGCCAGAAAATGAGATTGCATGCATACTTGAATTTCTGGTTGTTCTGGTTTTCTGCCAAAACATTTATTTTTCCTCAATCACAGAGAATTTTGACCAGGTTTATGCCAGAATTATACAATCTCTTTGTATGTAGGAATTGGTGTCTGTATATACTTTGGGATCTAATACTTGTACAACAGTAGAGGGGAGAAAGATCTGTTTAAGGACCCTGAGATGTTGTTTGAGATTATCTCGGTTTGTCCTTTTACTGTCATCATTTTTTATAAGTATTCACATCACGTAAAGCACTTCAACAGTTTTTATGCAAAACACAGAAAACATCCTGAAGCTGCCCCTCCTTCTCCAGTGAAGCCAAGGACCACTGCTCACCTCTTCTCTGCTTCAGTTAAGTGCCTGTAGTTAGATGGCATGAATCTGGAACTAAACCCTGTTGATCTCATTGGGATATAGGCAAGAGCTTAAAATTGGCATAGCTGAAGCCCTCTGCAAGATCAGGACCTCAAAGCGCAATTCTAAAAGATGCCAGAAACCTTTATGGTTCATTTAATCATCAAGCGCATAGGATATTCAGCTTTTTGCCAAGCTGGCCTTTCCAGCTGTGTTATATTGGTTTTGACTGCTTTTAGTTTGCTCATGTTCATGCCCCGTTCAATTTGACTTGAATGAAAACCAAGCCTGCAAAGGGACTCTACTGAGAACTCCATAACCTACCCAGTTCCAGTTCCTACCTACTCCAGTTCTGCCTGGAAATGTGGAAACATAGTATTTCAGCTTCATTTTTAAACGACAGAATCACAACAGTTCCTATTGAGGGGCATTGGTGACAGAAAACTTGAAGGGAAAGAAAGTACAGAAAATCAAGGGAAAGTAATTTAAATAAAGATTATGAGAAACTTAGGAGCGGAGTGGAGCGAAGAAAGCATATAGTCTGATGGTTTGCTCATTATAGTCAATGATAAAAATCCTATTGACTTTAATAGCACATGATCAGGCTTCCCATGTGGAAAGTTAATATTGAATAGGAAGCAGTTTAGTTTCTGAAGAATACTTCTGGAGCTACCAGCTGAAACCCAAGAAAACCATATAGGAACAAACTTTTCATTACATTGTACTTTAACTTGCTGTATATTAGTAAAAATCAGGTTCAGAGTTGGTATCTAAAGTTCCATTTGATATAGGAGCATTCTCGTACAATTTTAACTCACTTTGCACCAATATAAATGATTTCTCCTGTTGCAAAGAAGCAGAGAATCAAGTCTGAACCTTTTTTATTTTAACTCAACACCTCCTGGGATACCTCATGCTCTGCCACATTAGCCGAGCATCTGGGCCCAGGAGCACAGATTAAGGTAGAGAAAAGGAAGGATTTGTAAACTCATACTTGTCTTGCAGACATAAGGTGGTGTGGGAGGAAAAATCATGTATCAGATTTTCAGTCATTCAGCTTCTATGAGGTTAAAATACATTTTTTTGAAATAAGATGAAAACATCCCATTTGAATTATTTGCCTCCATAGTCATAGACACTGTGACTTAGTCCAGATTCTGTCTGCATTCTTAAACCTCTGAGCAATTGTTGGCAAGCCCTGTCCGAGTGCTGGGATTGCGACTAAACATTTTCACAAACATCTGCTAGGTCTGCCTGATAATCATCTTTTCTTGGTTTTTTTTGGTGTGCATGAGGGTTTTAGAGTCAGAAATCTATTTTGAAAGCTTCAGGACAATAGGATTCAAGCCATGGCACTGTCTATAGGAGCTGGTATCTCTCATTGCTTAATTGCAAAGAGAATTTGAGTCTTGGACACCATCCCGGTTCATAATGTTATTAAGTTGATAGGGGAGCTGTAAACTAGGCTTATTATATCCACATTCTGGGATCCTCTGCATCTGACATTCCTAGAGACAACTCGGGAGCGAAAAAATGCTGGATATTTCTCATGTTCGCCAGTAAAGTCCAGATGACTACAGTTGAAATAAGTTACATGAGAATGTACATGACATTTCCCTATATTGTTTCAGTGTTTCTCTATTTCATTTCCACTGAGCACATATTGTTCTTGTTATTCTAATCTTGAGTACTGGTTGTTCTGGATACTTTGTCCAACTCCAGAAGTAGCTGCGTAGGTAATGATTTGTCTCTTAGACACTCCTATGTCACTTTAAAGAGGCTCTTTCAGAGCATTCAATCATATGTGAAGGCATTTAATGACCCTGTCTTCAACCTGCTCAGACTCCAGCATGAGTCAGTAAATGACAAGGAATGAAAAAAACTTACTTCTCCAAAAGATATAAAAGATTGTTGGATCCATGCAGTTAATGCAAATAATTTTCCTGTGTCTGCATGAATGCTATTCCAGTGAGCAACCATAAACAGACAAGAGATTATTGCCAGTATGTGCATAGGGTCTATCTGCTCTCAAGATTGTAGAGCAATAATGGTTATTATGAACAAAGTTATGAATTTTTATACACACACATACTCTTGGGCAAATACTCAAAATCCTTCAAAAAACTTGAATATTTCTAACTCATCAGAGGCTCTTCCCTCATCATTTAAGAGTTTTCTGGACTGTTAATTTTAATTTTCTCATTAATTTTGTTTAAATTGTTCATTATCTCATTACCAGAGTAAGTTGAAGCTTGTTGAAAGCACTCACTATGAAGTTGTCTAACACGGAATCATAGAATCACAGAATCAGCCAGGT
>VZRE01009369.1:7278-17344 GCA_013396775.1 Cephalopterus ornatus
CCCGCCGGAGCTGCGCGCCGGCCCCGAGGCGCAGAGCCGGCTGGCGGCACTGCGGGAGCTGCACGCACAGGCGGCCGCCCTGGCCGAGCGCCGCGGCCGCCAGCTGCAGGACGCCCTGGACCTCTACACCGTCTTCGGGGAGAGCGACGCCTGCCACCTCTGGATGGGCTCCAAGGAGACCTGGCTGGCGCAGCTGGAGGTGCCGCAGGCGCTGGAGGACCTGGACGTGGCGCAGCGCAGGTAGGAGGCCCCGCGGTGGCGGTGCCGCCGTGCTGGTGTCCCGGGGTGCTGCCCGCGCTCAGCCCGGCTGTCCCCGCAGGCTGGACGGGCTGGAGCAGGACATGGCCGCCGTGGCTTCCCAGATCACCGCGGTCAACCAGGCGGCCGATGGGCTCCTGGCCAGCGGGCACCCTCGGAGCCCCCAGGTCCGGCAGTGCCAGGAACAGCTCAACAAGAGGTACCGTGGTCGGTGGGTGACCCTGGGGTGGGCTGGTGGGTGATACCCCAGCAGTGCATCCCCTGCCATCCCCCTGCTCTGTCCCACAGGTGGGACCGGTTCCGGGAGCTGGTGTCGGAGCGCCGGCGGGCAGTGGGCTCGGCACTGCGACTCCTTAACTACAACCTGGAGTCCGAGGAGACCCAGCAATGGCTGCGGAGCAAAGCCCGGGCGGTGGAGGCCACAGCCGAGCTGGGCCGGGACCTGGCCGGTGTCCTGGCCACCCAACGCAAGCTCTACGGCATCGAGCGGGAGCTGGTGGTGGCCCAGGACCGCCTGGCCACCCTGCGCTCCCAGGCCGAGCACCTGGCTGAGGAACGGCCCGAGGCAGCCCCGGAGGTGGCCCAGCGGCTGGCAACGGCCACGTCCGCCTGGGACGAGCTGCAGGCAGCCCTGGGAGAGCGGGCAGCATCCCTGGGGGAAGCCGGGCAGCTCCGGAGCTTCCTGCAGGACCTGGATGACTTCCAGGCGTGGCTCTTTGGCGCTCAGAAAGCCGTGGCGGCTGCTGACGAGGTGCCGGCTTCCTTGGCGGAGGCGGAGGAGATGCTGCAGCGACACGAGGCGGCCCGGCGTGATGCTGAGGAGCACGCGGGTGCCTTCGCCGCCCTGGTGGAGGCAGGGGAGCGGGTGCTGGGGGGGCAGACGGACCCTGAGTATGAGGGGCTACGGCAGCGCCTGGGCGGCGTGGAGGCCGGCTGGGCTGCCCTGGGCAGGATGGCGGAGGCTCGGCAGTGCTTCCTCACCCAGTGCCGCGACTTCCAGGAGTTCCTCCGCGACGCCAAGCAGGCGGAGATCCTCCTCACCAACCAGGTGGGTGCCCAAGCAGCGCCCTTTGGGGTTTTTTTTGGTACACCCAAAAAGGGGTGACCCTGCGCTGACCCCTTGCCGTGTCCCCCAGGAGTACACGCTGTCCCACCTGGAGCTGCCCCCCACGCTGGAGGGTTCGGCCACTGCCCTGCGCCGCTTCCAGGATTTCCGTGCAGGTGTGGAGAGCAGCGCCGAGAAGGTCCCTGAGGCAGTGGCTGGTGGCACCAAGCTGGTGGCCGAAGGGAACATCTTTGCCGAGAAGATTTCCGAGAAGTGCCAGGCCCTCCAGGAGCGGTGAGTCTGGCTCAGGGCTGATGAGTGGGTGGGCAGCAGGTGGGCAGTGGGGCTGACGCTACCCATCCATGATCCCCTGCCAGGCACGGAGCCGTCATGGCCAAGGTGGAGGAGGCGGCTGGTTTGCTACAGGACAACCATGACCTGCAGACGTTCCTGCAGAGCTGCCGGGAGGTAGGAACATGGCATGGCTGGTGGCACCCCTGGGGTATCCCCACCAGCCAAATCCTGACACCCCTTCCCTGCAGTTTGATGCCTGGGTGGAGGAGAAGATGCTGATGGCTCAGGATGTCTCCTACGGAGAAGCCCGTGGTCTCCACAGCAAGTGGCAGAAGCACCAGGCATTCATGGCTGAGCTGGCACCCAACCAGAGCTGGCTGGAGAAGATTGAGGCAGTGCGTGCCGGCACCATGACTGGAGAGGGGCAATGGAGCTAGGGAAGGGTCTGGAGCATGAGGAATGGCTGAGGGAGCTGGGGGTGCTCAGCCTGGAGAAAAGGAGGCTCAGGGGGGCCCTTCTTGCTCCCCACAACTCCCTGACAGGAGGGTGGAGCCAGGTGGGGGTCAGGCTCTGCTCCCAGAATGCAAGGGACAGGACGAGAGGAAATGGCCTCAAGCTGCACCAGGGGAGGTTCAGGTTGGATATCAGGGAAAATTCCTTCATGGAAAGAGCTGTCCAGCACTGGCACAGGCTGCCCAGGGCAGTGGTAGAGGGATTTAAAAGCTGTGTGGATGTGGCACCTGGGGGCATGGGCAGTGGTGGCCTTGGCAGTACTGAGGGAATGGCTGGACTCCGTGGGCTTAGAGGGCTCTTCCACCCTCAGTGATTCCATGATTCAGGAAGGCTCTCAGCCTGCAGCATGGGAGGGATGTCCCCATGCCGTGGTGGCCACCAGCCTGTCTGTTGTTGCCGCAGGAGGGGACGGAGCTGGCGAGCTGCAAGCCGCAGTACAGCGCGGTGGTGCTGCGGCGGCTGGAGGAGCTGCGGCAGCGCTGGGACAGGCTGCGCAGTGCTGCTGAGGAGAAAGGCCAGCAGCTATTCGAGGCCGAGCGCTCGGCACTGTACGCCCAGAGCTACGCGGAGCTGGAGAGGTGGCTGGGGCGGGCGCAGGAGGAGCTGCGTGCCGCCGAGAAGGTTCAGGACCTCACCGCCACCAACCTGCTGCTGAAGAGGTTGACGGTGGGTGGGGGCACCTCACTGATTCCTTTGGGAAGGGGGTCTGCAGCTTGGCTCTGAACCCCAAGTCACGTGGGTTTTTGCCCCTCCAGAGACTGGAAGAGCAAGTGGGAACGTGGATGAAGGAGCTGGAGGAACTGGGGTGGCAGGGCACCCCTGGTGCTGGGGATGTGCCGGATGCCACCGGGCAGGAGCAGATGCTCCGGCAGCGAGTCCTCGAGCTGCTGGAGCCACTGGAGAGGAAGAGGAAGGAGCTGGAGACTGCCAAGGCCATGTACCAGCTAGGGCGGGATCTGGAGGATGAGACGGTGAGCATCCTCACTGCAGCGGGGTCCGTGGTGCAGGGGGCACCCATGGGTGCTGCAGGGGGGCTCAGTGGGTGCTCTTTCCTGCAGCTGTGGGTGCAGGAGCGGCTGTCCCTGGCGAGGTCAACGGATTACGGCACTGACCTCCCGACCGTTCAGCGCCTGGCCAAGAGGAACGAGGTGAGCCCAGGCGCTGCAGCAGCACCCACCACCCCAGAGGGCCCCTTGGGATCATCCATCCCCTGGGTGACCCTCACCGTGACCTCCTACCCTCCGGCAGACGCTACAGAAGGAGCTGGCAGGCCATGCCCCCCGCCTGGCTGAGGTGCTGAGCCGGGGAGAGGCGGCGGGGAGCGGCGAGGAGCCAGGCCCGGAGCTGGCGGCTCAGGCACAGGAATTGCGGGTGCTATGGGAGATGCTGCAGGAGGAGGTGGCCACCCGTCACCGGCGCCTGCAGGAGGCTGGAGAGGCCCAACAGTACTACCTGGATGCCAGCGAGGCCGAGGCCTGGGTCAGCGAGCAGGAGCTCTTCATGGGAGCCGAGGAGAAGCCAAAGGTGAGGAGCGGTTCCGCGTGGTGCTCCATGTCATGGGGGGTCTGTGCTGTGTCATGCTGTGCTGGGACACCCCGTGCCAAGCTGGCCCATGCCATGCTGGACATCATCCATATCTAACAGGACACACTGGGGTGCGTCATGCTCCTCTGTGCCATTCCTGTGCCATTGTACGCTATCTACCCCATGCCATGCCATCCCATTCCATGCCATCCCATGCCATGCCCCGCTGAGCTCAGCATTGCTCTCTAAGGCATGGAATGGAGCCAGGACATCCCTGTAGGGTGGGTAGCAGGTCTGGTTCCTCTCCCCTGACCATGCCTGTGTCTTCCATTCCATAGGATGAGGAGAGTTGCTTGGTGATGCTGAAGAGACATGTCCGGCAGCTGCGCTCCATCGAGGATTACGGACAAACCATCAAGGAGCTGGCAGGGAGGGCGCAGCAGATGCTCTCCACCGGCCACCCCGAGGGGTAGGTGCCACCGCTGTGTGTCTCCTGTCCCTCAGGGCAGTCCCATGTCCTCAGTGCTGTGTGGGTGGGGGGTTTGGCTGGAGCTCTGGCAGTGTTGGCTGCTCTGGTTGGGCAGGGAGGTGGTTGCAGAGGGACGTGGGGAGCACAGAGCGGGTCCCCCAACCCCCAACCCCCCCCAGCTGTCGACATGGGTGGGTCGGGGACATCTTTTCCCGGGTGAGAACTGGGTGTCTGTGTGCCGGGACCGCGCAGGGAGCAGATCATCCGGCTGCAGGGCCAGGTGGACAAGCACTACGCGGGGCTGAAGGAGGCGGCTGAGGAGCGCCGCCGGCGCCTGGAGAACATGTCCCACCTCTTCCAGCTGAAGCGGGAGGTGGAAGACCTGGAGCAGTGGATCGCTGAGCGCGATGTGGTCGCCTCCTCCCAGGAGATGGGGCAGGACCTGGACCACGTCACGGTGAGGGTCACAGAGTGAGCGTGGCAGTGCCAGTGGGTGGTTTGGCGGTGTGACTTGACTTTTCTCTCCTCTCCGTGCAGCTCCTGCGGGAGAAGTTTCGGGAGTTTGCGCGGGAGACGGGCAGCGTGGGGCAGGAGCGCGTGGACCGGGTGAACCTGACCATCGAGGACCTCATCGACGCGGGGCACACCGAGGCGGCCACCATGGCCGAGTGGAAGGACGGGCTGAACGAGAGCTGGGCCGACCTGCTGGAGCTAATCGACACCCGCATGCAGCTCCTCGCCGCCTCCCATGACCTCCACAAGTACTTCTATGATGGCGCTGAGCTGCTGGCCCTCATCGCCACCCGGCGCCAGGAGCTGCCCCAGGACCTGGGCGAGGACGCCGGCACGGTGGAGGCTTTTCACCGCATGCACAGCGCCTTCGAGAGGGACCTCCAGCTGCTGGAGGCACAGGTGAGGCTCCATCCTGGCACTGTGGAGGCCAGCACTCAGCATTCCCAGTGCAGTCCAGTGGAAGGTGCCCCTACCCACAGCAGGAGGTTGGGCTAGATGGTCTTTGAGGTCTCCTCCACTCTGAACCATTCCATGATGCTCCGTGCAGGTGCAGCAGTTTCGGGAGACGGCGGCACGCCTGCAGACCGCCTATGCCGGGGAGAAGGCAGCCGGAATCCAGGAGCAGGAGCAGGAGGTGTCCCGAGCGCTGCAGGAGCTGCTGGAGGCGTGCAGCGGGCGCCGGGCACGGCTGACGGACACGGCTGACAAGCACCGCTTCTTCAGCATGGCACGGGATCTGCTCTCCTGGGTGGAGAGCACTGTCCGGCAGATCGAGACACAGGAGAAACCCAGGTACGGATGGGCCCGGCGGGCACCTGGAGATGGGAACGGCACCAATGGCACTACTGAGGTTGGTGCCCCTCTGTCCCCAGGGATGTCTCCTCAGTGGAGCTGCTGATGAAGTACCACCAGGGAATTAGGGCCGAGGTGGATGCTCGGAGCAAGAATTTCACCACCTGCATCGAGCTGGGCAAGAAGCTGCTGCAGCGCAAGCACCAGGACTCACCAGAGGTGAAGGAATCAGGGACAGGGGGCAGTGGGGATGGTGCCATGAGGGCAACCCCCTCACAGCTTTCCCTCTCAGATCAAGGCGAAGCTGGTGGAGCTGGTGGACAAGAGGAAAGGCATGATGGAGACGTGGGAGCAGCGCTGGGAGCGGCTGCGGCTGCGTGAGTGCGCCGGGGGTGCTGGGGTGGGGCGCGGCAGTGCCGGGGGCAGCAGGAAGGGTGGGCCAGGAACAGAGGACTGAGCTCTGTCCATCCCTCTCCCAGTGCTGGAGGTTTGCCAGTTCTCCCGCGATGCCTCGGTGGCCGAGTCGTGGCTCATGGCGCAGGAGCCCTACCTGGCCAGCAGCGACTACGGGCAGACGGTGGACGCAGTGGAGAAGCTGCTGAAGAGACACGAGGCTTTTGAGAAGTCCTCAGCCACCTGGGAGGAGCGAATCGCCGCCCTCAGGAAGCTGACGACGGTGAGGAAGGCTCCTGATGAGGCCTCTGCCTGCCCTTCCTCAGCTGTCCCACTATCCCTTAACACTTTCGCCCCTTTTCCCTGGCAGCTGGAGCTCCTGGGCGGGCGATCGCTGCATGAGGGGCTGGCGCGGGATGGCACAACGCGCTCCGAGGCTCCCGACTACCACCTGGATCTGGATGGGGAGCTGGATGCTGGGTAAGGGCTGCCACCATCATTCCACATGACCAGGGACACCACTTCCACATTGTTTTTCTCAAACCGTTAAGGATTTTTTTTAGCCTTAAGGAGCTTTTTAGCAATTTGCATTTTTCCAAGCCACAAATTGATGCTCTTGAACAGCATGAAGGTCAAGCCTCACCCTGGCAGGGCTTTAAATCCTTTGGGGGGGATAGGAGAGCTGCAGCCAGCCCCAAATCCCTGCAGGATCAGATCTGGGATGGGGATGCTGAACAGCTGTTTCCCTGTGCAGGTCTGAGGAGGAAGAGGATGAGGAGAAGAGGAAGGATGTGAGCACACAGGACACTTCGCTACCCACAGCCGACGGACCAGAGCCGGTCAGTTCTTGAGTTTAGCTTTTATCTTCCCCGACAGCCAAAACCATCTCCCTGCACATCCCACAGTTCCTGGCACCCCCCATGACTGTGACCACATTGTGCTGATGGCTCCCTGTGTCCACAACCCTCACCTTGTCCTTGCCTTGAGTTGAATAAATGCTAAATTACCCCAAAAAGGCCAGGCAGGCAGGGGGGAGCTGCAGGTCCCCTTTGCCCCAACTCCTGGGGTGACACGGTGGGTGGCACCCATGGGTGCACATGTGTGTCTGGGATGGGTGCAGCAGTCAGAGCTGGAGTGTCTGCCCTGGAGTGGGCAGATCCTGGCTACTGTGTCACTCCAAGGGACATCACTGCTCTATGGGGCACTGTCACCTCATGGTGCATCATCACACTGCGGGGCATTGTCACCCTGCGGGGTATTGTCACCCTGTGAGGCATCGTCACTCCAAGGAGCATCATCACCCTGCGGGACATCATCACCCCTGGGGCATTGTCATCCAGAGGGACATCAGCACCCCACGGGACATCAGCACCCCATGGGACATCAGCACCCTGCAGGGCTTCGTCACCCCAAGAGACACCATCACTGTATGGGGTATTGTCACGCCACGGAGCACTGTCACCCTCTGGGGTATTGTCACCTTGTTGGACATTGCCACCCCACAAGGCATCAGCACGCTGTGGGGCATCATTACCCCCCACAGCATTGTCAGCCTGCAAGGCATCATCACTCCACAGGGCACTGCCCCCGTTGGGGCGTTGTCACCTCATGTGCCAGTCCTCTTGTGCCTGCTGCCAGCCTCTGCTCCTCCTGCCTGCTCTGCCTACATGGGGACACGATGGCTCTCTGGTGGCTTTGCCTGCTTGGGCACAGGAACCCCTTCTGCCTCTTCTGCCTGCTTGGGGACACGGGTGTCAGCTGGCTCCTGGGTGACAAAAACATTTTCCCCTGCCTGGGGACAGGATCCTTGAGTACTTACACGGGGACTAGATCATTTGTGCCTGCTCAGGGATCTTTTGGCTCTTCGGGGACACGGTGCTGCTCTGCCTGCTTGGGAACACAGCCACTTTCATCTGCTTGGGGACAGGAGTCCCCTCTGCCTACTGCCAGCCTGCTCAGGGACGTGGGCATCTTCTGGATCCTTGGGGATAAGATCACTTTCCCTTGCCTGGGGGCAAGATCCTTGAGTACCTACACGGGGACAAGATCATTTCTGCCTGCCTGGGGACATGGGCATCTCCTGGAGACAGGGTCCTGCTCTGCCTGCTTGGGGACACAGCCACTTTCATCTGCTTGGGGACAGGAGCCCCGTCTGCCTGTTCAGGGACATGGGCATCTTCTGGCTCCATGGGGACAGGGCACTGCTCTGCCTTCCTGGGAACTTGGGAATCTTCTGGCTCCTTGGGGACAGGGTCCTGTCTGCCTGCTCAGGAACATGGATACTTTCACCTGCTTGGGGACAGGAGCCCCATCTGCATGGAGACACAGGGATCTCCTGGCTCTTTGGGGACAGGGACCATGGCCAAGCCCCTCCTGTGGCACCCAGCTGGATGGGCGTGCCCTTTACTGGGGACCAAGGCTCCTGACTGGACCTCCTGCTGTCCCCAAGGCCTTGGGCTGGTGGCAACAGCAGGGTGGCTCCCAGGACCACACACCTGGCTCGGCTCAATCATCACCCCACATCTGAGGCACCACTGGCACCAAGATCTGAGGGTCCCAGGGCTGGACCGTGTCCCAGCTGCTCACTGGGATCCTTCCAGTAGCCACCAGTTCCCATGTACTGGAGCTGGGGTTGCTTCACTGGCACTGTGCTGAGGGTCCCTGCTGCCTGTTGGGGTCTTCCCAGCAGCCACCACTTCCCACATGCCAGAGCTGATGAGGTCACTGTCACTGAAATCTGGGGATCCCAGGGTTGGACCATGTCCCAGCCACTCACTGGGGTCCTGCCAGTAGCCACCAGTTCCTGAATATTTGAGCTGGTGGGGTCATTGACACTGTACTGGCGGTCCCAAGGCTGGACTGGGGGTCCCAGGGCTGGACCGTGTTTGAGATGCTCACTGGGGTCCTCCCACTAACCACCAGTTTCCACATACCAGAGCTGGTGGGGTCATTGGCACCTCAGTGAGGGTCCCAGCCATTCATTGGAGTCCTCCCAGTAGCCACCAGTTCCTGAATATTCAAGCTGGTGGGGTGACTGACACCGTACCGAGGGTCTCAGGGCTGGACCGTGTTCCAGATGCTCACTGGAGTCCTCCCAGTAGTCACCAGTTCCCACATACCAGAGCTGGTGGGGTCACTGGTACTGACACCTGGGGGTGACCCACCCGCAGGCCGGAGCTTATAGACCAGCTCGAGGACTGTGACCCACTGGTGACAGTGACCGCTCTGCCTGCTGCCACCATGGGAGGGGACAACACCTCCCCATGCATCCTTCGGTGGCGGTGGGTGACGCCGCGGCGTAACCGTGCTGTTGCTTTGCGACAGCTGGTGCCAAGGACGGGTGATGAGGAGCCGGTGTCACCAACCCCACGGCCACCACGGGAGGAGCCGGAGGAGCCAGCCACGCTGCCAGCCCGTGTCAGCAGCGTCCAGCTGGAGGGCTACCTCGGCCGCAAGCATGACCTGGAGGCGGCCACCAAACGCGCGTCCAACCGGTAGGCAGGGCGGCGGTGGCGGGGCCTGCAGTGTCCCTGGGTGGGGCGGTGACATTGGTGTGACCCGGTGCTGGCGCAGGTCGTGGAGCACGAGGTACTGCGTCCTGCGGGGCGGCCAGCTCGCCTTCTTCAAGGACGCCAAGAGCCGTGCACTGGGGCTGCCGTGCCAGGGTGAGGAGCCCCTGGGGCTGCACGACGCCCGCTGCGAGGTCCCCGCCGGCTACAAGAAGAAGAAACACGTCTTCAAGCTCAGGTGAGGGCACGGCGTGGCACAGGGGGGCACAGTGGGCGTGCGTGGCACTGGTGTATGTGCTCTGTCCCCAGGCTCAGCAACGGCAGTGAGTGGCTGTTCCATGGCAAGGATGAGGTGAGGAATGGCCTGGGGACATAGAGGGTGGCTGGGGGACATGGTGGTGACCAGCAGTGACCGGGGGGACACAGGGTGGACAGTGGTGCCCAGGGGACACAGGGGTAGTAGCCAGAGAGGTCCAGAGGGACACAGGGTGGCTGGCTGTTCCCAGGGGACACCACTGGTGCCCAGGGGACATGATGGTGGCCAGCAGTGACCAGAGGGACATAGGGTGGCTGGTGGTGCTCAGCTGGATACAAGGGGGGTAGTAGCAGTGCCCTAGGGGACAAAGGGCCAGGGGGACATTGGGGGGCCCATGGTGCTTAGCTGACACAGGGGTGGCAAGAGGTGCCATGAGGACACAATGAAGGGCTGGCAGTGCCCAGGGGAATGTGGGCAGCTGGGGAAGACGTGGGGCAACT
>VZRE01009372.1:0-12247 GCA_013396775.1 Cephalopterus ornatus
AGACTAAACAGGCCCAGCTCCCACAGTCACTCCTCACAACAGAGGCGCTCCAGTCCCCTAAGCATCTTCGTGGCCCTCGTCTGGAACCTCTCCAGTAGCTCATTGTTTTTCTTGCCCAGAGCCCAGCACTGGACACAGCACTCCAGATGTGGCCTCACTATGGCTGAATAAAGAGGGAGAATCACCTCTCTTGTCCTCCTGACCACCCTCTTCCCAGTGCACCCCAGGATCCCATTGGCCCTCCTGGCTGCAAGGGCACACTGACAGCTCATGGTCAGCTTGTCATCCACCGCATCCTTCCTTGCAGAGCTGTTTCCCAGCAGCTCAGCCCCCAACCTGTCCTGGTACTTGGGGTTATTCCTCCTCAAGTGTGGGACCCTACACTTGCCTTTGTTAAACCTCCTTAGCTTTCTCTCCACCCAAATCAAGGTCCTGCTGAATGGCAGTACAGCCTTCAAGTGTATCAGCTACTCCCCTCAGTTTCATATCAGCAGCAAATTAGCTGGGGGTACATTCTATCCCTTTGTCCAGGTCAACTTGATAAACAAGTTGAATAAGACTGGAGCCAGTATTGATCCCTGGGGAACGCCACTGACTACAAGCCTCTGAGTGGATTCTGCTACACTGATCATGACCCTGAGCTCTGCCAGTCAGCCAGTTCTTGGTCCACCTCACTGTCCATTCATCTTGCATTTTGTGAGCTTACCTACAAAGATGTTAGAGGAGACAGTGTCAAAGGCCTTGCTTTCCACCTATCAATTCAGGACTGATGTATCTTCGCAATGTTGAGGAGGCAGTGATTCCTCACTGCTTGCTGCATGTGGCTGCTCACCTGCTTGGTAGGGAGGGGTCATTAGGTAGAGCAAGAGCCCTGCGAGTGGATAGATCTCATTCTTGACAGCAGCTGAGTACAAGAGAAGTACTAAAGATAGTCTTAGCTGAGAAATGAGTTAAAATGCATTACCAGATTAGTCATAGGTATGTCATAGGGGGGCAGTCTAGCAGAAGGTTTTTGTACTTATTTGTGGAAGAAAGTGGAAAAGCGTGTTCAACAAAAGGAACAGAAGCCAAGCCAAATCCCTAATGACCTATTCTTCTTCCTGCTAAGTGGTTACATGTGTTTTATTGCTGAGCATCCAGCTAAAACTTTCAGGGAAATTTTGGTGTGGTGTATTGGGACTGCTGACTCAGTGCAGCTCTTGCAGCCTATTCAACAAAAACATCTGTTACAGCTCTGATTTACACTTGTTTGAAGAGAGAAAAGCAGGTGCATCTATTGCTGCAGTGGGAAGCTGTCAAAAGAAGGGACCTTCTCTCACACCAGCCTCATCTGGGTGACTGCTGTGGTTTGAGAGCCATCACTTCTGTGACTCTTATACTTCAGAAGCCTCATTCTCTACCTCAGCTCATAAATGTTAGGTAACCCTCAATCAACTAACAATAAGAGAGCACTATTTCCTCCTTACATAGGATAATTTATATCACTAATGAAGGATTTCTCTGTTCGGTATAAGTGCCCTGTTTTCAACCAGTGAATTTAAAGTGATTTAGATTTTGGTGCATTCAATTAGCTGAGTGGAAAAAGATCTTAAAACGAAATAGAAATATCCACCCAGGAGCTAAGTGACTGGTAAAAGTTGCTGAAGCTTTCTCCTACAAAAGAAGTCTGACCTAACAGATGCCCTTGATTAAAGTATTAAGCACTGATCACTTTGCCATGATACCCTGCCACAATCCAGGAAGATGAAAAAGAATTGTGAGGTGAGTCCGCTCTTCTGGTGTTGGTGCTGAAGGCCAGCTCTGTGATGTGTGTAAGCATGCACAAGCACCAGTTGAACTATTCTGGTTTATAGTTTCTTGGGCACGAAAACTAGCGATCCATGAGTGAAGTCAGGATATATTCCCACCTGGAATGCTCCTCTTCCAGCAGTCTGGTGTAAGTCTGAAGTGTAGGGACGATTTGCATTGTAAAGTTAAACTTACTGAAGTAGATTTTTGGGTTTGAAGGCTACGCTTCACCAGTGCATGTCCCCAGGATTAGGCTGGCATAGTTACTTGGAAATCACTGGAGTTAACATTGGCATGAAGTTGGAAAAAGTGGCAAATGGAGCTCTAATCCTCTGACATCAGTTAGCAATGTGCTCTTGTGGCAAAGTAGGTCAAGAGCATCTTGGGCTGAATTAGGAAGGGTGCTGCAAACAGTTCAAGGGATGCAATTCTTCCACTCAGCTCTGCACTGTTGAGACATATTTACGTTTCCAGATCCAGTGGTGAGCTCTCCAGTATAAGAGAGGCATGAACATACTGGAAAGAGTTCAGCAAAAGGCCACAAAAAGACTAGAGAAGTTGGATTGTGTGACATAAGAGAAGAGGCTGAGTCAGCTGGGACTGCTTAGTCTCCAGAACAGAAGAATTAGGTGTATCTCATCAGTGTGTATTAATGCCTGTTGGAAAGGAATAAATAAGACGGATCCAAAATCTTTTCAGGGGTGCCCAATGAAAGGTCAAGTAACAGTGGCAACAAAGAAGTTTTTTTGTTGCTGGGTTTGTTTTTATTTTTTTGTTTGTTCGTTTTACTGTTGCACTGGTCAAACACTGGCATAAGATGGACAGCGAGGTTGTGGAGTCTCCATCCTCAGACATTTTCAAAATCTGACCATTTGATATCCTCAGTAACTTGCTGTAGGTAACCCTGCTCTGAGCACGTGATTTGGGCTAGGTGCCTCTAGAGGTATCTCCCAACCTCAGCCATTCTGGGATCCTGTCATTGAAGAAGTTCTCAGTGCTGCAGCCAGCTGCACAATGGAAACAGAACTGCCACAGTCTTTAATTCACCCTAATTATGTACAGATCCAGTTTATGTGCTGCCTAAGCTTCATTTGTCAGTCTTTCATTCTTCTAAACATGGTTCACACTAATCCAGATAACAAGGAAACACTGTGATAGATTCTATTAGGACACAAAGGACTGTCTAAAGTGTAAGTAATCCTTATAATTACAGAAAAATCTGGGGAGAAAGATGAACAGAACTCTGAGTGTACTCAGTGACAGAGCAAATGAGCTTAGCTAGCAAACAGAAAGTGCTCTGCTGAGCCAGTCAAATGCAAGGTAGGATATGCAAGTCAAACCATGATTCAGTTTTGCATGTCATTTTGCTATGTAAGACCCCAAGTGTTAAATTCCATGAACAGGTTTCACTTGTTTTTGCAGTTACATCTATTGGGATTAACACTGCAACTTGTACTTCATTAAAAATGCTTCAGATGAACCTGGATAAATATTCCACAGTTGCTTCAGCTCCGCAGAACCAGGAATTAGTAGGAAACATTGTGATTAAATTTAGTTTTCACAGGTTTGCTTCCCAGTAAGATGGAATTTCCATTCTCAAAAGGTAATTATTAGTAGAATGAAACCTGCTGGAGTCTTAGATCCAGCCTGTGACGTGTAATGGAAGATAGCCTGAAGCATGCAGGTAGACATTGCATCCCTAGGAGTTTGGCCAAGGCTGCTCTGTGGTTTGGGAACACAAGTTCACCTGAACTTCAGAGAAGCATTTGTTACCTGGAAAAGGCCTTGCAGAGAGTTTTTGAAGCCTTCCCAAAGGCTTCAAAGGTAGAACCTTCCCAGAAGTTCCAGGGTGGAACAAAAGCACTTCATGCTATTTTAATGTTTTAGATCTATGTGAGTGATCCCTAAACTTCTGAGAAGCTCCAGTGAGAGGGGGTAGTGAGGCTTTACTAAAGCAGCTTCTTTAGAACACTGTAATATCTATGCAAAGACACTTCAATTGCAAAATACTAGCTATATGTAAAGGAAAGGAAAGCAATCTGAAAGTTTTGTGGCAATGGCAAAGAGTGCTTAGGATGGGCTTACAGGATTATGATGTTGTGAGAAAACATTTTGACTGCTGGAATCCATCAGGTTTGTACTCTTTGTGTTTGCAGGTGCTTGCTGTACTCCTGTTTGCCTCTTGACTGTTATTTTCTCATTTCAGGTGTATTTGCTCTCTCAAACACTGAGAGCGCTTTTTGGAACACAGCTATTATTTTAAATCACCTGCTATCACCCATCATGAGCAAACAGGCTGTAAAAGCCAGGATGACTTTTTTTTTGTTCATATATGCGATGAGGTCCCTTACCTGGAAATTGATCTTGTCAGCTATTGTTCTTGGCTTTCAGCTCAGCAATCACAATTTCTGGTAATTACCAGTCAATAAAACATATGACTGTGGCTTAATTAGGGAATGAAGAAACACAACACTTTCTTACTGAATTCTAGAATGGGTCTGCAGTATTCAAAAGGCTTTCATGCATGTCTTGCTCATGGTGCAGTGTGGTGATAATGGCGCTTAGGATCTCTGGACACAGAGAGGGCATTTGCATGGCTTTACTACCCTAAGGTCCACTGGTGTGTACCCAACATTACAACAGGAGAAGAGTCCCAGCCCATGCAGCAAAACCCTTCTTCTTATATCTGGTCTGAAACACTCTTGCTCAACTTTTGCCCATTGTCCCTCATCTTCCCGAGATGAGAAGTCCCTAGTCCCAAGCATTGGTCCCATTCCCATAAGTCCTGGAGCACTGTTAGGCAGTGCTGCATCGACTGTTCTGTGAAATTTGGCATCAGCTGAGATTTCAAGAAGAGTCTGCTCCATCACCTTCTCCAGCTCACTGATAAAGACATTCTTCTCTGCCTTGACCTAGCTAAGGTGTTACAATTAATTATGCTAAATCGAACTAGCCTAAGTAACCTGTGCAGTGCAACTTCACCCTGAGTTCTGCCCCACAATGGCACAGGAAGTGAACAAATATTTTATCCTATTTGGTTTTGAATTTCAAATTTAATTTCATTGAATGTCCCTTTGGTCTTCTGCCCTGAGAGAAGCAGGATGGCATACTGCTGGCTTATTTCCCCCCTTCATTTTTAACATGCTGTCATGGTTTAGGAAGGTATTCTTCCATTTAGTAGTCCTGCTGAAACCACACTGCTGCTCACTTCCCCCTCCCCCTCCAACTGAAAGCACAAAAGGCAAAGATCACAGGTTGAGGTAACAACAATTTACTGGAAGCAGCAATGAGATAAACAACAGTAACAGCAACAATATTAATAATAAAAGTATACAAAAGAAAGGGTGATTCTCATGCAAAAATGCATACCAGTTCCCCCTTCCCACCACGCTTTGTTCAACTGGAAGCCATGCCCTTCTTCTCGGAAGCTGAAAAATCCCTTCCTTCCCTTCTCCCCAGTCCCCACCCAAGGACATGATGCTGAGGAGGCATGGCCAGGACTGAGATATTATTTGATGAGGTGATATCAAATAACATCTTCATCCTGGCCACGGTCCCTCAGCTGTGCTCCCTCTTTGCTACTGCAAGTTAACTCTGTCCTTAGCCAAAACCAGGGCTCATGCTGGTTTGGGTTTTTTCCCTCCTGCCTTACTAAGATAATTTAATACCGTCATGCCTTTCTTTTAATTCTTTTAGAGTCCTCTGGGAGATGGGGTGACACCTGATTCACCCCAGTGTCCAGCCAATGGCAACTGATATATCCTTTTTCTCAATATTACCCCTTATTTCTTATGCATCCTGTTAAGGTGTCTAACTTCATAAATCACTGTTTTATATAAAAGAGAAATTTTTATGGAACTGATCTTGCTGCATGCCTTTCTTGGGCAAAGTAAGTGCATTTTAAACTCCAGGAATTGTGTAAGAAATTAAACATTATGTTTATGTGAATACACATGTACCCATATGCAGCATAAAATTTTATATATAAGAATGTTTTCTCTGACTGGTATATTATTTATGCTTTTGCTTTTTAGTGTTAAAGTTATGTAATGGTCATATTTTTCCTTTCACATAGGTTTTAAGGCCTCAGCTGACTCCAGTTTCCTTCCTTCACAGAGGTGCTGAAGAAGGTGGCTGGAAGTGGCGGGGCTACAGCCCATGAAGAATCACATGGAAAACGTGTCTGTGTGGGATTCCTGACCCACTAACATGAACACAGGTTAATGGGTATGACCAGCTAGTTGTATGGTGATTGCAGTCTGACAGGGATGTTGATCCAGGCAGTCACTGTGCAGTGACAAGGAATACCTTCATGAGATGCGTGGCAGTAAGTCAGAGTCTCGGCTGCCATAAACGAGCACAGCTCCAGTGAAGGTAAGTGACTTCTGTGCGGAGCTGCAGCAGAGGAAGCTGTGGCCTGTTACTTAAATATTTGTTTGTTTTGTGGCACTGAGACAAAAACCCTGTTTCTGGGATGTACGAGTAGACTGACACAGATGAAAGACGTATAACAAATGAGGTCCAGCGTGTGTGTAGGAAGTACAAATGTGAGTCCCTAGCAACAACAAATGCAGTGATCTATGAAGCAAGACTTAAAAATATAGTGTGGATTATAGAGAGAGGAGAGAAAGGAATGAGAAAGAGGAGGGAAGCGAGGAGAGGAGGAGAAAGCAAGAGAGGAAGGTGGCTTTTGGTTCCCTTACACAAAGCCATTCTGTTTGATGTGGCATTGATCAATCTGTGGCTCTTAACTGAGCAGCTCAAGTACAGCTAACATGATGGGGATACTTTACATGTTTAATAGCTGATGCCTCTGTCCTTACCTGTAAACAGAGCACAGTTGTTTATGTGTATCATGTAGCTGGTTCATTGTAGAGCACAGATGTGAAGAGTAATGAGGACAGAGAAATAGTATCAAGTAGATATTGCATAATTGGAGGAGGGGGTGGAAGGAGCAAAAAAAATTCAAGAGTTACATTGAAATAAGGGAAATACAAAGTAAACTGAAAGGGAGCACACACACATTCTCTGTGGCTGAGAACAATGTGGGAAGCATGGAGTTTGAGGAGCGAGCAAGGCACTGTTGTCCGTGTGAATTATCAATTACTGTGTTATATTTCTGGGACTTGCCTGACCAAAAGCAAGGTTTCTTGTAAAGAGAGAAAGTAGGCACTCTCTGTACCTTGTCCAGTTCAGCTGCTGCATTCAGGGCTTGGCAACAAAATTCTGAAAAACTATGAAGAGGCTGAAGGTAAAGCCAAGTGATGATGGTCTGTGGGGACTGGCTGATGAAATTATGAAAGCTGAGGTCCCGGCTAAGTACATGTGTATGGTTGCAGCTTGTCTGTCTTCAAGGCAGAGGTGGTAGAGCCTGTGTCTGAGGTGCAGACTCAGGTTTACCACAGACTGCTCTCAGCTCATGAATTTTCTGCATTCATTATGGAGAACACTAAAATGTGTGTTCACACTTGGTCTGCTAAAGCCTTGCTGAGTTTTCAGAAGAAAAATCTGATCCATAAATAAAGAGAACTCCTTAGAGGTGAAGTACAGCATAGAGAGGCAAAAATTGAACACAAAGTGAAACTGAGCCTTCTGGGACTATTGAAAAAGTCCTCAAGCCTTGTGTTTTGCAAGTGACTGCAGTGGATGATGTTGTATGTCTGTCTTTGCTCAATATATAAAGCTCATTAGCAAATGCAGGCACAATCTTTGCTGGTTGTTTCTATATGAGAAACAAGGATGGTCATAAATTTTTCAGAAGATTTTATGGGGAGCTGCCAGCCACTGGGTCTGAATGAGGCTGGTCTGAGCAGCATGGGCTCTGTGGGGAGTCTAGCAGTTGTGCTGACATGCATGTGGGAGTGCATTTCAGTCATTTCAGAGGGAGAGGTCAACTCAGGGTGCCACAGGGATTGATTCTGCAACATCTGGAGATTGTTCCTGAACTGTCACTCTTTTCTACCAAGAGAGAAGTGTGGTAGTTTGGCAGGACACTATTCCTGACCAGTGTTGCTATCTTGGGTTCATTTCTTTCCCACCTCTCAAATGCTTCTTGGATTGGGTTATGAAAAAAAAAATTGTTTGCAGACTGCAGCTCTCACTGTATCACTGTGCAGAAGATGTTTATCTGGTCGTCTCTTTCTGCACAACACATTTTAACCACTTTGCACTAGGATTTTGCTGTAAACTGATGCATGCAATGTCTTGTCTTTGGATTTGCCTGTCTCTGTTAAGTTAGGCTCTTATCCAAGGAAACACTTTTCTATCTGTTTGAAGATAAGCCTCCTGCCCTTGCTGAAGTCATTAAGACTGCTTGGGTCATTAGTATTGATGTATGTGTGCATGCACATGACTAGCAACGTTGCTTAGTGGCTATGAGAAAATATTTCCCCCCAAGGCAGATTGCTGAGAGGAGGTTCAGTCTGTAAAAATCATGCAGTTACAGAAACTCTTCCCCTTTAGCTTAGCCTGATGAAATCTGTGGCATCCCTCCAGATGAAGACTGGAAATGTTTTCCTTCCTTTTTTAGCACACTGGGTTTGTATGTGTGCCACAGGCACTTTATATCATTCTAGTTTATTTATACTTTAAACTTATTGATTGGTAGATGGGATGATAGCCCTTTGGATTTATTTTGCTACTCATTTATAATTAATTTGGTGTAGGCATAAAAAATCAACCTTTATTCATTTACCATCTATTCACTGTGATGTCTTTTTAGAAAGCTTAAAAGTAGAAGAACCATCCCCTAAACAACTGGCCCACACACACATGATTCCAGACATGTTGCCATAAGACCTGGATGTAAATTTTACCTGCCCTTGCCCAATAGGGGGAGCATTCTTTGGCAACCTGTACAGTGTGAGGACCTCTGGCCATCCTGGTGAGTGCTTGTGCATAGATGCCAAAGTTAGTGTGACTTCCACCAGTGTGTGTTATGGCCCTGCTGGATGGAAGTGAAGGGGGAAAGCTGCTGTTCTGAGGCATCTCTGTGTCCTTGAAAGCTCTTGAGGTCATCTACAACGGGTGAAGCAGGAGGTCGTAAGAGAAGGATGGCCACAGAAGTGAGCTTGGGGCTCTCGAAGAGAAAGCAAACCTGCTGCTTTACCAATTTGCAGCCCTGTTGCTAGAGCTGAGTGATGGACCTGTAGAAAAACCATGCTGTTCCTGAGTTCTGATCACTCATACCCCACTGGGCTGATCACACACAGTTCACAGGGAGAGCATTCTGTATCACTCTCCCCAGCTGCCAGTAACAGCTGCCTGTAATTTGCCTTGATAAATACAGTAGCTATCAGCATTTAATTCAAAATGACAATGTGAGGTTTCAAAGCAGTTCACCTGCTCTGCAATGCTGTAAAGATCTCCCAAATGCAATCTTTTGTATGTGCTTAAAATCTTCCTTTGCCACTACTCAGATATATTTATAGGCTACTGGTGGGCTGCCTACGAAAATTCTCATCCCACAGTTTTTCCTTAAGGTTGGTGAATGCTTCTACGTTTCATGAAGGTTAGTGCTACAAAGAGAGAGGATAGATTGTAAATGCCTGCTAAGCCCCTCGAATCTGTAATCTCAGTAATGTGTTCACTGCATGCTGCAGAAGCACAGTTCTGTATTGCTCATGCAGAATCAAAGGGCTGCTTCATTTTCCTTGATCCTTGCAGGATATCTACCTATGTGTCTCTTTTAAATCACTCCTCCAAATTACCTTCTGCAGTTTTCCATTCCAGTCCAAAAAAATAAAATAAAGAAAAGGTTTGGTTCCCCCTATTTTCCTGCCCCCCTTCTCCCAGTGTGCAAGCATGTACCCAAGATGAATCACTGTATAATTATATTCCTATTGCTTGTATTCTTCCTATTGCTTGTATTCTTTTGTTGGGGCTCCCTTTCCGCTCATTTCATGCTCACTTACCAATCAAGCCTAACATTTGGGGTCCGATGCTTTGCTGGGGTTCATTAACCACAAAGAAGATCTTCAGCAGTAGTCTACGGGACACCTGAGAGCCTCCAGTGCATGCCACAGTCTCTGAGAGCAGGCTTGGCACAGCCGTGCAGGTACACCATACCTTAATTTGCCTTGAAAATGTGAGCTCTGTTTTAGGCTCCTAGCAGTACTGTGGATTTAAACTGGTGTCTGGGGTAAGAAGAGAGTTTACCGACTTTGCAGCTGTGCAAAAGGAGGGCACAAGCCTTGGGGATTCTGACTTCCAAGGGCAGTGATGGGTGTCGGGGATATGCTTACACTGCAGCCTCCTGTAATACTGGGGGAGAGGACAGGGAGGGAGTCCAGGTAGGCCAAGAGCTAGTACATGAAGTGAGAAATTGACAGAGGGATTTGGGGCTTCACATTGATGCTGCATTTTCTGTAGACATGCTGCACTGGTTGCTGGGGTGGGAGCAGGCTCTTTGCTGAAGCCAGCCTGGAGGGCAGCCCTGTGTGCACACGGAAAGCAGGGAAGATCTGCTCTCTTTGAATGCCTGAGACAAATGTGTGCTAAGATATGTTAATCAAGGTAAAATGTCAAATTAAGAAACCAGGGCTGGACACCCATGGAGTTAGAGGCCTGACTACATAGACTTGGTCCTCATCTTCCCTCTTTGTCAATGTGTTACTTTGGTTGCAGGTCTCAAAGGGACCTCAAGTGTGTCAGGAGCCTAAAGTGGCTGGGAGCTGTTTTGGTGCCTTCTTTCAAACCTTGCAGCCTGTAGTGGTAATAAGGGCATTCTTGCAGTTAGCAGACGTCTCATAATACAAACAGGTGCTGTGGGAATACCACTCCCTCTGGTTTGCAAAGTTGCTAGTACCCCTGGGTCCCCACCCTTGTGGAGCTGTGTAGAGCCACCAGCTCCATCCAGCATCCTTGCTTTCAGGAGAGGCCAGGTTTTCTGATGGGAGCTGGGCCTTTTTCTATTCTGCTCTGGCTGTGCATCACCTTCTAACTGTCACTGCTTCACATCCCTGGCTTCAGTTATCCCTGCTGCACTACTATGTTCTGTTCTGTCTCTGGGCTTTGTGGTTGCAAAGCACTCACCTCTCCAGGTGGCAATTTGAGCTGCTGTTTTTCCCTGTCCAATTCTTCTCAGTTTCAGCTGTGTCTGGGCTGCCCATTTTCATTTTTAGCTTTATGTGATAGCCTCTTTTCTTTATTTCTTTCTTTCTTCTCCCCTGCCCCAACTTCCCTCTTCTGCTTTTCCCCCCACTCCTCTGAACAGCTGCTAGTGCTTCATGACCCTTTTTCACGTTCATTCAGTACTTTAGCTCCCATTTTGTAGCCCTAAGGTCTTTCTCCTATTGTCAGGTCACCATGCAACACCAGTGCCTCAGTCAATACCATATCCAGCCTTTCTGTGGAGTAGAGGCCTCCACTGTTGCCTGGAAGGGAGAGTGGTTGCTGGGATGCCTTGCCTTTGCTCCAAGGCTGTTTCCAGTAAAGAAGGCCTTTCCTCCAGAAGAGGAAGGCAGGGCATGGAATAAAGCTATGCTTAGTTCTTCCTGCACTGCTGTGTCCACTGCAACATCCACCAGAGCCAGCTAGCTGAGAGGAGGGTGTCCTGTCCTCTGCAGCATAAGCTGTGTCTGGGATGTGCTGGGCACAGTCCTCCCCACGCTCCACCCTGCCCAGCGTATGATTTTCCCAAATAGATACAATACAATTCTTAATGCCTAATTCTTATTCTGAGAATACTTTACAGCTTCTCACTGGAAAGATGATTAATACTGCATTGCCAAGCCAGTCACACTATCCCCAGTAGAGCTATAAATAAATACCACCCAGTAGTTGCATGCAGCAAGCCCTATTTTATTATTTTCCATTCATAATACAAAACATGAGAAGGAACTGCTGCTTAGAGAAGAGGCCAAGTAACAGCTGTAGTTTATTAGACACCTTGCTCTTTCATCCTCCAACATCTAGGGGGCAAAGAAATCCCACACTTATTTTTTGTGTAAGTTTTGCTGTTCTCTGATTATTTTATTTGTCCACCTAGTTGGCTGAAATACATGATTAAGTGTGCAATCTGCTTCACATGGCCCTAGGCAGGAAGGCTTTTCCTGTTCAAAATCAGGTGAAAACCCTCCACCAGGATTGCTTGTTCAATGCAAAATTGGTTTCTTAGCCAAATACAAACAACTGTTATGGTTGCCATGGTTTCCTCATTTCTTATGAAACAGAAGTCCCTTCCAATGTTGGGTAAGCAGTTTTGGTTAAAAAAAAAATTAAAAAATACTACAGTTTTTGATATTAAAAATGCCAAGCAAAGAATGAA
Source organism: Cephalopterus ornatus (assembly GCA_013396775.1). Taxonomy (NCBI): domain Eukaryota; kingdom Metazoa; phylum Chordata; class Aves; order Passeriformes; family Cotingidae; genus Cephalopterus; species Cephalopterus ornatus. The sequence continues at coordinate 12,056 of VZRE01009372.1, forward strand.
GACTTTTGCAAGAATGGCTTACACTGACATTTTACTATTTTTTAAGATTTAGAATTTTAATTTAAAAAAACCCCACACCAGCAAATCATGAAAACTATTAAACTGCAAGCTTCGGAGATCCCCACCCAAAAGTATTTTTCAGCTGGGTTTATTAATGACCCTGTCTGAGGTATTGAGCTCTGAGTCATTACA
>VZRE01009372.1:12282-25261 GCA_013396775.1 Cephalopterus ornatus
GGGCCAGGGGCCGGCGTGTCTCCCACGTGGGATGGAAGCGGGGAGGGAGGGCTGGCGCGGCTGCCTCCGTGCGGGCGGAGGGTGGGACAGGCTTGGGGCATGCTGCCAGGTCGCTCTGGGCCCTGGAATTGTAAAGCCTTTCAGGGGAAACGCGGTTTCTCTTTTGCTGTCAGCGTGTGACTTGGGAACACGGGAAGGGAACTGCTGTTATATGAACGTTTCTAATTATATGGATTTTGTTTTCATACAGCTGATGGCTTTCTGAAATGTATTAGGAAAAAAAACCCTACCATAGCAGTATTGTTCACCAGAGCCTAGCTTTCATGAAATACAGTGCACAATAAACTTGCAAAAGCTACATGATTTGTTGCGAAAAAAGTTCAATGTACTAATAAGATGTTTCATAGGATTAATTTCTTTGTTACACAAAAACCTAGACACCTCTAAAAATTAAATCCCCCCCCAACCTCTTGCACACAAATTGTTTTATAATCTTTTTTGTGTGATACTTTCTCTAGCTCACTAAGGCACTTGCTTAATCATTAACTGAAAGAACTTAATTGGTTCCAGTAAAAACATGCTTTCTTAGAAATCAGCCCATGGTAATTCCTCTTAGTATTGTAGTCTTTATGATCTTGCTATTGGAAGTCAAACACAGAGCTAATTATAACACTTCTGAAGAAAAAACTTTAGAATCAAGGTAGGGATTTACAAAATGAAAATTAAAGAGGGTATTAGCTTGATCTTGTGAAAACCTTTGGATGATGGTTGTATAATTAGTTGCTAAATCCTCATTGCCAGAAGCTCCTTCTTGCTTGCTTTTGGTGGAAGAGGATAATTTTTTTACAGTATGCCAAGTAAACTGCAGAGCAGTCATCAGTAAAAACTGGAAAATTTAGGAAAACATGTGAAAGCAGGCCCATATAGAAACATCCGAATGACTCAATAGTCACTTAGCTCTTTGGTCCCCTATTCTGAGACTGGAGGGGATGAAGGTTATCAGTTACATATTCTTTTTGTTCAAAAATCATGGTTATGTCACTCCAGATTTGTAAGACTTTGTTAAAAGTCATGGGCTTGGAGCTGGAGGGGAAGAAGACTTGTCTCCTAGGCGGTCACACTGCTCTGTTTTGCCTCCCTTTGCTTTGGTAACATAAAGCACTGGAAATTTCCTCTTCCCTGCACAGGTGTCAGGAACTGGTGCAGCTGAGGGCATTGCTGAGCCCTCAGAAAGGCCAGTGCTTTTGCAGGTGTAAGTGTCTGGGATGGAATACTCTGTTGTCATGTACAGCAAGTGACATCCTCCCTCATGCCACTGCTCTTGGTAAGGGTTTATCTTGGTGCTGTTACAAGGATTGCCATGCAAACGCTTCAGGCCGGCAGCTCCGATCATCAAGGTGCACGTGAAGTCTCCAGGCAATTCCTCCAAAGGACACGACACAGCAAACCCTACTGCTTTCAAAACTTTATCTCCCATTTGGGCTCAACCTCCTGGCCGATTTTGAGATTTCTGCTGCTTCCTCATCAGTAAATGGCATCTATCAGAAGAAGAGGCATGAACCTCCGTAGGGATCTTCTCCCTTGTCAGTAGGGACAGAACAGGCCCTGCCCAGCTGGACCCTAGAGTGCACCCAGCTCCCTTCCAATGCCTGCCAAAGACTCTCACTTTCTCTGAGTTTGTACAGAGAGCCCCCATATCTGTGATAAAACTGGTCAAGTTTAGAGTGAGGACTTTTTCACCTTGACTTTCATTTTCTTCCCCAGTTGGCAAGTTGTGAAACTGAAGATAGTAAACATGACATTTCTGGATGAACACTAAATGATATGAATTTCTGAATGTGACAAAGCCCCCAGTAGTAAGGCCACTTGGAGGCCACTCGCAGAGGACATCCAGCAGGGCTTGGTAGTCATTTAAACTATCAGGTCAGGCTACCAAAATGAATTCCCCATGTGGCAGACAACATGCCCTATGCCCATCCTGTTCTCTGTTCATCTGTGAAAATTCAATTGCTTGTTTTCCCTTTGAGGGGATCCTTTCTCTGGAAGGCAGGGCAGGGAGCTCTCTCTTCTGCAATAAGCAAGGAATGTGCTCAGTTGAAAAAACAATGTGGTATGGGAAAAGCAACATCATAAACCAAGTACTTAACTCGCTTGTCTGAAGCATTGCTCTGGTCAAACAAGCAAAACTTTCTGAAAACTTTCTCAAGTTCAGGCCCAGAAGATTTTTTTTCAAGATCACATTTAGATTTAAAAACAGTAGCTCCAGCAGAGGAATGTGTTGAGTGGTTCTCCTCTGTTTTTTTCAGAGGCAGAGAGTCCACAGTAAGATAGCTCAGCTCAAAAACCCACCAGCTGTGCATACGACATTGGTTTTCCGAGCTCTTTGTGTGTGTCTGAGGATGTTGTGCTAAATTATTTTCCAAGGCAAGACGCTGGCAGGTGTTACTTCTAGAAAAATACATCAGCTGGGTGTTTTTTACACTTGTGACTTCTTTCTTTGAAGGCAGAGACAAGGATGCATGTCCAGTCCTTTCTTATTATGTTCATTTAATTCAAACAGGAGAAGAATCAGCAGTAGGACTGGACTTAGCACTTCTGCTAGTAGCAGCTTTGTGCATAGCAAAGGCGTGAGTGACAAGTGCACAGGTATGAAGATCAACACTGCAAAATATTTTTCCTGGTTCTTTTCCTTTGTACCCCAGCCTGGTTTGATGTAGGAACACATATTTTATTGCTAATGTTATTTAGTAGACTATATACAGGTCATGGTCTTCAGCAACCAAAACTGACTGCTGGCCAGCCAGTGTTCTTAAATATTTCATCTTTTTTTCTTCCCACCTTCTGTCTGATCCATATATTTGTTGCAGAAATGTGTGAGAGCATATTACATTCGTCATGGTAGATCCTATTCAGCCTCCTATATGGTATTATAATTCCAGTGTTGGCTCCTGCATTTCAGCTATAGAGTATGGCAGTAATTTATCCTCAGCTGTAGAAAGTAAAGCGCTTCAATTTTTTTTTTTATCCCCTAAAAACCTGCATATTGTAGGTACGATACATATTCTTAAGCAAAGAATTAGAAATCACTGGATATTTGGCTGATTAATGCTTAAGAATATGTAATGCAGCTGGCCAATTTATTTTTTAAATGAAGATGTGAATCAAATAAAATATTAGAAACAAAAGACTGTCTCTTTCTGTATCCCCTTTTTTTTTTTAAACTGATTGTCTCCCTTGATAATACATTTTAAGAATTTAAAAGCAAAACTGCTCAGTCTGGAGGATCACAGCTTTGTATTTGATCTCAGACCATGCATTATTGATTTCCAGTATGTGAAAAGTATCTAAAATGTCTGAAATAAAAATGCAAAGAATAAAAATGCTTTCACTGCTTTTGAAATTAAAATCAATTTTATATGCATTATGTTGCAAGGAGTTGAAATTTTTTAAGTAGGTTAAGTAGTGGGAGGAATATTATAGGAAATTATTGCATTCCATTGTAAGGTGAATTAGTAAAAAATGTAGTATAATTAGTAGAGAAATAAAATAAGTTCTGCAATTAAATACAAAAATACACGAATGCAAAGTTATTGCTAAGTGCTGGGAAACAGATGATGCAAAGTTGAAGCCTGACCTGTAACGACCATCTCACTGACAGGAACTCTTCCTTTAGTTAATGGATCTTAGGTTGCATGCCAATTAATAGTGATAATAATCTCAGCCTTTAATTCCCACTTTAAGTGTCCTTTTGTAGCCTTAATCCCAGACTGAGTGACCCAGCAACAGTCTACCATTGTGGGGCCAGGAGAGTCACTGCATTTTGCCCCTGCTGCCCTTTTGCTCTTCAGAGGAAGAGGTCTGGGGGGGCAGCAGGGCGAATTGTAGGTTTAGGATTCATCTCACCTGTACTTGACTACAGCACCATGCAGGGGCTGAGCTACCTGTTTAGGCTGTCTTTGTAGCTGGTGGGTAATCACAGGCAGTTTGTTGCACCCCTGTGCTCGGGGGAGCTATGTCTCCCTATAAGCTGTTGTGGAAGACCAGGCAACAGCCTTGCATTTCTGCCTACACCCAGACAGCATTATCTGATGCCAGTGTGCCTCTCAGATCAGCACACACCTGGCTCTTCTGCATCCTGCTTTTGGTGCATGGGCCCACAGGCCTGTTTCCTGGGCAACACCTGCATACAGATTCCCCAGAGACATGTACTGGCCCTTTTTTAATCTGGAAATGCTTTCAGTTCTGGAAGAATCTGTGATTTTTGTGTTTGTTTGTTTTCTTGAGTGCAGCTCTGTTTTCTTTTTCTTTTTCTCCTGAGAACAGTTCCAGTTGATTTTGCTATTGCACAGTGTAGAATATTGCTCCTCCATCCTGGCCCTTTCTGAATTGAGTTCCCAGGGGAACCAATCTCCTCAATGTTTAAGCAGCGCCACAAGCAACTTTCTAACACAAATCAGTGCCTATTTCTCTCCTACTCCTCCTCCCACCCCCTCAAAGTGCCACCTCATGCATGTTCACATTTGAGTTTCTCCTTATTTTCATTATGTATTGGAGACAAAACAACTCTTGCCCTCTTTGGCTTGGAGGTTCATATACCGATGGGAGCAATAGTGACTGGGCAGCTTTGTTTCACTCTGTTACATGCAGAATCCTTTCACAGACTCTAAGCACACACTAGCCTGCAGCTTCTCCTATTTGCTGCCTTATTCCTAGGTTTTGCCGCCAGCTCTGCCTGGTACAAATGAAATTCTGTTCTCTGGATATTCCGCCTTCACAATATTTATTGGTAGTCTCTCTCTTGTGACTATAGATAGCAGCCTGTCTAAGGGCCATCTGAGCTTCCTCTGGCATGTCTCCATACCCATGGCACTCAAAAAGCCATTGTCATCATTGTGCAGTTTTATAGGGATTTTAATATATGTTCTACTGTAAAGTACTAATAGAAAAGATAGAATTAGCAGAGGGCAAGCACTTACTCCCTTGAACTTGTGGTGACCATCTCTTCTCTCTGCATTAAGTACAGAACCCTAATCTGATGCAATTGACTTTCTTTTTTTAGTTGTTTTCTTTTTAACTCTCTTTACTGAAAAGGCAGTGAAAGTATATACAAGTTTTTGTGTTTCTAATTCTGTTTCTGACCTCTGGGCTTTTTCACTACTTTTTGAGAATACTTCTAATGTTCAGGGGGACCCAAAGATGACACTGTTTCCCCAGGGTTGTCGAATGGTTTGATGGGACTTCTATTGCACCAGGTTCCAAAAGTGCAAGATTTTTTCCTATCCCTTTGGACCTTTCCCTGGAGTTTGTTTTGTTTTCTTTTTCCAAAATAAACTGCACTTTTCTTTCTCTTGCCTGTTTCCACCAGTTCACGGCACATTTTATTAGATATAATAATAGTGGTAGTACTAGATTTATTGATTTACTTTGCCGAGGAAAAGGTGGCAGATTTGCATGGTGCAATTTTGGTGGTCGTTGCTCTTTTTGAGGGGAAAGTGACGTCTGCAACTGTGTATAATTGTTTATGTTGCATCTCCATTTCTTGTTTTCCAGAACCAACTAAGAGAAAGAAGCCATTGGCCTGCAAAGTTAAGATAAAGAAAAAAAAACTATCTATACTAACAGGTAACCAATTTTCCATGAAATTTTATTTTTCTTGACTTAATGCAGTTAGCTTTCTTTAGTTTTGGGAGTTTGTGACTATGTAGAATAACAAGATCATACATAGATTAGCATAATAGCAGTTGCAACAATAGTGTTTTTTAGTAGATCATTTAGTAGTGCTTTGATGTTTTTAACAATCCCTAATGGTGCAGCATTAGAAATGATTCTCTAAGTGCTCAGAAATTAGGCCTTAAAAAGAAAGAAAAATTGCTGTCATTATAGAAAGGCACCTATTGATCCCTGTCACAGCACTGGGATGCTATCTCACCCTCTAATTCTTCTGAATAAATAATGACCTTTGACATAATGCAGCACTGGACAGGTTAGAAATAGCAGCTAGCCTGGGAGAGAGGCTGAGATATAACAGCTTTTCAGCTAAAATAAAGCTGAGATCTGCTAGGAGTGGGGTCACCTTTTCACTCAGTTCTGCCACAGGATCTAACTAGAATTAAATTTATTTCACAAATGACCGGAGAGATTCTTGCTGAAGAGGTTCTTGTAATCAGAGAAAAAGTTATTGTTCTGTGGAAGTCCCACATAGGCTAGACCCTGCAGATGTGTCTGAGGTCCTGGGTCTGGTTTTACGACAGCATAACTCCTGTGGCAGGAGGGGACTTCATTCGCAAGTCACTGCCAGGGTTACCATTTTATTTGCATCCATGTTCCAGCTCTACATGCTTTGGTGGTCTCAGCTGAAAGCCTTTTGGGCTCTTGCTACAAGCCATGGTCCCTGTTTTGTTCCTGGTACAGACCAGTAACACACACGTTGCTTCGGACGTTAGTGGTGACCCTACATGTTTCTGATGGGGATGACAATTTAGGTTTTCTCTTTGGAAGTAGAAGTATCACTTTTTCTTGACAGAAGGATCCCTTTACCATGCAGAATCTCTAAGAGCTGCACTGAGATTAATCACAGTTGTCTATTACCAGAAGTAGGCGGGCTTGTGTATGCAGAGATTATAAGGTCTAGAGACAAGAAATTAGTAAAACCCAGTCACTAGAAATGGTTTCTTGGAAGGGTGACTTTTAGCAAAAGCTGCTGGAAAGTTTATAATTTCCAAGAAAAGCAGAAAGAAATGTTTACAATTTTTAATTACTTACAGAGTCCCTCAGATGTGACAGTGTCCTTTCATTATGTACGTGAGCATGAACTTTCATGAAAGGTCTCCATAGTCCTTATAAAACTGAGAGCCAAGCTCAAAGTCAACCGAGAGTTCAGATGAGTTACTTCAAGCAAGTCGTAGGGCTCAATGTGGAATCCTCTGAGAACATGAATTTTCTATACTAGGAGGTTTAAAATCTAGGTTTGAAAATTATGCATACATATTTTATACTGATTTCATGACCAAAATATGTCTCCACGGCAGCAATCAAAGCCTTGGGAGATATATCTGTAAGTCAATGTTGGAAATCTTTTAAAGAAAAATCCTCCAAATGTGATATTTATATCTTCACAGGCTATCTTTAGGTGCCATTTGTCATGTTCTTGCACAGTGTCTCCCAAACCTCCTCTCTCTGAAACAGCAATATTCCACACCTCATTCTTAAACTTCGGGAAAACATGGAAAGCTCCTAAAATAATTTTCATTCATTTCATAAAGCAATAACATCAATGCCAGTAAAATGAAGTTGAGCCATCCTGTGCTTTCTCAATGACACTTTTGGAATAGCTTTTTTCCCATCAGCTGTGAAGCACTTGCAAGGACACTAGATTCCCAGCTTTATTGTCTTCTGTGAGATGAGCAGAGCAGCACATGACGCTTGGGATCTGCTGCATGTAGAAATAATGTCTCCCTGCGTCACAGCATCTCCGTGGGGTGGCAGAGAGTGTGAATGAAACAACAGAGTGAGCAAGAGACTGTAATCATATGTAGGGCTGATACTGAGTCAGGGAATAGAAAGGGAGACACAGCAAGGAAATGTCAAAACAGACGTAAGGAAGAGGGTGCTGCAGCTGTGCATGTGTTAGGGGAGAGTAGGGATTTTTGGGGGGTGAGGGGAAAAAAAACAGAGAAAAGCACATGCAATAATTTTGCATAGAGACCATAATCCTGATAGTGGATAAGAGGGGAAAGAGCAAAGCAATCATAAGAACCATTCAGAACTGGACATCAACGTAATATTGGGGACAGAGCTCTTACCTTATGAGTGTGTGGTGACCTCTGAAAAAGGTATCTACTGGACCTCAAAGCCGTGAATTCCAGGAGGGTTTGTGTAAGTGCTTTCTTAATGGCAATGAGTGAGAGCTGCAGATGAACTAAAAACAGAAGATGGAAAATGGATGGGAAAGGGAGGAAGTTGTGAAAAACTGTGTAAGCAGGTTATTTTGAGTCATAAAAAAGTTTTTGAGGAAGGCCAGGGTCACCTGAAGAAATTTCATTCTTAGGTGGACCAAGTCAGTTCGAGGCATGTAAGACTAACACAAGATCTGATACAGAAGTGATAAAGATATTGCTGATACAGTAGTGTTAAAAGTATTCCAGTTATTTCTATCTCTTGCAGTTGGAAGAAGAAGCATGGAATGCTGCCTACTCTGTTGAAAGCTGAAGACAAATCAACAGGGATTTTCAATCAGTATTCTAAGTAATTTGCTTCCATGATGTCAAAAGAAAAGAAAGATGTATCTCCCCCTCTCTCACTGAAATAAGAGAATATTTTATTGATAATTTAAAAAAAATATTAAAATACTTGGAACACTGACTCAATATCTGAAGAGTTGAGTTGGCTATTAGTAGGTAAACAAGGTGACACAGGAAGTTGTAGACCAATAACTGACATCACTCCTGAGGAAAATAATGGAAAAATTGATACAGGATTTAATTAGTAGAGAAATAAAGAGTAGGAATATAATTAATGTCAGTCATCATAGTTTTATGCAAAATACAACTTGTCAAACAGAATTTATTTCATTCCCTCAGATTCTAAATTTAGTTGATAAAGGCAGCTATGGAGGTATATGGTTCTATGTAATGATTTTGATCTTATACCATTTGCTTTTTGATATGGAAACACATTTCACAAATATTTGGCTCTGAAATGTGCAGGCACTAAAAATTGGCTAGCTGACACATATAGTTTCTAAGGGAAGTTACGATAAATATGGGTTGTTTCAGTGTGTTTTATAAAATTGGCTGTTGATCCTATCCTAATACCTGAAGCAAAAAACAAACTCACTGAAAAGTACAGTTGGCAAAATGTCAGGCAAATGTTTGCAAAACCGTGGGCAAAAAACTGTACAAAAGGAGCAATTAGCAAATCATTTGAAGAAAAATGGTACTGTTCAGTGCAAGGCTGTGTGTGTATGGACAGGGACTGGTGGTCTTGCCTTCAGAGTCTGGGACTGCAGCCTGGAAAATAGTTTGAGTATCAGAGTGAATAAAACTGCTGAAATATTAAAACACAGTTGTTGCCTCAGCAGGTGGATCTAATGTTGTCTTTGGAGATGTGTGCAGCTGAGAAATGAAGACTAGAAATGTGATACTGAAAATTCAATACAGGAATACAGCATTTTTCCACGACCACAGGAAATACTACAGAAAGGAGAAAATGGTGTGGGAGTCAGGGGGTGGGGAGACAGAGGCAAAAACTGCCTTGAAATGCAAAAATCCAGCCTTTCCTTTGTTGCAGTATCTGGAACTATTGTTTAGATTAGATATAAGTATGAATTTTAGAAAGACTAAGCTTGAGTGGCTTGCTTTTTACAGGTCCTCATTCAGAAAATATGACCGTACTTCATTATAAAATAGTTCATTCCCCGCAGAAAAGGAAGCAGAACTTAATTGAAGTGCCCTTCTCTCTATCTGCTTATTTCCAAAAGGAACATCACTTCAAGAACTAATTCAGATCATCTTGCCTGAATAGGCCCTGTACAGGCAAACTTAGAAAGCATTCAGGAGATCTCTCTCTCCCCACATGTTCCTTCCCTCTAATGTCTGAAGTGACATTAGAGCACAAGTACCAGAAGGGTGCTTTTTGTGTAGAAAAGAAAGGTATACAGGGAACTAATAGTTAGAAGTCAGATCAGAATTTCTGCCTAAAAGAGAGGAATATGTGTTTTTAACAACAAAGCCATGGAAGAATTGGTGTCTCTCTTGTACTGTCTTTGAGCAAAGACATTTCTGGAAAAAGTGCTAAGACTCAAGAGAGTTTGGGGAGCTCAGTATGAGGTTAACTGTGAAATATTAAGCCACTTGAGATCCATGGGAGATCCTGATACAACATCTGACAATGTTTTTTGTCTTAACCGTGGTAACTTAAGAGAAGCTCATTGTCCAGTGAAGCATGTAAGAAATAGAAACCCTAAGAAGTCCCAGTCAAAAATAGTACTGAAAGAGATACCATAACAGGCAAAAACCCATGGTTTGCATACATCAGGGAGATTGGAGGTGAGCAAGGATGTTTGGCTGCTTTACTTCCGCTCAGTCACAGTCTGGCATGGGACATCGACCGTGGCTCAGAGATGCTCCATAAGGTTTGGGTATATCAGCCTCCAGGGAGGGTTTCAGTTCCATCTGGTGTGCAAAGAAAGATTTTTACCTACTTGCCCATGCCTGAGTCTTATCAAAAACGGGACTGTGGGAAGCCTTATCTGAAATACCAGAGTCCTTGTCCTCACATTACACATGTCACTCTGCAATAGTCTTTATAGTTGCTAGTTTATGGCCTAGCATAGTTGTGTGCATAAATATTTTCAACACATTAAAAGGTTTCTCCAACACCTGGTCTGTTGTTGCCAGTTGGCATTGAACTGTCCCCTGCTACAGGAGGGAATTCAGTTACATGTTTGAAAATATCCTTTTCTGTTTTTCTCAACAGCCCCGAAGAAAAACTTTACTGGCTTCACAAAATAAAAAATGTAGCCTTAAATTTCTGAGAGTAATTGCTTCTGCTTACTAAATATAATGTCAAGCAACTGTCTTTATTTTTTTTTTATGTTATTCCCTTTGCCTTTGTCCCTTAGGTACTAGTGACTGAGAGTGGTTTATAAAATATGAAGAACAACATGCAAAGTCTCACAGAGAATAAACAGTATTATTTCCTGACAAAACTGCACACTGACAATTATTGAGCAACAGCATGACATGCAGAAGATACAGAAATCCTAAAAATGGAGCTGACGTGATTGTGAGACTCCCACACAAACCAAGAGTAGAAGAGATTCACAGGTAGGACCCAGTTAAACACTCCTCAGCCTTGCTACTCACAGATTAATTCCCCAAGGAAAGAAACTGTTTTGGGTTCTTTTGGCATAGGCTAATGACATCAGTGGCAGCTTCTCAATGCTAGCAGTCCTTTGCTTTTGGGAGCAGGGAATTTATGGTTTAGCACTTAAATGTCCAGATTCTCAGAGAAATTCATCTTTCAAGTAGATACACAGCAGAAGTGTTCAAGTATCCAAATGTGCCCATTGCCTGGCACTTGCTATCTTCACTAAGATTTCTAATGCCTGGTGGTGCTTGGAACTCTGTTCTCTCAAGAATACTCTACCTGTGTCTCAAGCTGATTCTTTCTTTATGTTCTTGTCCTCATCTGTTCTTATTTCTCTGAATATTCTTGGGACTTTCACCCTCTTTCCATCCTCTGTTGGCGCGGATCTATCTTTAAGCAAGATGTGGGCTTTCATTTAGCTGATAACTCTCTCCTAGCATTCTAATTTGAATCAGGTGCTCTGTATTCTGCTTCTCTCACTTCACGCAGGAAGTCATTTTGTTTTTTCTTTCTGATATCTTCTAATGTTGTCAAATGCAACATGACCAAAATGGGATTCCAGATATCTCCCACAAGAATGATTCCTATTCTATGTGGACGTTGTGGGTGGAAGCCGTACGGTGTCTAAACAAGTAGATTCAGAGAAGGACATTAAACAAAAGCTCCCAAACTCCCAACCACAAGCACCAAAGCAGGCAGGTGTGAGATCTTGGTAAACGGAGAACTGCTGAAAACCGAGCAGTGTGGTTTTGTCTGTCTTCTCCTTTCTGCTTCTGTAACACACTAAGCAGAACAGCTTCTCACTGCCCTCTATTCTGGCAGGCACACCTTTTATGGAGCTAGGCTTGTCTGTCTGCCATTTTTATGCTGTCAATCCCTTTTATTCACTTCACAAAGTTTCTCACCCATTCTTTATAGCCATCTCTTTTACTGTCTGTCACGTTTCTCCTCTGATTCCATCTCTGTGGGCTCACAACTGATGGGAATGAAGCTGATGGCCAAGCACAGTGTTTCTTCTCCTAGTGTGCCAGCAGTATTCAAAGCAGTTAACAGCAGATCAGTTCTCTGCAGCAGAGAAGGCAATTATTGTCCTGTACTCAGTGCTGATGACTTCTCCTTTTAGGAAATCAGATGCAAGCTGGAGAGTCCACAGGAGGAAGAAAGATCAATTAACGGTGAGAAAGTCTGTAATCAGAAAATCTTGAAAGAGCATGCCTTTCTGAGAGAGAGTGAAAAGGAAAGATTGATAGTGTGTCCTTAACGTGTTGTCCATTGCACATTTCTTAAGAGGTCAGTGAATAATTGTTCCCAGGCTCTGGGAGTGTGAGGAAGGTAATATGCCATGAAGGAGAATTGCCCTCAACCGTCCTATCACCAATGTGCAGATATGCAGATCAGGTCAGCAGTCCTGTCAGCAATGAGCAAACACCAAAAAGACAGGTGCAGCCAAGCAACATCTACCCTTGGTCAAACTGTAACCAAGCTTGACAGAGGAGCAAGACCTTTCTGTCATGCTGTGAGAGCTTGTCACCGTGACAGAGGCTGCTTGTGGACTCGAGTATCCAGAAAGGTAGTGGCAAGGTAGGGTTGTTTTCTGACCACGTCTGAGTCATATGGCCTGGATCCCATCACACAAAGTGGCAGGACTTTCGAATTTCCACTCACATGCAGATTTAGTGAATACACTCTACTTTTCAGTTTAAGGGGAGAAAACATCCAATTTGAAACAGTACCTGTTTTGCAATTAAGGTCTATAGCTCCAGTGTTTCATATCATAAAGGCAGTGGCAGTATTTTGACAGGATGTACAGTGGTCTGGTCTAAAAAAGATGCCCTGACTGCACGGTTACATTCTGCTGCTAGTCTGCTTCTCCATCACCTTTTGTGGTTTATCTGTGTGACTCCTTTTGAAGACTCAGCACAGCTCACCCTTCTCCGACTCCAATGAGAATGACGAAATCTGCTTTCTGCAACTGCAGCAAGAATCCCTGTGTTTGTTGGTAGGTCCCTAGAATAAATTGCCAGGGTAGGAGGCTGGAAATCAGCAAGCAGACAGCTCTTGTAGGTGAGTTTGTTGGGGGTTTCGTTTGGTTGGTTTTTTTTTTTTTTTT
>VZRE01009373.1:0-34342 GCA_013396775.1 Cephalopterus ornatus
CAAGATGGCGGCGCTGCGGGCCGTGTGCGTGATGCGCGGGGACGGGCCCGTGCAGGGCGTCATCCACTTCGAGCAGCAGGTGAGGGGCGGCGCGGGCACCGAGCGACGGCCGCGGGCGCTGGGAGCTGCGCCGTCAGCCCCGGGAGGGCGGGGAGCGGCTGCGGGGTCGTCTGCGCTTCCCGCCGGAGCCACGGGATCGTTCTGGAAGGCACGGCCAGATAACGGGCGCCGCTTGTGCTCGGCGATAAATAACGGAAAGGCCGCGCTGGAGGTGGATAAATAAATTCAGACGCTCTGTGCGAGGCGGTGCTGGGCTTGCGGAGGAGCCTGCGGGGTTCCTGGTCGCCTTGGCTTGACGCAGAGCCGTGTAGTGCCAAAGTCCTTGTGGTGATGGTAAATCCTTTCTTTTCAAGGGTGATGGACCGGTGAAAGTCACAGGAAAAATCACTGGGTTGGCTGATGGAGAGCACGGCTTCCACGTCCATGAATTCGGGGACAACACAAACGGTAAGGCGTCCGTCTGCGGCTGGAACGTGGGTGCTTAGCTTCCAAGAGCTCCCCGCAGTGTCGCAGCAGGACTTGGGGTCTCGTGGCTGCAAATCTGTGTTGAGAAATGTATGGCGTTTCCCAAGGAAGCGCTCCCCGTGTCACACTCTGAACACGTGGAGGCTGGTGGTCCAGGTGTGCCATCCCAAACACTCACCTGGGGGGTTGGATACCCTGGTGTTAAGAAATGAGAAAGCTCCCAGCCGAGCCCAGGGAGCTCTGGAACGAGCAGTTGTACTTAATTGGACTCTTAAGCCTGTAGTGGGTGATTTACACCCAGAGGATTAGTGGGACGTGCAGCAGGAGAGCAGCTGCTTCTGATGGGTCCCTGGGAGCAGCAGGTTTGCCCTGACGGATCCCCGTGCTGTGTTCCAGGGTGCACCAGTGCCGGCCCTCACTTCAACCCGGAGCGCAAACAGCACGGGGCCCCGAGCGACGCCGAGAGGTGAGTGCATGGGACAGGCGTGGGACAGCCCAGGAATGCCCTGGGAATCCTGCGGGATGCCTAAGGTCATGTCACAGGGGCTGTGCTCACCGTGCAGCGGTTGGTTTGACGCTTGGGCTCCCTGAGTGTGGGGTAAAATATCCTTTTCGGGATGTGCCACTGGTTTTGTCGTGGCTTGGGAGGAGGGGACAGCGAGGGCCTGTGCTCCTGCTTGTATCTCTGTGCTTCAGTGGGATGGGAGACCTTGTTCCTCCCCAGGGAGCAGTTCCAACAGGTCTAGTTCCCCTTGGGAGCCCTCGGACACCTGAGGAGCTGGTGTGACTGTGCCCACTGGGGCTGGGGCAGCACAGGAGCTGCAGGCGAGTGGGGCTGGGAGCAGGTTGAAACATAAAGCCTGGCCTTGCACAGGGCGGGTCTGGGATAGCATCGGGGCCAGCCCTGGAACGCTCACGTTTGTGTCCATGAGTGCTCCCTGTGTGGCTGATGAATCCCACCTGGGCGATGGATTGCCGCTGGCCAGGCGGAGCTTGGAGCTGGATGTGGGCCAGCTCCTGCATGACACAGCATGAAACGGTGTGTCAGGGCCCGGCAGCCACTGCTCGGGGCTAAAGGTTGGAATTGCATGGACATTGAGGCTTTGGCAGGCTTGGTTTTGGCAAATCCTGCTCCTGCTGTGCCCTGCCTGCTTCCACTAAGGCAGCTGTGGGCAGCAGGATCCCTTAGGGGAGGAGGGTGCAAGGACTTTTATCAGTGTCCAAGTTGAAACAATTGGACTGAAGCTTCCTGGGAGCTTCAATCAAGCAAATTCCTAAAAGGAAAGCTGCCCTTGAGCTGATTTTACAGGGCGTGGTTAAAAATGTGGAGTTGGTGCTCAGCACTTGGTTGGCTGAGCTGCACGGAGTGTTTCAGGAATGTGTTGGCATTCCAGGTTCTGAGTCTGGAGAGAGCGTGGCAGAACATGATCAGCTGTATTTTGAGGGACTGTTTTGTTTGGGGTGGGTGTGCAGGACACCACAGCACCCTGGAATGCCCAGAAGTCCCGTGAAAACTCCACTGCTCGAGGCACAGTTCTCTAGGAAGCCCGGGTGGAGATGTAGCTCTGATAGAAGCCGTGTAGGAGAGCAGGATGCCAGGTGATGGGGCAATGCCAAACTGGAATAGTCATCCCTAGTTCTGGCTGGAACTGAGCACCTCCTGTGTCCCCTTTGACCTGTTTCCTGACAAACTGCTCTTCCTAATCCTATTTAAACCTAAAGCCTGAAGAATGGCTGATCTGTGATGGGCATTAAGAGCTTTTAAGAACAGTGGCAGTGTTCCACCAAACCTGGTCTGTGCAGGAAAGGTTAATCTCTGGAACCTGAGAGCCTGTGGGCAGAGGGAGATGCTGTTGGCATGGGGATGGATTCTGGACACACATGGCTTGAGTGGAGTAACAATGCCAAGTCCTGGCCTTCCCTTGGAAGAGCTTTCAATCCAAGCCATTTTCCTGAGTCTGTGTGTGTTCTTGCGCAGGCACGTGGGAGACCTGGGCAACGTGACTGCAAAGGGAGGAGTGGCCAAGGTGGAGATCGAGGATTCCGTCATTTCCCTCAGTGGCCCTCACTGCATCATCGGCCGCACCATGGTGGTGAGCGCGGGGGGACGGGTGCTGCTGGAGGGGCACAGAGGGCTCTCTGTGTGTTAATGAGATCCCAGTTTCCTGCTGGCCTTCCAGGGATGTCCCTCTCCCTTTAACTTTGCCCATTTCCAGCTGTGGGTGACCGAAGGAACTGGTCTGTGGAGGGAATTGGCACAAATGCTGTCACTGGAAGGTGTGGAAATGGGCACCTGAGGATGCTGGAAGGAGAAGTCCAGTTGGGAGTTTTTAGCATGGATGTGAATTTGACATTGTGCAGTTAGTGTGTGGTGTGAGACCCTGCTGGGAGCAGTGGAATGTGGTAACACAAGTTAAGGTCTCCTCAATTCTCTTTTAGGTCCACGAGAAGCGGGACGACCTGGGCAGAGGGGGGGACGACGAGAGCAAGCAGACTGGGAACGCGGGGCCCCGTTTGGCCTGCGGAGTGATTGGGATCGCCAAGAGCTAAGTGTGGCACCTCAGTGCTGCTCCTGCCCTTCCTCATGCAGGCCCAAGGTTTGTCACTAATCTCCTGCTCCTCTGCATCCCGAGCAGTGCTTAAACCGCTGAGACTGACGGCGTTTTGTATGATGTACATGGCAATTAAAGTGTCCCCCATGGAACAGCTCTGTGTTCTCTGCTCACGCACCTGCACCATTTCCTGTTGCGTCCTTCACTGGAGCAAATCCCTGCCAGGAAGGATGGGGGCAGTGCTCACATCCCATACCCTGGCAGAGACCAGCAGCCCTGGGGGTGTCAGGGCTGCCTCCTGGTGAAGGTGCACCATTTGTAGATGTCCAACCTGTGTAATAAATGTTCTGGGCAGATACACCTGGGTCTGGCTGTCTGTAAACAGGGAACACCCTCAAACCTGCACCTGCTGGGAAAAGAAAGGGGGCCTGGGCTCCAGCAGGTGGGTGGGTAAAGGGCATCCAGCAAGTTGCTTCCAGGCAGCATCCCAGGACCAGCCAGGAGTAACCACTGTGTGCCAGCACCAGCTTCCATCATGTTCCTGGGTGTCCCTCTGAAGCAGATTTCAGAGTCTCTCTTAACAGAGAAAATTAATTGTTTTAATGAGGATTTGTATCAGCGTTCCTTTTTCTTGTACATAACGATATTGATGGAAGTGGCAGGTTGCAGTTCTAGATAACATTCCTTGGTGGAATGGGGTTACAAAAGGATCTTGGGAGTAGAGCAGGAATACTGTAAAAATACTTTGAACTTACATTCCCTGCTGGTGCCAGGCAATTGTGTGAGTCTTCACCTGCCTGTGCCTCTTCCACAGGGTTCACTGTGAGGTTATTCCACAGGCACTGCTGCCGAAGGCAGTAAGGAATTGCTCCGCAGTTTTCCTAGGCTCTGCTTTCAGCTCCCTACTGAGGGAAAGGGAGAGAAGGTGAGGGGGGGTTTGTGTGAATGGAGCAGCCTCTGTCCCTTTCATTCCTGTCTCCAGCTCTTCAATGCAGTGAGACAAACCCTTACAGAGCTGAGGCAGCTTTTTCCAAGGCTCAGACCTCAGTGTCTGGTATTCTCTGGATGCGGGAACGTCCCACAGGCCTGGCAGGAAACAACCAGTGAGGACACGAGTTTTAACACATGGAAGCTGAGTTCACTGCAATGTGTAAACAGGTTCTTTCTCTCTTTATTCTACTATTGCAAGAACATAAAAATAGATGTCCTCTCCCCCATCCAGAGCTCCACATTGGCTCTCCCATCCCTCCCTCCCCCAGAGACAATTCCACAGGGCAGCTGAAAAAAAGGACTAAGGAAGCAGCTGCCCTTTCCTTGGGGAAAAACCCATCTTTAAAGGCAGAACACACCTATAGCAAGGAGAAAAAAAATTGCATTAAATATGCACAGGATTCAAACATGTTTCCTATGGTGCTTCTGGGGGACCAAGACTGCCTGTGCCCGAGGGATCGGCCACCAGGAAACTGCCCTCGTCCAATCTGACACAACCATGGAAGTGCTGTGGAGAGGAGACGGCAGAATGCCCAGGAACACCAGGAAACACCCTCTGCCCCCAGCCCAGGGGGGCACAACCTACCTCTGGCAGGGTAAGGAGGGGCCGGCGTTCCCACCGGAGCAGCCCTGATCCCAGAGGAAGCGTCAGAATCCTTGTCCCAGCTCCACTTCAAGAACCAGGCTGGCAATTTACAGCAGGTTATGGTGCCTCTGAGGTCTCACTTTCCAGCAGCGTCAGTGGCTGACAGGTAGAAAAGCCCAGCACACACCTTGTCACAGCAGAGAAGACGTGCCTGAAGGTGTCACTTCTTAGAAAAAGGCAAATCAAGGGCAGCAGAAACCACAGAACCAATCCGGGGGAGGAAATAAAAAATAAAGCAAAGAATGGACTGCATTGCAAATGATCGCTAAACAGTTAACTCTGCAATTAACATCTCAAAACTAACTTTTACCCAGGGTGGTCAAGTATCTCATTAAAATGCAGCAATCTAAAACTCCAGAGGACTGTTACAAATAAAAACTCACTTCTGTGAATCGCTACACAAACAGGTGGATTTCCTTTAACAAACAGAACCAAACCAGTCTAATTTAGACTCCAGTACAGCATTAACAGTTCCAACTTTAGGCTGTTGAACACTCCTTTTCCACTTCAGTGCAGCGTAGGAAGAATAGCACACGTTAAAAGTTTGTTACGAAAATAGAGTTTATTAAAAACACATCCCTATTGTTTTTGAGGAGCTTTCACCGTTACCTTTTTTCTTAAATTAAAAACAAAATAGAAAGCACTTCTACTTCTGATTCGTAAACTTTTTAAAGTCAAAACTTTAAAAAAGTTACAGCAAAAACGGGTAATATTTTAATCATCTCTTCAGTATTTTATGTTATGCTGTGGCTATTTTTAAATAGGAGGGGGAAGCAATCAAATTGCTGGCGGGGGCCCCTGCGCTGGGCAGGGCCGGGGGCGGCAGCGGATTTACAGCACTGTACAACTAAAG
Source organism: Cephalopterus ornatus (assembly GCA_013396775.1). Taxonomy (NCBI): domain Eukaryota; kingdom Metazoa; phylum Chordata; class Aves; order Passeriformes; family Cotingidae; genus Cephalopterus; species Cephalopterus ornatus. The sequence goes on from VZRE01009373.1 coordinate 5,567, forward strand.
CTCAGACACTCCGACCCAGGCTCGGCAGGGCCCGGGCTCAGCGCGGAGCCTCCGCCACAGAGCCCGTGTCCTTGTCCGCCTGTTCCAGGGATGAGGTAGCCTCGGGTGCCGACTCTTCCGCAGGTTTCGCACCCGCAGGTTCGGACTCTCCCGCCGCGAGTTCTGAAACAATGTCTGCGTCGGCCGCTTTGCCGCTGTGGGACTCGTGGTTTTTGTCGCCCTCGGCCCTGTCTGTCACCTCCGGCTTTTCCTTGCCGCGGCCTTCTTCCTTGTCTCTGCGCGACTCCCGGTCTCTGGAATCCCTCTCCCTGTCTCGGTGGCCGCTGGAGCGCCTGTTCCTGTCCTCCGAGTCCCTGTGCCTGTCGCGCTCGGGGCTGCGCCGGCCCCAGTCACGCCGCTCGCGGTTCCCGAGGCGCTCGTGCTCTCGGTCGTCCCCGCGGTTCCCGTAGCGCTCACGCTCGTTTTCTACCCGGTTCCCAAACGACCTCCTTCCAAACCTCTCCTGGTCTCTGTTGGGGGTGAATGTCTGCCTGTCGTTCCTGAACTGCCGCCCGTCCCTGTTCTCCTCGGGTCCGCCCGGGCCCCCGCTGCCCGGGACCCCCCCGGGCCTCACAAAGTGCCCCGGCGGGGGGAAGGGGGTTTTCATTCCGTGGGGGGGAGGCATCCCGAAGCCCCCCGGGCCCGGTGGGGGCCCCCTGTGCATCATGTGGGGGGGCATGTGGCGCGGTGGCATCAGCGGGAAGCGCGGCAGTGGCGGAGGCGGCATTCCCGGCGGTCGCTGGAGCGGGATCAGCCCGGGCCGGGCGCCCAGGAGCCCGGTGGATGGAGTCTGGAGCCCCACCACAGGGGCTGGAGGGGGCGGTGCCACGCCCTGAGTGCCTGCAAGGAACACACAAGGGACAGTCAGAGCCTGGCAGCAGGGAACACGAGGCATTTCCATAGCTCCAAACCCACTGTGCAGTTATCCCAGGAAAAGAGAGCACGAGAACTTGGAGCAGAGCTTCCTGCGCTGCCCAGCTGCAAACACCTCTGTGTGCTGCTCAAGGAAAGATGTGGCAATGGCAGGAACTCATCCCTGATCCCAAAGGCTTCCTTTCCCCTGGGGCAGGTCAGAGCACCCCTCAGCCCCAGCTCAGCCCCTCTCCTCCTCTGACTGCAGCCAGAGCCCCTTCCTGCTATAAAATATATATATTAAAATATAGAAAAGGAAATGCAACAGGTAATTTCTGGATTCTTTTTTTCAAAATACAATCCTTCATCCTTTGTAGCACATATCCAACACCAACTATTTTCTGTTTTAATTCCTGGACTCTTTTTTTGTTTTGAGCACATTCTTCATAAGAGTCAAAAAACATTACCCTCTCCAAACACGCTGTTGGAGAATGTTGGAGAAAGCTCAGCCCAAAGCTCACTGAGGAGTGAGCACCAACAGGAGGAGCCAGAACGGAGGAGGGAGGAATTCTGAGCTCCAGCTGAGGCCTTCCCAGGCGTGGACAGGAGCCTCCTTCAGGCCGAGCCAGGAACACACTGCCCCTTGAGCCCTCACACTGCACCTTCCTGCTCCATGTGCTCCTGCCCTGGAAAGGTGGTCCCTGCCTGGGGCCTGTGGTGTTCCTGTACCAATCCTGTTGGGACTGCAGTATTTCCACATATATTAATAAAAATGAAAGTTTAGAGCAGATGTAACGCCAACTTTTGTAGCTCCTGCCCTAGTGGAACCAGAATGTGGAATAGCTGTGGAAATTAATGCTGGAATTGGAGACTTGGCAGTGCCAGCAGTGAAAAGTGCACTTTTCCCCCCATCTCCTTTTTAACTCTAAAATGCAGAGCCCTCCCTCCTCCTGTTCATCCCCAGGTCTGTAATCACTGATCTGAAACTCCTCTCATGGCAGAACTGTGGATCTGACAAGACAGGACACAGGGCTAATGATGCCCCCCAGGAATTCTGAGGTTTGGGGACGTTTTTGTTGAGAAAAAACATCTTTTAATGTGCCACAGAGGACTAAAAGTAAGGCAGAACAGAATAACTGAGAACTACTGAGCCAAAGAGGCTCAGTAGAAGCCTATGCTTCTGCTTAGAATGCATAATGGTACCTGGAACTCCCCTTCCTTCACTCTGAACACTTTGAATATCAGCCCCCCTTCAATGTCGAGGCTAAAGCAGCTGTAGAAGCACTACCAGAGTTTCCTCACCAATTAAAAACTTGCAGAGCTGTCCCAAAACACACCCTTGTTTACTGAAAATGCTCAGGAAGATTAATGGTACAGATGCACGTGGTGCCAGGTCTGGGAAGACTTAAAGCCCTTTGTTGTGTCACGTAGGGAAAGGCAGTAAATAACACTGAACTGGTTTCCCAATCTGGGTGAGAACTCCCTGAGCGAGACTCTGAGGTGATTTACTGACCAGCTTCTCGTAGTGGAGACAGAAATCTCACCCCCTTTCACCTGCTCTTCTGTGTTGTTTTGGATGTGTAAAACCACACCCTGCCTTCACTGCTCACATTATTTATAACTGTCACTGGTGTTGCTGAGTTACAGGCCCTCAGACTTTGCTCGGGGTTTGCTCAGGAGGGGGCAGGACTGAGGTAGGAAAACCCATCCCAAACAGGAGGGTGGCTGCAGAGTCACAGCTGAAATAACTCACCATAAACCCCACTCCTTTATAACAGGGGCCCTCAGAGGGGCTCAGAGACTGTTGTATCTGTTTTATGATTTAATGCAGATTACAAAAATCACTTGAGAACAAGCCAGCAAGGGAGCAAAGACTTAATGACTGAGCTTTCACTATGAGGAAATGAATGCCAAGTTCTGTGGGAACTCCACAATAACTAAGCTTTGATTACATGTCATTATCCTGGCAGGAATTTGGGTAAAAAGACCCTACAAACTGCAATAAGGTTTATTTCACCAGGATCACAGAATCTGAATATTCCAAACACTGCATCTGCAGTTTGTTACTGGCCCAAGTTAAAACATTTGTCAGCACTAAGAACACATTGTCCACACCAAAAGGATTTAAAAGTTGTTGTTTCCTGCAGCAGGCACACGTAAAAGGAGCCTAAAAAACCTGCTCTGCAGGTCATTGAAAATTCCGAGTGCTCAGTCCCTGAGCCATCACAGCCTGGAGTCTTGTTCTGATGAACAACAGGGAGGTGTAACAGCAGTGAGTGTGACCAAGGACAAACTAAATTAGAACAACCTGAGGGTGCTTTTTAAAGAAAAAAGACACAAAACATCCAGACCCAGTGTCCACAAGGGATCACTCCTCTGAAGCACAACCCTGTCCTTGTTGGAAGTGATGAAGGAATACACTGGAGGCACGGAGGAAAGCAGTGGATATGAGACAGAACTTATAAGAGAAACTGTATGAAATGTTAATCCATTTAGAATTACTTTGTAACATGTCTTCCATATAAAAACTGAACATCATTCTGGAGTTACAAAAGTTATTAAAGAGCTCCTGTGTGTTGTACAGGTTACTGAAGGTGATCCCAAGCAAGGAGAAGTTTAGATCTCTCCAACAGTCTCTTCCCAGCCACCTTCATCCCTTGAGCTTGGCCTGCTGCAGGTCATCCATGCAGAGCTACATTCAATGCATGAGTGAAGCAAAGTGCTTTTAAAGAGAGTTTATAATTTGTGCCAACTTACTGAGTGGTTTGAAAAAACTGAGACAACTGATATTAATCTTTTATCTTTAATCACATAACATTATAATGTTTCTTCTGGTTTCCTTGTATCTTGTATCAGACTGTGAACAGTCCCCACGACGCCAGAACATCAGGATGGAAGGGTTTTACGTAACCCCTTGACTATAAATAACTTCTTGAAATAAGATATCCATCAGCATCCAGTGCTACTGCTTAAGTAAACACACAGATCTCAGCCACTACTCCAGGACTAACCTGTGAGCTCAGAAAACCTGAGCCTGAAACTTGAGAGAAGTCACTCTGATCGCATGGACTTTACCTGCCTCAACCACTCAGTGAACAAGTCAACAAAAAAACAAACAAGAAAACCCCCCAAAACAACAACCAAAAAAAAAAACCACCAACAAAAAAACCCCAAACAAAACAAAACAAAAAAAACCAAACAAACAAAAAAAAAACCCACAAAGGCAAGTTCTTGACTTCCAGATTTCTCAAATTCAGCTTCCTGGGATTTGTAAGAATAAAAAGCACCTGGTGCCCCAGGAACTGATGTGGGTGTCTAATTTAATTCAATCTTCAGGTTGTAAAACCTTTTTGTTACATGTGCAGTGCTACAGCAAAGGGCAGAAGAACTTACACATTCCACAGGCTTGGAATATGAAGTTCAGGTTCTGCTGTACAAGACACAGTCCCATAAAACTCCAAAATCCTGGTAGTGCTGTGCTGCCATCACAAAAAACGCAATTTACCACAAAGGTGTGAGTTTCTGTGTACACTGTAATGTTCTGGGCAGAAACCCACTGACACAAAATTAACTTTTTCATTCATTCGTTAAGCTCTCATTTAGAGGTCTGAAATCCCATAAATGCAATAATCTCACTAAAATACGCAGGTAACAAGTGTCCTGAGTCAACTCTTGACACTGGCCCATCAAAGGCCATCCTAAAGTAACATCTAGCAGAGCTCTGTACCATTAAACAGTTTACATTTCCTTTCAAAATCTGACCAGGTTTGTACCATATCGGGAAAAGTAATTTAGGCAACATACCCAAGTTACCTTGGTTTTATAGTCAAAATACCATTTGGCAATTTTTAAATAATATATCCCTACAAAGGTCTCCAAACCTGTAATACTGCAGGGCTGAATAAAAGCTTTTGGCTTTCTGTTTTACTGAAACTATTTACTCCATACATAAAATGTATGTGCCACATCCTCACAGATTTAAAAAAATACACTAGAAATACTTAATCGTAATAGTTAATAAGTTAATTTTATACATGTAATAGTTGAGTCTAAAATTGGTTCATATGTCACAGATGTGTTGTTTGAAGTTCATTTTCTATCCTATATAAACCTCCACTTGTTAAAAGTAGCATTCTAATTTGTATCTTAAACATTACAGCTTTGTTTCTTCAGAAAACATCTTCAATAATAAATATTTACTGCTCTTTCTGTGCAAAATCAAACCCCTAAAAGTGACTTCAAAGCCAACAGAAGGGCAGAAGTTTCAACAAGTTGAGAAAAACGTGCTTCCTTTACCCTGGGCCATAAGTCAGCAGCAAAATCAAAATGATATTTTAAATTGAGGGAACAATGAAGTGCAAGAACTTACACAGGAGTGCACTTACCAAGGAGTGGGACAGCCTGGGTGACGGGAGCAGGGACATTAGTAGGTGCTACAGGAGGTGGAACAGTCCCATAGATTTTGGAACTATCGGTGGTTTCAGCATTCCCTCTGCCTCCAGAAACTACTGGGATGGGATTTCCTACAGACGACTCCTTTGTAGTGTCCTCACTCCCGCCCGTTGCTGTAGCTGAGGAACAAGGCACGGACGCGTTAAGCACCCCCAGCAATTCCTGCGGCACCACCCCTGCCTCCCACAGCGCTCCAACACTTACAGTTTGGGATGTTCACTGCCGGAGTGTGCGGGACAGACACCGGAGGGGTTATAGGTGGAGGTGGCCCAGGAGGAAGGAAGCCTACAAAACAGAGATCCCCCCTGAGCGCCCCTTTGGCACAACACCCCTGTGCAGCTGGGTCTGTGCCCCGGGGTCAGCAGAGCACAGGGTGAAGCGCCCCCCACGTACCTGGGGGTAAATGCAGAGGGTTAAATCCGGGCCGTAAGAACGGGGGCGGCGGCGGGGGCGGCACCCCGGGAGCAAATCCTGGAGGGGGGATTCCTAAAGGGGCTGTGAAAGCAGGTGGCTGGAGTGCACCAACCACAGGAGGCCCCGAGGGATGTGGTGGAACCTAAGGAAAAAGGAAGGGGAAAGACATGTTATCCCAAAACTGACCGGGTGATTCCTTGTCCCACTGGGATCTCTGCCTTTGCCCAGCACAACAGGAACATTTAAACAACCTAAAATTGCTCTGCAGCAAGTGAGACTTGTGTAAGAGGCCTCATTAGCACTCAAAGAACTCCTACCACTCCCAAGATCAACACCAATCTTGTTTGCCTTTATAATTAAGAGAAAAATTCTTCTCTGTGGTGAATGGGTTTTAATGCATGTTGGCAGCTCACCTCCACACACCCTCTACACAGTGGCTGGGATTCATTTCCATCCAGGAGGATCCAATGCAATGCACATGACTTTGGAGCAACTAAAAACCTTTGCTTGTTTCCTTCTCGCTACCCGAGCTTATACATTATGTTAGAGTGATTTTTTTCCCTTTTTTTTTTTCCTCTTTAATTCTGATTTATATCAAGCTCTGAATTTACATTAGCTCCGATTTAAATTAAGTTGGTCCTTAGCCTCATATTTATGAGCTTATTACAGTAACTACATTAAATGCGTGGGAATCAAAAGGAAAAAATCCAACCAAAAACATGCTCTGCTCTTAAAATGGATTTAATAAAGCAAAGAAGAGCTGTGTGCCCAAGTGACTATAACTGACCACCTCCATCACCAGCAACATTTCAGAACACCAGGACCCCTCATAACTTTTTACTTCTAGAGGAAAGGAGGAAAAGCTTCTGCTGTTTTATTCTCAGGACTGGAAGAACCCACTCCAAGTTCCTCACCAGGGTTACTTAGCCCAGGCACACACTGAACCTGTGCTATTATAGTTTGATAATGAAAATGATGATATCAGAAATAGCAAATCTGGGGAGGGATGCAGCAAACTGGGGTCAACATGGAAAAAATAACCAGAGGCAGAGTTGTTTACTCAGGAGGAGACTGGAACGGAGAAAGGGAGGAGAAAGCACAAGGGAAGGGAAGGTCAGGAAGTGAGAGAAGAATCAGTCATGGGAATCCTGCAGCAGAAGCTCTTTCTTGACACTTGCTTTTTCAGCGTGGATTTTAGTAAAATAAGTAAAATCACTACTATTTAATACAGTTAATGGCTACTAAACTTTCTGAAATTATAAGTTTGACTTACTGTTGATTTACTAAATAATACTTTACAGCACATCAAGAATTCTGTGTCAAAACAATCCATAATTCAACATATTATGTTCTCAAATCCCATAACTGGCTAAATTATACATGTCTTCAAATCATTCGAGTTCTTGATCTTCTCTGAGTGCCTGCCACATTGTAGTTCATAAATCACATTTTCTCAAGATGCAAGACAGTTTTATTCAAGATGCAAGACAGTTTTATTCATACTCCCCCCCCATCTGGGAGAAGAGATACTAGTATTTTAACAGCAACAAGAAACTATTGATATAAAAGTAATAGTGTATATCTATCAATAGAAAAGCTTTTTCTTAGGTGAAAATTATTAGGAAAACCAACCAAAAAAAAGCCAATCACCAAATTGAAGATGCAATTCAACCCATCAATAAAAAAAACCAACCTCTACTGCAGTAATTTCTCTGTGACTGAGAGAACAGAGTTACCGCTCACAGCATTTCCTCCCTGAATTATTATTTAAAGTAAGTTTTTGTTTCTTTGTCCCAAGTAAATGAGGAGCAGCTCTCACCTGTGGAGGAGGTACTGTTATTGGTGCAGGCATGGGGACAGGGATTGGGACTGGTAAAGCTTTGGGTATAGGTGACACTGGTTCATTGTGTGCAGCTTCTGCGCCTCCGTTCTGAGCTACTTCGTTTTCAGACTTCTTGGGGATTCCCTTCCACTCTGTTCAAAATAAAATCCCAACAGACATGGATCAGCTCAGAGGGAACAGAGAGGTGAAACACGTTTGGTGATTACAGAAATGACTTAACTGAAAATACTCAGATAAGAAGCATTTATACATATTTCTGACAATAATAATAAGAAATAATTTCAAAAGTTGGGCAGAATGACCAAACCCTGAAATAAAGTTTCAGTAACTGCACACAACAAATGCAGCAATGCCGTACCTGGACTAAGAGTTTCATTGTCCAGCATTCCCCCTTCACAGAAGCTTTCAAGATCTTCAGGTTTGACTTTGTCCCACGGTATGTAAGTCACACCTAATTCCACATCCCAATACTGCTTGTAGTCTGGCTTTATTCCTTTATTCAGAGCCCATGCAATCTTGGAGGGGGAAAAAACACAGGTAAGTCAGGAAAATTTTAATGCATTTCGTATTTCCTTCTCACAAAACAGCATTACCATTTGGGGCTAAAAAGCGAAGATAGTAACTAAAACAGTTACAACACTGTGAAGTAAGTTGGTTTTTTTAAAGCCGACTTAGTTCTTTTTCCTTGGCTTGAATCTTGCTCACTATTTTTAAAAATGTATAAAGCCAGTTTCTTCCCATGTTCCCCAGCCACTAAGATTAATTCCAGTTCCCTTTGGAGGACTCTAATATGATGTTCTACAGAAGGAAGAACTTCAGTAATTAATGCATCCTTCCTTATTTATTAGTATCTTTGTAGGATTATCGTAAGTAATGAAACTCTTACGAGACAAATATCCAACAGTGAGAAAACAAAGTTCCAGTCCCCTGCAATGGCTAAAAGGGCACCACTTTTATTGATTATATAGACACTTATTGGCAATCTTTTGAGGAAACTGATACAAGTTCCACTAATCCCATTACAGACCAGGAAGAATAATCCTCAACAAGTGGTCCATTCCCATAAATTTACAGAACACCACCTCCAGAACAACATAAAAGTCTCAAATGCCCAAAAGCCCACCACAGATGAGAAAGGATGACAGTAATTTCAGCAGCTTTAGAAATCCTGACATTTTCCAAGCAGTACCTTGATGGATTTCTGGTTGACTTTGAAGTTGCCTCGGCTCAGTTTCTGGAGGGCTCTGTTGGCATCTTGTCTGTGCACCATGACAATGTAGGCACATCCCCTGGGGGGGATCATCTGGTTGGGGTTTAAGGAACAAAATTGGTTTTGCAAATGAAAAAAAAAAGCAATGAACAACACACAAGTGTTCAGTTACAGCAGGTTGGGACATCACAGGGTATTCCAAAGGGAGCTATGGAAGTATGGAAGGGAATGTAATTTAAGAGGCCAAGAAAGCCACTGTCTTCAGGAAGTACACATTTCTAGTAAACTAAAACTTCCACAACTTCTGATGTGGAAAGATTTAAACTCTAGGATATGGCTGACTCTGGTGTATTTAATCTTCTCAAAACTGCTAAACATGTAAATGCTGTGGGGTCTGGCAATTAATTACCTCGCTGGAAGGAAGACACACCAATATCCCCCTTCATCCCATACACCATGAGCTGGCAGCTGCACCTCCACACTGAGGTCTATCCACAGCTTTGGAATAATTTTTATTATTTATAATGAATTTGAGAAAAATCTCCTACATTGGTTTTACAAAATTTGGAATAGGAAGAAAACTGCAATCTCTTCTTTTTGTTTGTTTCAATGAAATTTTAACAGCTATCATTTATATATTCATATGTGTGTATTTATATATTTACAAATATAAAATATCCTTAATTACAGCTAAACAACAGTTGTGTGTTTATGGCTGAAATATCACCAGCTGAGGGTCCACATTTCCATACTCAAACAAAATGGAGCAGATGAACTCCACAGCCCAGGATGTAATTCTGCAGGGACCTAGCTCTTCCTCGTTCTCCAGAGAAGGCAGGATTTTTATGCAAATGGAATAATCTTCTCTGTTTTATTCGCATTTTTAAATTGCAAGAAACTAAGGCAACTCCCTTCTTTGTCTACAACTCAGCCAAACTAATTGAGTCTACACAACATTAAAAACTACAACATGCAGGAAATGAGAGCTCAACTCTTTGCAATTTATAAAAATAAAGCTGTCTTAGAGCAGCCTGGAAAGACTGTTTGTAACCAAGCCTATCAAAGTAGCTCACGCTGCTCCATTTACACTCACATTGATCGATTCAATGGGGCCAAACTCCTCCAAAAGACTTCCAACGTCCTGCTGAGTTGTCCTCTTGTCGAGCTGTCCTACCCAAAGCGTGGTACTGCAAACTGCAACAAAGAGTTAACTCAGGTTGGGAGAGCCATTATCGACACAAGCTCCTCTTGCAGGACAGACAGAGTAAGCAGCATGTTTATCTCACCTTATGCTGAATTCGGGGTAATAAACCAGCAGCTGAGCTCAAAGTATCACACTGGCTGCAGTTTAGCACGGCAACATTTAATACTCAGCCCCCGTTTTGCCCGCTAAGTGATACAAAACTGCAAACTGTGACAGCACGAAGTGACAATCTGGGAAAGGTGCTGGCAGAGGCACATCTCACACCACTGCCAGGCAGCTTCCAATGAACAGCTGCCAAGGCCCTCCAGTCCTTTTACACTCCTGGAATTGTCACTCACCAGGTTTTGGCTTGTTAAAACACTTCAAGTTTGTGTGCCTCTTACACAAGAGAATGCTTTCGTTTTACTTGCTGACCCCGGAGCAGATTCCAGATTCCAAAGGAATATTCAAGAAGATAACTACTATGTTTGGTCTACAAACACAGGCAAAGCCAGGATTATTTCAGATTATTTCAGCCTGTGTTTTCCAGGTCAAAGCTCCCCTTCAGATCTGAGAGACACACAACACTGAATAACTAGAAAAATTGTAATAATTTACAACTAACTCGTTATTTAATCTCCTTTGCCCTGCGGGTCTCAAAGGAAGGAAAATAAAAACATGGAGCTTCAGCTTTTTCTTCTCATTTATAGCCAAAGTATTTCCAACTTGGAGATACTCCAAAAATGCCAAACTGTCTACTCTGTGAGTAAAGGAAGTGCAGGAATTTAAGTCCTACCAGCTTTACAACAGCTCAGAAAATAAGTCACAGCGCAGTTTACCTTTTTTCTGTTTGGATGAATCTGGGAGACCCAAGGCAGAGGAAGGCAACAATTTAAAGAATATCACCCCCACAAGCGGTGGTAGGGGTAGCTGCAAAGCTGCACCCACAATAACAGGAAGAATGAACTTACCACTAACGGTTTCTGACTTGATCTGGGGGAGGCCCTTGGACCTGCGCTCCCTCTCCCGCTCCCGTTCCCGCCTTTCCTGCGAGCGTGACTTCGGGGAGTGTCGGCGCCGGTCCCGGGAGCGCGACCGGGAGCGCCGGTGACGGGAGCGCCGCGACCGGGAGCCAGACCTGGAACGTTTCCTCTTGGGGGACCTGGTGTGAACCAAAGCCACGTGTGTCACATCGGTCAGCAAAATGTTTACTGCTTTTACAAAAAAAAAAAAAAAAAAAACCGGCTAAAAAGAGATTTCCACTGAATTCTGCCACTGAAATTGGGGTTTATTGACAGGCTCAAAGTTACTCTCTTCCGGTAAGAGAACTGTACAGATACTCAACATCCCTCAGAGGGGAGATGACTTCCAGGGGTTCATAATTCTTAAAGAGTCACTAATCCAGTTCTCATGCACTAAAAGAGCTTTCACTGATTTACCTTGATGCAGATCTAGATCTCGACTTCCTGCTGTCAGAAACATGCCGTTTTCCCTCCTGAACAGGTGGCTGCTCCACTTCCATATCCTAAAATATGAAGTTGACTGGTGTTATGGGTGAGGAGCACAAGTATTTTATTTCTTTTTATGCCAAGACGAAATTACGCAACAGCACCAAAATGACACTGAATATTCAAATGTGTGAAATTAAAGAGTAACGTGGCTCTGCCTCAGAAGCTTCACCTCTGCTCTGTGTCACTGGCAGGGAGAGGGTCCAGTATTACATGTACTTAACACAACCACTGAAAACATAGCACAGGAATAATCTAAACAACTCTTGGTTTCAATCTGCAAATCATCTTTTTTTCCATATTTCAGTCCATCTCCACAGAATATGATTATTTTCCTTAAAGTCAGTCAGTGGATCCTGCTGTGTCAAAGTTACAGGCAAACTGAGGTTTACTACAACTCTTCTCCAAGACATTACTAGAAACTACTTTAAGGAAACTGTAACAAATTTGAAAAATGAAGTAGAAAGTCAAATACATAAAGTCCAAGAACCTGCTTAAAAAAAAATTAATTCCAACACAGTTCTTCCTTCCTATCCCAAATCTTCCACAGCCTCCCACTGCAGAACGTAACTGTGTCCTGCCTAGACTTTAAATTTTAATTTAAATTTTAAAATAAACTTAAGTTTTCATGATATGACCCCAGCAGGGAACATGCAAAAAAGCCCTCTCTCAAAATGTACTGATTCAACAGAATGCTAGACTAAAAAAACTAATTACAAAGGTACTTTTGAGAATTGTCCTTTTATTCCAAGTCAAAGCAAGAACTGACTTCTACAATCTCTGATGTCACAGCTTCGTAACTTCTCTATTTCTCAGTTTAGGATTTCCTTTTCTTGGAACAAAAGAGGCAAATAAACTTCTTTTAATATATATATATGCACACATATAGGCTCATAAATAGACTTGCTCTTTGATTTCTTCTTAATAGCAGCCAGTTACTGAACCTACAATATCCTGAAAAACCTTAAGAACAAAAGTGTTTACTTGGATTTTTTTAAGCTGTTACAGATTTCTGAGTCCATTTCCACTACATTCCCCTTACGAATTAACTTTTCCAGATAGTTTCTTCACACAAGAACACTGCATTGTCAGAATTCCATGGCACAAAAATATTCCTGATGGGCACAGGAAAGGGAAGATGAGGAAAAGTGAAAATCCAAAGCCTTTCCCAAGAGGAAGCAGAAAGCACACACATGCTGGTTTTGCCAGACTTGTCCTAGGGCCCTGCAGCTCAATCCAGCCATGTCCCAGTGGAACCACGCTCACAGCCAGCCGTGTCCTGGATATCCTGACATTTCTGCTCCACAGCAATCCATACACATTTGAGAAAGACATGTATGAGAGCATTTAAGTTACTTTGTTGACTGCAAGGGCTCCTCACCTGCTGATGGGGTTTCTGCATGTGTGACTCAGTCTGGACTGGAAAAGGAGACTGGAAAGTTGGCTGCACAGGTGCTGCTGGTGGAATCACAGGCTGAGCCATGGGTGGGAACTGGGGGGTAGGCAGGAGACCAAAACCTGGCATTTGCCCATTAGGAGGAAGCGGGACCTTTAGAGAATTAAAAAAAAAAAAAAAACAACAAAAAAATCCAGCTAGGAAAAGAAATTACACACTGGCTTTCCCAGTTTGCTCAAGTTAAGTTGTGCTCCCGAGTCACAATAAAAGACGGGGGAAAGAAGAAGTAGGTCAAGCATTTCGGTGTAGAAAACAATCTTCTTCTTCAAAGCCTGACTGGGACTGAGAACAAAGATATGTTTCTTTAGAAAAACTAAGGGCTAAACCATATTCACTCTTCACAACAGTAAAACCACTTCCTTATTTCTGCATCAAAGGAAACAACAAAAGACAGAAAACGAGGGAGAACCCGAAGTTACCTGGTGGCGCATTGGATCCTGCTGTATTCCCATCATCCGCTGCTGGAAAGGATCCATATTTGGGAGCTGAGGAAATACTGGCTGTTGCATGCCTTCTGCTGGAAACCCACTGAAACCAGGAATATTTTGGTGAGACAAGTCAGTACATACACAGATCTTTTTATTTTCCAGATTTCTATACACATTTACACAGCCCTGCTGTAATTTTAGACGGAACAAGTATCTTTACTATCATCCCACTTCCAATCGAACAAGAAAAAAAAGGAGAAAGAGTGGCTTTCTCATCTTTTTTCCAGTCTAAGAGTAAGTCCTTTATCATTTAAAGAAATGCTACACAAAGGTTAGAGCACCCCTCTCCCCCCTGACTCACAAATACAGAAATATTTCAGGAAGACTGTTTGCCTTAAGCTAAACTTCTTCCTCTCCAGTTCCTCTTCTGGGAACAAAAGAAGCAACCCTTTTCCTCAAGGAAAATAAACTGGCAGTACACTTTTGTTGTTAACAACCACCTCGGTTTGGGAGGAAATAGGACAGAAGAGCACAGGATGTGCACAGCAGGATTACAGCGATGCCAATCCCTTCCTGATTCAACACACAGCATGGACAGTGCTCAGGGAACTCAGGAGGGCTCTGCAGGTAACGGGACCTGCCTGCAGGAAACTGAACCGGATTTCAGGAGGATACAGGAATTTCACGGTGATGGGAAATGGAGCTTTGCACTGTCTGAAGACACAGGCGCCCCAAAATTCTGCAGAGATTCTGCACAGATCGGTTTTTCACAGAGCAAATGACTGAGCTTGTGTGCCCAAACTGGGAATACTGGCATTCCACCTTCAGGGACATCTTGCACAAGTGTGGGGTGCTAAGGACAGAGGCTCTGAAGCGCTGCCAACACAACATAAACATGCCCAAAAGCCTCTAGCTGGGCAGGCACAAGCAGTGTGCTTATGTGTGACCTACCTCACTTCTCTGTACTCCAGAGTACACCTGTATTCTAGGGAAAATACTACCAATTTCCTTCAAAGGCATTTTAATTAACTAGTACTTGTGAAACATAAAAGTGCTGCAGGTGAGAAACACAGTAAGAAAGCTGATGAGAGTGTTAGTGGCTCTGGTTTTGAGAGCAGGGTTTGGATGCAGATACAGAAAGTAAGACATGGGGCCACGGACTGAAGCAGGGAAAAAAGAAATACGGACTAACCCCGGCATTGAGCACCATCCAGCCTGTGCACTGAATGAGAGAGAGGTCCTGTGGAGAAAACTGGGATGTGGTCATGGCATTCCAGACTTCATCATAACGCACAGCAAAAGGGAAACGGGACTCTGAGCTCATTTGTGTGGGGACTGAACGTTTGAGAACCTTAAGCCAATTTTCATTTCTTAAGCAGTTAAAACCATCACAATGTTTGGAATAGCATCTCTTCCCCAGCCAGCAAAGCAATCCAGCTGATCACTAACAATGCCCCGACGCTCTCAGTTGTGCAATAAACACACGGAACTCATCCTGAAATCCAAGCCGAGCTTTTCTCTGCAGAACACAGTCCTCAATCAGTGATGTTACACAAACCCACACCACATCACCAAAGCAAAGAGACACAGAAAACACCCCGCCAAAAACTGCTAACAAAAATTGTTAACAACATTTTAAATTTGGGCTGTAACAGTTAAGCACTGAAGTAACTTTGACTTTTAACCCACTTTCTAACCTAAAAATCTTTTAGAACCAAGATTTCTTAGCTTTGCTATGACACACAACTTACAAAGCCGGCTGAGACACTGAAGGGGAAGGAGCTGAATCTTCTTTCTTTGCATCTTCCACTGCTTCTGGTTCATCATCATAGTCAAACCGATCTAGGAGTTTCTGAAACAAATCACATCGTGCCCATCATTTTTTCCTGTATCTCACAGAACTGGTAGCCAAAATATCTTTATTATCACACTGTTACTACATATCTAACAGCTCTGGAATTCAAGACAAGGTTAGAACAGGGGAAAAATAAATTCTATTTTCTATGTTCTAATACAGAATAAAAACTGTCCAGAAATAGTTTTCTTCAGCTTCAGAAAATGCACAGGCCATAAAAGCAGGAAGCCAACCTCCAAATGGAAAGAGGAGAAACAAAATTAAAAACTAACAGAGGACACTGAGGTACCATCCCACAGTCACGTTCTGGGGAGGTTGAACACAGAACAAACCAAGGCTTACTTTGTCAAACGATGTTTTCTGCTCAGGTGCCGGGAAGGCAGCTTTTTGCTCTGGTGCCTGAGCTGCTGTGGTTTTCAACTGAGCAGTAATCGCTTGAACCTGAGCCATCACAGTGTTGTCTATGACCGGTGACTGGGGCTTCTGAGGCTGCTGGAAAGTCTGCAGGATTTGCTGAAGCTACAAAAAACACAAAGTAGTATTAAAAGTATGTTCTTACATAAACACAAATCATCAAAGTTGTAGGATGTAACTTTTATGTCAAACCAGACCATGGCACAGGATGAATACCGACAACTTGACTGAACTATGTAGAACTCCCAGCAAGACCAAGAGTCACTTATTTAAATACTTCAGTGGCAAAATTCAGCAGATCCCAACACTGCAGCGCTCAGGCCCTTCAGCACTGCAACTGTTTAGTGGACCGAACAATGGAACTCCACATTTTCTTTCTCATATTCCACCTGTTCCGGAAAATTTGTAACTGCACCAAGTCGCAACTAATAATTTAGGAATATTTAACTGCATTTTTCCCAAATACCACAATTACTGGATGGAAGGGTCACAGATAATCCAAGTACTCTTTGACTCCACTGAAGACCTTAAGGAAGGTCTTTGCTTCGCTTCAAATGGGGCATATTAATTCCATCATTTTCCCACCGTCATTCCACGTAAAAGCTGGAGTTCGAAGGGAACCAACAAGCAGGGTACCTGTTGTCCTTGTGTTGTCTGGAACAGCTGAGCTACAGCTGCGAAGGCGTCAGAGCTGGGCAGCTGTGGCACGCTGGGCACTGAGTTCGCAGTCACCTGAGGGGGCTCCGAGGGGACCTTGGCCGGAGGGGGCGGCGAACCTGAGGGACGCACAGGAGCAGAGGAAGGGCTGTGTCACTCCAAAACACTCACCCTGCTCTTCACCTGTCTCCCCAAAACAAGGGCCTGGCCACAAGCCCCTATCTAACCCCAAATTCCCTATTTACACCACCCCAACTGCGTGCTCCATTCGTTTTGCCATGAACTGCTCCAGCCACTGCCCACACCTGCACTCTGGATGCACCAGGAAAGAAAAAAAGGCCCATCTGGAAGCTGGTCCCACATGGAATTTTAGAGCACAGCTCCCTGTTTGCAACTGTCCAAGTTTAGAACAGCTCTAACTCCAAGAGCACGAGGCAATGAGCATCACTGTGTGATGGTTCTGGGCTCATCCTTCTGGAGTATTTCAAATGAACCATCTCATGGCTCATCTAAAGAGCAACAGAGTTTCTCTTAATATTTTCCATTTTCTAGCAGGAACTGAACTTTTTCTGAGAATTCTGGGAATAATTAAAGGTTATTTCACAGACAGCTCGTTTTCTTTGGCAAGGTCTGTTCACGTGCCCCTTTTGCAGAGGCACAAGCCACACCTGCAGCTGATGGATAAATCCTCCCACCAGAAAAATTACTTCTACTCATTCTTCCAGGAAAAGACTCCCATTTCCAGGAGCTTTACTGAAGCTGAGATCACACTTTAAGACATGCTGACAGCTTTGGCTACATATGCAGCTCTCTCATTCTCTTTGCTTTGCATTAAAATGTCTTTTTTAACAAACATTTTGCCAGTACAAGGTAAATTAGCAATAATATCATCAGTTCCTACACACTGTGAGCAAGTAACTATTCTTTAGCAACTCTGTTTTAATGGACATAATAGAGCTGCACAAGGAGTGACAGTTAAAGAAACTCCAGAGATAAAAATATTTGGTTTGAAATACTAAGCAAACATGTTTGCCTTGCAATACCATCTCCTTTAAAGCCGTTGCTCTGTTTGTACTTCAAGTAATTCCAGTGTTGACAAGCAGCAAGCAGAGACAAATGTGTTTAATATTTTCCCAAAAGTGAAATGCAATATAAAAATACTGCAAAAAGGTATGTGGTTGTTCTTAAGCATGAAGTAACTCCCCAATTATTTCCTGTATATATTCAGAAGGATATTTGCTTGCTCAAGGGAGAAAATTTGCATTTTTCTCTCTATGGGCTAAACAGATTGTATCTCACGCAACGCATTAATATATTTGTTATTATTCATTAGCATATTTATTTCAGGGCCAAATTATCCCCTGTGGTACATGTGAATAATCTCACTGAAAATCTCTGCAGAAGGCAGCCAACCTGTTTGCCAGCAGTGAGGAGACACGGCTGGAAGGGCAGCGCCCCTCACCTGTCCCAGCAGAATGGAACTGCACAGCCACCACGTTTCACGGGACCACTTCCCTAAACGCAGCGGGAGAGGCTCCCACTTGTGCTGCTGTGCTGTTTTGCTGTCTGTCACCACCCCTCCCACACTCCATTCCATTTGTCCCAGTCCTACTCCAAGGTACACAATGAATAAGGAGGTTTACCAGAGCTCAGCGCGAAACACGGAGTGCAAAGCCAAAAAAACAGGCCCTCTGGAGAAAGAGGGAATTGTGGAATGTGCATTCTCCTCCAGCGCTCCGTAACCTCACTGCCAGCTTTTCATGGGGCACAAAATAGGTCAGTGCAGCGCTGTGGGCAGGCCCTGCCTGCTCTGCGGGTCAGTGCTTCCCAGCCTGTGCAAAAGCCCAGACAGAAATGCACTGTTGGAGGATCTGCATGTGAAACACCAGTTAAAGTGTTCCAGGGCTCATCCTGAGGCACTGACAGCTGCTGCTTTCAGGTACTAAACTGATCCAAAGAAAGACGAAGCTCTTAACATGTAGGATCCCGCTTTATTCACCTGGATTCTAACATCGATAAAAAAATTACATCGGAATTGCAGAACTGAGAAAAAACAGACAAATATTTCAAAGCAGAAGTATTTGTTTAAGAAGGGACACGGAAGTCGTCTGTAAGTGTGCACATAGGTATGTACATGTGCGTATCTGTGATACACATTTCAGATGTTTTCCAATTAAGTGCTCATCAAGTACAGTATCAGCACTTATTCAAAATAAGTTCAGCTGCTCCACATAATTGTGACAACAAAGGTAAGTCCATGGACATGTTACTGCTGGAACTAAAAGCAGGTGCTTTCCTGTGAAAGCACACAAGCTACTGCCATTTGCCCTCTGAAGGCAGAAGTTAAATGGTTCGTTCCTACCTTCATTGTTAGTAGCATTCTCTGCCATTGGGGCAGTGGCACTGGTTCCTGCTGCCATATCCAGAAGAGGCTGAATGATCTCAATTTTAAATACTCCATTTTTCTGCCAAAGGTTCAGCACACGGACTATTTTACTCTGTTGAGACAAAAGCAAGCAACAGTGCTGAATCCAGCTCTCCTTATTCACCAAGTCCCAGTTTATCTTCTGCATGTGGAGAAGAAAGGCTTGAACAGCACATAACATAACCAGGCACACCAATCTAACAAACCCTGTGTTGGGACACGGGGCAGCAACACCTTTGACATTGTTAAAAGAAAAACTGCCAGCTTCTTTTACTGCCTGCTTTAATGAAAAGCAATTGGTGGCATTTTCCTAAAACTGTTCTGGCCAGTCAGAAATCCAGGTTTGATGTACAACTGAGGACATCACTTCAGCCCCGTTTGGTCACCAAGGGATGACCCAACCAACCAATGTGACCAGAAAGAGAAAAGGAAGATGAGCTAGAAAGCCCTAAGGAAGAGAGGGGCACTTACACCAGAAAACACAGAAAACACAGAACAGCACTTCAAAGCCAGACTGAGGATTGCTTCCTTGATTTTATCCCTAACCCAACCAATTCTGTGTTGACTCCAGAAATCATCTCCATTGTTGTTCAAAAGATCAGGAAAGCAAGTGGGAAACATCCTCACTGATCACTGCAGAAGGATTAATTTAGAACCTCTGATTGTCAGCTGTTATTTTAAGCTCATTTCTCTTTTTTTTTTTGACGTGAAGAACAACGCAGCTTTCAGGAACCAGCCGGAAATTAGCCTTTCCTTCTTTAGCCCAGCACTAAAACAATGTCTCACTAGTTGTGTTGCTGCAGTTGGAATATTCAGGCAGGTACAAGTCAGAATACATGTTGTATTGCTGTCCTTCTGCAGGTTTACTCATCTCACCTGCACACATATAAGCTTTAAATACTTTTTACTTGGAATGAATTGATTCTGTCCCTTCTTGTTTCAACAATTAAATGTCTCACAGTGACTCAGTTATCTACACCCATGCAAACCCACCTCTACCTTCATTAGCTATGTGATTCAAGAATTCTACAAAATGTTTGCTAAAATAACATCAATTAGAGAGAAACCTGAAATAGTCTATTTTTAAAAAAGATTTTTGGTCTGAAAAACAGTTAACTTGAAAACAGCAGAATACCAAAGCCAAAAAATGCTATCTCTCCAGAGGACCTGAAAACAGAATGAAAGCCAAAGAATGAGTAAATTTAATAGCCCCTGTTTTCAGTCACATTAATCTTACAGAAAGGCTGTTTAAAAAAAAAAAAAAAAAGTAGCATCATTCTCTTCAGACATCAACCACAGTTGTTGTGTATCTGCAGATCGGGTTTTTTGGTTTAGAAACTGGAAATCCATCAAAGCAAGTATGTTAGAAATAATATTATTCCCTATATCAAGTAGCCTCATGAAGGAGATGGGCAGTCTAATTCATTTATGTGAACAAAACGGTAAGCACAGAAACAGAAAGGAGAAGGGACTGCTCTTTTTCACCAAGGCATTAACCCAGGAGCTCCAGGATATCAGATTCAAAGCCTGAAGGTCTAGATGTTCCCACATTAGAGAACTATGGAGCATCAAAGCTTTTCAAAAGCTTATTTAGAAAGTTGGGGAAGAAGTCAGGTAGAAAAGGAGTATTTTACAGAGAAAAAGTGAGTAGGTGTTTTTCTGGAAACCAACTGGCAGCTTCCAAAACGTACTTATCTCGGATTTTCCTGCCAGGGCACCAAAGTCATTTTCTGTTGGTAACAACCAGGACCATCAGGAATTCAGGACACTTTCTGAGTCTATGTTCTATCAACAAGTAAAGCACAACTAAGAAAAATAACGCCTTAAACCAGTGTTGGCCATGGAGAACAGCAATGAAACCCTCAAGTACAGGATTGGGAAAGACTGATGAAACCAGCACAGTGATTTTCTTAGAAAACTTTTGTGAGCAGAACCATCACTGCCTACAAAACCAGAGCTGCTCCTGCAACACTTCCTTTCTGTGGGAGACACTGCCTTCCAGAGGAAGTTTTCCCGAAGGAACCTCAAGAAGAAAAGCTTCTGGCACAGTAACACCACAGTGCTGAGGTGTTTGCATAGGCAAAGCTGATAAGGGTAGGCAAAATATATCTTTTAACTCCAACTTGCATTTAACTATCACCTTTGATCATCTTCCTCAGCCTGTTTTACCCTTTGCTACGGCAACAGTCCCTCCCAGGGACAGAGAGAATCACCCAACTCACTGTCACAGGACAGCAAACACCAGGACCGATGCACAGCAACACTTGAGCAGTGACAGTCATACCTTGTCTTCAGAGGGACACAGATACAAATACTGGAATGTGGCAGTAATATTTTTAGAGAATCTTGGCCCAAAAACATCTTTGTCTGTTCCAAACTGGTGCCGCGACTGACGAACAATGGAGTCGATCACGTACAGCCCAGGGACTTTGTACTCTGGTTTGCACTGAAACACAACAAGGATTGTCCATCAGGCAGTGATACTCCCAGGAAATCTGCTCCTGGGGAGAAAGGGAGCACTACATTCCAGCCTACTGCTCTACATGCCCAGGCAAGCATGAAAACTGCCATTTCTGAAAGTATGGATTAACTCAGTGACAATTAATTTTAAGTTTAGTACCTCCTGTTTCCTCCCCAGTTCCTGGGTAGCAAAAAATTTCACAATTTACTTCCCCCACCCCGCCCTTATTAATGTGTTATGGAAAACTAAAATGAGGTTATATACAC
Organism: Cephalopterus ornatus; assembly: GCA_013396775.1. NCBI lineage: Eukaryota > Metazoa > Chordata > Aves > Passeriformes > Cotingidae > Cephalopterus > Cephalopterus ornatus. The sequence goes on from VZRE01009373.1 coordinate 27,030, forward strand.
AAAAGTGATACCAAAATGTATAAAATCCTAACAAACCAGGAACTCCCCCCTCAATCCCTGAGTAACAGAAGCATTTCTGATTATTTATTAGCAACATTCAGTAAAGGATGCAGACAATAACTTTATCGATATTTTATTATGGTTTTTTTTACCTTTTTGATAAACTTCTCCACAATCTGGACAACATGTTTGTAGAGCTGGAAAATAAATAACACACATTATTAACTTATCAGCTACTCAACCGCAGCACATCATTTTGGAAGTGTTTTTTTACTCTTTGTGCTTACTACCACTTCAGAAAGAGTACAGAATATTGCAGTCACATTCGAAAAGGCAGGATGTTATCAAGCTTAATGAATTAATTAAAGCACAGAGAAAAAGGTTTGCTGGGGAAAACCCAGACCCAAGGCACCCTTTCTGCCAGAAGTGTGTCAGTAAGTGAAAGCTTTCTGGAGTTACCAGTGTTTCAACGTGCTATTAAAGTGCAGTTGCACCCTGCAACAGTTAAAATTTTATTTCACAAGAATCACAACACCCTAGTGGGTGGAGCATTAAAAAGCAATGACCTCAAAAAAAAATAAAACTCAAGCTGGCATTATGCTGCCAGTCCAAAACCGAGAGATGATGTTCACCACCCACTTGTTTCTACACAACAGCCTTAACGCCAACCAGAATAAACCATCCCCGAAGCTGAGACCGGGAAATCCTGAGTATCCACTTCAAAAGTGAAATAATGAAACATTGCTGCTGTTTACAGTTTTGTGTTGGTGCTGGTGTACTTTACCTTAATAGCTTTAATGGCAGCTTTTGTGATGAGAATCATCTTTGCTCGGGAAATAGGAGGTTTCATCTCCATCAGTGAAAAGAGCTGAACGGAGAAAACAAACATTAGAAACGTGTTCTGAAGCTTAAGGAATTAACCAAAAAAGACAGCATTTCACGTGGGCGAGGGATTTTTGATATCCCGCACTCTGTGCTGGCCACGCTGCCGGCTGGCCCTGGGAGAAGGTGCTATTTTACAAACCTATTTTGCTGTTTTACCAACTCCGCTGCCTTATTGTCCATACATCACCCAGGGGGAGAAGTTCATTCCTCAAGGACATTTTCAGGAGTTACTGGTCTTTATAGATGATGTGTATTTGTGTATGTATATATATATACACAGACCATAACTGAAAATAAGCATTAGCTTCACATTTCAGAGATGAGGGAAACTAGAACTGGCACACACAGCGTTGGGGAATCATCCATGAAGACATCTGGATACACTTTCCCCAGGATCCCAGCACCACCTGAACACTGCGACATGACATTCCATCCACGCGGAATGTTTTAAGAGAACAGAGAAGTGCAGGATTTGGGGAGATCTGTCGTCAGTAACGGCCTGGCACTCACACGTACACGCACCAGAGACCCCGGATTCCAATGCACACTGCACCGCTCCCCAGATCCCTCGGGATCCCTCTCTGGAGCTGCAGCGAATTCTATCAGCTCCACAAGCTGCTCTTGGAAATTGTCCCTGCAAAACAACCAGCTGCCAAAACTACCCCATGCACTGCACTGTGTTCTTATGGTAGAACACCACTGAGATCTGCAAGCTTTCTACACACACAACTGTTTGTACCTTGAAATATTCCTCACAAATCACAGGGGGAAAAAAATCGTTTTGTGTTACATAATTTCATTTTGCCCTTTACAATAAAGACAAAAATTGAGCCCTCGAACACTAGTCGAAAGTGTCATCATTTATCTGCCACAAAGCAAAATAAGAGAAGTGTCCTCATTTGTCAGTGTAATGGAAAGTAAGATGTCATTTAAAAATTTCTTTTATTTCTAATTTTAATTAATTTGTTTTACGTTCCAAGATACTGGTGAAGTGACCAAGTTACACAGATTTATTCACTGTCTCGGTCAAGGGAAAAAAAAAAAAAATCAATGAACAAGACAAAAAAATTTGACCAAATAAGGCAAGTGATTTGCTAACAAGGGCTAATATAAAATAAAAGCTGGCAACAAGGTATTTACTTTTTAAATTCAATTCCTATTCCAGGAGATGTGACAGAAGAAAAACTGTCGCTCAGGACAGTGAAAGCCAGATGCCTCTTCCAGCACCAACACAAGACCATGACTTCTCATTATTCATCTCCATAAAATGCCAGTTCCAGTGCCAGAATGTTGGACTTTTAAAGCCATTTTAACTGTTAAACATATTTCAGCTTGATGAGAAATCGCAGCATGGACAAATAAAAACTGCCAGATGAAAGACAGAAGGAGAGAGGGGTCTGTGAGCTCACTCGGTTTAAAAAAGAAAATAAATCTTGTTTTCAATTTGGACTTAATTGCTGTAGAATAAGTGCAAAGACTCTTGGTGAACCAAGTCAGTGACATTATTAAAACCCAGGAAAATCTGTTTTAAGAGGTAATGAAAGGGGAAAAGAAATCGAAAGCCCAACACCCACAAGAAACCACCAGAAGGCTCAAAAACAGACGGAGGAGGAAAAAAGCAGCCAACATTAAGACAGGCATTCCATATCCTTTTCTCTGCACATGGAGAAGCAACTGGTCCTCCAGCAACAGCATCCAGTCCCATATAATAATAACAAAGGAGCTGGTGTGAAAGCAGCACTTTGTATTTCAGGAACACAAGCAGAGACCCCCCCAGGAAACTGGGAGGGCTCGGAGCAGGGCCCAAGGTAACAAGAAACAAGGGACAGCAAAAACATAAAGAGAAGTATCTTTAAAGTATCCCAAGTTTGACACTGCAACTGGGGGGAACACAGAAAAAATAAAAATCCAAGGAGAAAAACTGCCAGGGAGGACAAAGACACACGTACATATATATACACATCTACAGTACGTATATGCATTTGCATGTGTGTGTATATATATATATACACATAAAAAAATCTATTTGCCCTCTCTTTACCCTCCCCATTACCATCTCTTGGAAATTTTACATCAAAACTTTCCTGCTTTTTTTCAAGTTGCCTGAAACCTTCAAATATCAAACGACTACTTCAAAGCTGATTGTTATTTAATTCTCATCATCGCTTACATGTGTCAACACCATGTCTTAAAGACAGGTAAATATAAAATTTAACACCCTTACAAGTCCCTCGTGGCTTTCCACTGGTAGAAGGGGGAGCTGCTCAGTAAGCCACCCGTGAATTTACATTTCTGTATGTTCAATTAAACCTGGATCTTCTTCCACACACATCGCCCGGAACAATACAGCAAAAAAATCACCCCTATTTTCAGAGGACTGTTCTCACAACAATACATCCAGTTCCTCAAAGGGCACCATGATCAGCCCAAGGAACAACCTGGACACAAAAGCTTACACTATTTTAAAAATCATTGTGATGGTTGTAACACAGGCAATGAAAATCTGTGGCTCGAGAGCACTTCCAATGTCCTGCCTCACAACAGGAGCCTGTCCCCGGAATGCTCTGACCTTCTGTCTTCACTGACCATAACTGCAGGATTGGAGGATGTTCGTACAGAAGAAGTGGAGGTATTAAAGAGCCCACTAAACTCCAGCCACAATACACAATATTGATTTAAGAGGATTTGTGGGTACTTCTCACAGCACCACAGGAGGAAACTCTAAAGTACCTGTAAAGCAAAGAGCTTAAAAGGCAGAAAATTCATCTGCTTGTTTTCAGGCTGATAAATGCTATTAAATAACAAAGGGGAGCTACTCATTAAATCACGGTAGGACAGCAAAAGGGAGACTAACTAATATACTGACCCTCCCCCAAACTAAAACTTTACGTAAAGTACAGAAGCACCACAGAAAACACGTGGCAGGAGTGAACCAAGACACCCTCCAATTCCAAGTGCGCCCCTGCTCCAGCTCAGGAGGTGCCAGGAGGGGTGGGAAGCAGGACAAGAATGATGATGGCCTTTAGTTCTCAGCCTTCTGAGCAGCAACTTCTGTCATTCTACAGTTAACGCCCTTTGGTGGTCTATTTTACACAGGAACCTGAGAACCACTATTTTAAAATTTTCTGAGCTTGACTGACGATCTCAAGTCTGTTTATGTGTTTTAAGCATGAGATAACCCAGCAGGAAGGTAAAAATATGTTTTAGGGCTTGGACTGGCTTCCCTGGCTTTGCTCTCTTGCTGAAGTGTCTCTGCTATAAAAAGGTCTCTTTATTTGCAAATAAAGAGCTACAAGTCTGTTCTATACACTTATTAAATCAACCCCCCAGCACAGCAGCAGCACCTACTAAAACAAACACAGTGTTTAGTGATTAGTGGGTATCAAGCACTCAGGTCACTGTCAGGACACCTCATTCAACCTCCCCTTCTCCAATTTCCAGAGCAGTCTAACACACCCCCGATGATTTCATCGAGCATTAGGTGTCCAAAAACACTTCCTAAAGCAGGCTCCAGCCACAGTCAGTACTCTGTACATTCATTCACAGCCTTTTGGAATGTGTTTTATTTATGCATTTAGAACAAACCGCCAGTCACTTATAGGTATATAACTGTAGTTACTTTTCATGTGCCTGCAGAAGCAAAAGGATGATGGAAGACAAGACCAACAAGCACAGACACTACACTATTTTTGTTAACAAAACTTTAAAAGGGCAGATGTTTTGGAAAATCCAAAGGAATTCTGCTGGCCCTTCCACATTTTCCTTCCCCTACAGAACTCGCTGCTTCCTGTCCTCCTCAGCTTCTTCCTTGAGCTAAGGAAAGGAGAAAGAGCTTAGCAACAGATCATTCCCTATCTCAGAGGATGTTTTAAATGCCTGACCACCAGCTGTGAAGCCCAGCAAGCACCAGGTGCTGCTGAAGGTAAGAGATCACCCACAGCTGTCAGGCTGCATTCCTGGGAAAGTGAGATTTAGATTTGACCAGATATGACCCCCAGGCAACGAAGCCAAACAGCACTTCATCAACTCAGCCACTTCTGTGGCCTAGAAAGGCCCTTCACAAATCCTGAAACACTAGGGAGAAACATCTTCACAAGAGATCCTCATATGGAAATGACATCATGGAAGTACACACAGAAGAGAGTTTTGTTTTCTGAAGAAATGGTTTGGAAATGCAGCTCTCGGGACCAGGGCAGAGCTCTTATGTCCAACACATCTCCTGGAAAGCTGCTTGTCTCACTTCTCTTACCAGGAATTCCTACTGGAATGTCACAGCTTCCAATATTCCCGGAAACAAGCTCAGTGCAGAGGCAAGAGACTCCAGCCAGATGCTGGTAGTTGTGTCCTTGCTGCTCTTCCCTGCACATCCAGACTCTCAACGGGGATCCCGAGCTCCAGTAACTGCTGGAGAACCACTGGGAAGGATATCCTGCCAACCTCTATTTATAGCACCTGGGGAGGAGGGAGGGGAAGACTGTAATAGAACAGGCAAAATAAAGCCTTGCCATTGGCATGAAGCAGCCAGGCTGGATCAAAACTCCAACTGCCCAGTGCCCTGAATAAGGGCCAACAGCAAAGAAGGAACCTGCAGCTCCAGCTTGGAACAAACAGCCCAGGAGATCTGTCACCTCTTTGTCTCCGGGCACCTTTAGGTGGGATATCAAATGTTTCAGTGGTACAGATTAACTACTGTCAACCTGAGACACACCATTAAGGGAGTAGGATGCATTACTCAACACAAATAAAAGATTACAAAACAGGAAAGTTGGCGCTTTTTTCCTACTTCCAGCAGCAAGACTGTGCAAAAAAAAAAAATCTCTTTTTTTAACTTTTATAACCAGTAAACTGTGCCTCAAGTTTTTCAGATCAAAGAAAAGGAAACACACATTCCCTGAACTGAAACATGCCAAGGATTTATAAACCATGGCAGCTGTGTGGGTTTGGTGAGGGGTTTTGTTTGCTTCTGTTTTGGGGGTGTGATGTTTTTGGTTTTTTGTTTGTTTTGTTTTCAGAAAAATGTTTGCTTGTTTTACTAAAAGCATAACAAAGTTCTGTCCATTATCCAGTTACCTTTGGTGATTTATTTATACTGTGCCACTAATGTAACACAATATATACACCTCACAGCACAGGATCCAGTTGGAACTGAATTCCTCGCAGGAAATGCACCACAGCCCTGTCCAATCCCACCTATTCAGCTAGAGGAATCTGCTCAAACTACGGCTGGATAAAGATGGAGCAGCAAACACAAAACCTGTGCTTGCTCCTGTAGAAACACCAGGATTTTGAAGAGGACATTCACTGGCAAACTTGCATTCAAAAGAGAGGCTCAAAGACGGGACTGAGGGAACGGCACCACAATCAAACAGGATCAAATTACACAACCCCAGCGAGTTCCCACCCACGGCCAGAGCCAAACTCACCCTCTCCCTCCCCAAGCCCTTTTATCCAAGAGACACCAACCCAACAGCTTCTGGGATGCCTAATTTACAGCCCTGCTTTGAACTTGGGCCTCCCACCATTCAAGCAATTGCTGCAACCACCAAACCCACCCAAAAAATCCCAAATGGTGGGACCACCTGCAGTAAGTGGCATCTCCTCCTCCAGGCAGAGCTGACAAGGAAGCAGAGCCAGGAGGGAATCACCTCCAGCACGCACGGGAAGCGCAGCTCCAATCAAGGGGCTGCTGCAGTTGGGAATTCCATGATAAACCCACAATTCCCTGCTATTGTAGAGCCAACAAGCCCAGGAATTATTGGCCTGCAGGCTACTGTGTAGCTGCCCCCATCTTCACTGCTGGGGCCACTCTACTCGCAATAAAATAATTAACCCTTCAGTGACTGGGCACCTCTGAAGGCCTCACAACACCGAGCTGTACAGACAAAACCAGCCCTCACAGGCTCCCCGGCCTGGGCAATTCCCACCACTGAGGGAATAACACCCAGACCTCTGTAAAACTGACATTTCTGGGCTTTCTCAGTGAAACAGAACAGTATCTCCCTTTAAGTCTTACCCAACATAGACCATTTCAGTTTGTGTTGCTCCAGGCAACACGTGGGGGCAAGCGAAGAGACCTGTCTGAGAACTGGACTTTACGTGCTCTGCCAACACCCCAAACACTCCTCCTGGGAGAGGAACCACACAGACCCTGAGCTCATTCCCAGGCTGCTTCACACACCAGCAGTCCCAGGAACCTGTCACACACACAAGTGACTGCACAACAGGGACTTCAGCAAGGACACTTTTCTCCCCCATAACTGATACCCACGCAAAAAAATCCGCTGCTTTGCTCTCTTTCAGACTTCAGCATTTCACTCAGCATTCCTGTCTGCATCGAGCCTGAGCATCCCACCTTTCCTACAGGAAGAGGTAGGGAACAAAACACACCGGTTTCCAAGGCAGGGATTAGTCACGGGAGGCGGGGGGGG